>OX465257.1:15144309-15192545 GCA_949987775.1 Aproaerema taeniolella
GATACTATCTAAGAAATCAGAGAAATATTTGGTTGAATGGTACACCAACCTTTAAACGTGTAGAATGTCAAACAATGTTCCACGTCAGTGAATTGAAACTGAGTGAAACTATCGTCCCAGCGATTGCGAAAGCAATGCAACGACTGAAATAAAATCTCGTGAACTGAATTCTTGCAGCGCGCCACAGAATGCAATTCTGACACTTGATATTACGATACCTCGTTTTCAGGAAAACGTGTCAAAAGCAATCGGAAAAGTTGTCCTATTAATCTGACATCGTTATGAGTGATATAATAGGTTGATCGCACCAATTTTATCATCGATTCAAAAGAAGAATTTAAAAAGAAAACCTTTAAGTATTCTTTTTCCTAGCATTTATTCCGTTTTTTTTTAACCGACTTCAAAAAAGGAGGAGGTTTCTCAATTCGACCGTATATTTTTTTTTATGTATGTCCGCGGATAACTTCGTCGTTTATGAACCGATTTTGATTATTCTTTTTTTGTTGGAAAGGGAGTATCCCAAGGGTGGTCCCATGGTAAGGAAACCAGGATCTGATTGTGGAATCCTGAAGAAATTGAGGGAAACTCTCGATAAAATTGTCTTTTTTGGATTGTAGTCGGTGACTCTTACGTTTTTGACGTGTAATTATTTCGAGAAACGCTTGACTTTGCGTGATCCAGGTGACCTATAGTTTAGAAGATTAAATTCCCTAATTTGGTATTCAATTCAATTCAAAATATCTTTATTTCATAGAACATTCAGGATGTTACTTAAAATAAGTCACAGTTACATTAAATGTAATTAATTTATAACTCAACAATTTTTTTTTGTTTGTATAACCCCCGACTTTTAGAGCCTATCACAAAAAATAGCTGTATAAAATATATAGTCAAAGTAAAAATAGCTGCATTTCATAGAACATTCAGGATTTGACTTAAAATAAATCAAAGTTACATTAAAGAATTTAAATTCACACATACATATCCGTTCTTTTGACTCTACTGACTCTGCGCCTATTTGCAAAGATGCAGTTCTCTCCCGGGGAAGAATAGGCAAGAAACTCCGAGAGGTGCTTTTTTTCATCTCATTACTTTCTTTATTTTCAGCCAACACACTAAAAGGCTTTTGGAGTGTTGTCAAAATAAACTTAGGGACCTAACTAAAAGCTTTTCCCTGAAATTCGGTTAAACTTAGTCCAGAAAAGGGTTTTTAACGACACTGTGTAAAAACTGCTTGCAACTAAATTGAGTGAACATTTGCAATGTAAATGCGCTCTTTTGAGAGGTCAGAGAGTGCATTTCCTCTTACGAATGCAATGTTTCATAGCATTCATCTGGTAATTAACAGATATTCAAACTGATATTCTCATCCTAATACAGGGTGACTTTGAGGTTAGTTATCGAAACTTCAGGAGATAATTTTCCCCATGAAACTGAACAACTTTCCCCAGATGACTCAAAAAATTCTCCCGAAAAAAAAATCGACTTCCCGTACAAAGGTAAATCAGCTGCTCGCACAAATTGTATCATCATCATTATCATCAGCCCGTGTCAGTCCACTGCTGGACATAGGCCTCTCCTACGGCACGCCACTGAGATCGGTATTTAACTTTCCTCCTCCAACCACTGCCCGCTACCTTACGAATATCGTCACCTCATTTAGTTACAGGGTGTAACTGGGTCGGGTGACAAATTGTATGAACAGGCGAAATTTTTTATATATTTCGATATACATGATGAAAAAAAAAATCACTTAAAGTCAATCTTCAAGAGAACTTTCTAGAAATCGCCGGATATCTTCATTTCTCGAAAATACACTTTTGTTTGTATATTCTACACCGTAAAAGCATTCCACAATTTATAACTGCAAAGCTTTTATCGTCTCGCAGATTCAAGATCTCTCTTGATGCTGAGAAATGGCTCGAATACCCAAAATACCATTTAGGTGCGTTGTATCTCAACTACTCACAGATAAACATTGATAAATTGATATAAAGTTAAAGTTGCATGATTGAAGATTGGAGGATTCGCTAAAATAGGATTTAAAAGAATACTTTAAGTTTAATATTTAAGAAACGCTCGTAGGCCAATGGTGCTCGTTGATCTAAGAGAATCAGTGAGGTTAAGCAACGTATAAAGGTGCAGGGAAACTGATGGGTGACCGAAGTGGCAATTTATCACGAGTATTTCTGTGCTTCGGAGGGCACGTTAAGCAGTCGGTCCCGCTTAACTGCAGCCATTAAAACCAAGTCAGAGGCCATTTGGCGGTTTGAAGACTCTGACACTATGGTTTGTCAAGTTCGTCACACATTTGATTACATCTACACGTAATATAGAAGAAGAATATTTAAGAGGCCGAGGCTCAAGATTCATACTCTGACTGACCTGTGGATCTATTTTGCAAGGCTGTACCTATACATTTACTCAATATTTTATCCAAGAATTGTCAGCTCATACAAAACTTAAACAAAAACATGGGTCCGTCAACTAAAAATGATTCTATAGACAGGCTGTCAATAGACCTATTATAGGCTAATCGCCTATCACAGCCACCAGTCTCTCACCAATACTGAGTTAATTTCTATTCACATACATACATTGTAACATTTGATTGATGAGAGGAATAAAAATCTTTATTTATTTATTTATTGCAAAAGAACTCAATCGGGGTTTCACAATGCGTGCGTGCGTAGATGACATATCTACGACCGATACTTCTGAGCATCGGATATTTGTAAAACAGTCACAAGTAATTATAAGTATCGATCATAAGTATGTTTGTATTTATTCTCAATTGTACACAAGCATAAGTTAAGAGCATAAGAACACAAGGCATAATACCCGATTTATTCGATCAAAGAAATTGAACTAGTGAAATACCATCATTAAACACTTGGATGCCCAATATGCCCATCAGGCGCTCTATTCCAGAAGGTAAAGTCAGTATCAATTGGTCTCAAATTGTACATAATGCTTCTCTTCAAAGTAATTTTCAATGAAAATATAAGCCAAATGCAGCAAAATACAAAAAATCTCCATCTTCCCACCATAATCGACGTCGTGACGTATTAATTTGACAATGGTTTTTTGACATATGTCAAGTTTTATTAAACGCGTTATTAAATGACAAATATGTCAAGATTTCCATGGTCGATTTTTGACATATTTGTGACTTTTATTTAAACAGCCTTAGCGCGACAATTTTACAATTTTGTCATTTTTGTACATATATTTTGAATTGTCGGCTTTATAAAACAGGGCCCTGGTATAGCTCCCTTTACTTCTTGTTTGTTAATTTGTATTATTTTCGTTTTCAGAAGTCGTTTGACGTTTTGATAAGAAACCTGTTTTGGCAATATTTCCTCATCAATTCACTTCTCATACCCCAGAGAAAGACTGATGTATATTGACACTTAACAACGAATGTATTTAATTCGTTTAATGTATGTTTGTATGTATTTCATTGTAATATTGACTTGTTTTAAGTGACATCCTGAATGTCCTATAAAATAAAGATTTTTCTATTCTATTCTATTCTGAAGTCATAAAGTTCAATTTAAAGGTCAAATGTCATCCCTTGATGGGACAAAAGATCACTTCTATCAAGGGTAATCTTCTCAAAGTGAGAAACACGATAAAACTAATGAAATCAGACGTCCAGAACACAAAGAGCTAGATTAGCGAGGACTTTGTAAGATGTACCTTATCTTTTGGGTGTCGAAAAGAATCCAATTGAAAGCAGTGTTTTAGAGCAAAGTGCAAGCGTGTTGAGCCACGCGTAGTATTGGGTTCAGTAGTTGAAAAATACTTTTTATTACTAGATTGACCATTACTCGTCAATTCAAAATGTCAACCTTTTTGGAAGAATTTTTCTTTTAATTTGGTTTTTTGTTTTATTACTCGTAGTGTCTTTTAGATTGCTAGAAGCAATGGTAGACTTTTTTAAGTTAGATTTTTTTTTTGTTAAAATTGAGTTGCCTTGAGCCCAACAAAATTGTCATTTTAAAGCTGCAAATTTGCAAACGGATCCCTGAATTGAAAATCTTTCTTACCAAACCCCTATCATCTTTAAAAAATCTATCCAATTAAAATATAATACCCCTCTCACAGAGGCATTGGCGTGTAAAAAAAGCATTCCCCTTTTACGTGTACCTATGGGTGGAAATCCTCGATAAAAACATTTTTTTTATGTATCCAAATTTCAGTTTTGTCGTATCAAGGGTCAATGACAGACATGAACATGGCAAACTATAAGGGTTCGTTTTACTACGGAACCCTAAAAATCTATCTATTTATCTATACTGCGTTAGTTAAACTAACTTAAATGCGTAGAAATATATTTGTAGCTAAACCACACTATTTAAGTTTATTGCCTAATAGTAACAACAAGAACAAATTGCAATACAGCTAAGTTAATTACGAGTTTAGTTAATTGTGTTAAACACAATGATATAATAAGTTCCAAAAAAAGGTACCTAGGGTGGAATTTTACTGTATCAGTCTGTATATCTAAACTCAGTTGGCCACAGACCTATATCGAGATAGACGAAAAGAGCGCTTCAAACTGTATGAGAACCTAGCGTGTCGAATTTTTCGTACCTAAAATGACGTCACGAGCGAGATTTAGTCATGGGACATCAAGACCGCGCGGAAACGATTCAAAGGCGCTTAATTAAGTAAAACGATAATGTAAATCCGATTACAATAGATTATCATTTACGGCATAGGTCTCAAGCGGACTGACTTAAGTCGGACAAAACTGTGACCGTAGATCACACTTTTTACACGCAAGGTAGGTAAACTTTTACTATCTATCTCGATATAGGTCTGTGCAGTTGGCATTTATAATTCGTACACGTAATTTTAATAACATGGCCATATTTTCTTTAATTATAAGAACGAAAATATAGAATTTTTATTTTATTTTAAATGATTTGTAACTCCTTTTAACGGGTTTCACTAATTGTATTGAAGAGCACTAAACCAAGTTTCAAGAAGGTATGCTAAAATCTTAATAGCCCTTTTAACATTTAATAATATTAGTCATGGGTAGATTTCATCATTTCAGGGATGTAAGCGATCCCTTATACCTATATCTACGCATTTTGAATATGTGCCTGCCTACACAACATGTTTCATAAATGCTCAATAAAAAAAGAACAAAATCAAAAAAAAAATAGTCCCAACTCTAGTAAAACGTTGCACGGTTTGACATCTTTCAAAATGAAAGTTTCATTTATCATTCGATATACTTGACAAATTTGAATTAGAGCTGCGCATATTTTTTTTATTAATATTATATTTCTTTTTATGGGCTATTTTTGGAACCCGTTGTAGACGTTCACTTCTGAACCCAAGCCTCCGTTGATATATGAGTGGATATCTACCATTTTTACTTCTCTATCATTGGATCGGAATTATACATTCAGAGGGCAACACCCAGGTAAATTGCGTTAAGGTTATTTGAGAGCAAATACAATTGCTCACCACAACGGTCATAAATAACAAAAGTAACACGAGCTGACAAGTGAGAATAATAAAACAAATAGGTTTAAAACAAAATAAATTTTAAAGGTGATGTCAACAAAATCTCATATTGTTTGTTCAGTTCATTAATATAAAGGGCCGTCCATATATAACGTTACACAAACTTTCGACTTTCGGGTAGTTTGAATGTTTATCAAAATATTTATTTAGTAAAGAAAACCAAAACATGAAGACGTGTTTTTCTTCAGTCATAGTTTACAAAGCTGAACCTTAAAAATATATCATAGTGGAGCTCACTGGTCTGAGTGAGGTTGAGCAACGTACACAGGGGTAGGGAACCTGGGCCTCGATTCTGTAACTCCAGTTGGATATCGATAGGGTTTCAGTTGAGTTTCGATAGGGTTAAAGTTGTGTCTCAGAAGTGTGTCAGTGGAGTGTAAGCTGAATGAACACCTTAATGACTTCCAAATGGAAAACTTATCGTTCAAAATCCATTGTCTATGTCCACCGATCGTTTCTCAATGATTTCTCAATGAAACACTGACTTGGTATAAGTTGTATGATAGGTCATTGCCATATAAGTATTATTCCATTTCATAAAAATAGAAATAAGTTGAAGTCATGTTAATGCACCACTGACATAAAGATGTCTATGACATGCACAGTTATTTTTTCTGTCTATGACTACTTTACAACAAATCTTTCGAAACTTCACTGACCTCTATACATGTATATACTTTGTATAGAAATACAGGTCATTGAGGACTTTTGGTTTAGAAAGTGGTATTCAACTTATTTCTATGTCTATGATGTACCCAGTATAAAACTCTGAAATGTTAATGGATACGAGAAAAGAGAACATTTTAAAATCTCTAAGGAACACCATTGATGAAAAATTGCTTGCTTGCTTGTTCTTTAGATCAATTCTTGTTTTTGTATATTAAATGAAATTAAACTTAGGTTAGGTTAGGTTCTCACGGGCTGAAAAGAAGCACGATTGGTGTTCTTGAGGAAATAGGGCAGGTCTGCAGATTCTCTTTCTGCATACCGACCCATTTGCCTGCTGGGACGAGGCCGGAAAACTATTCGAAAGAATTATTTCCTCTGGTTCCGCACGCACTTGTGGAGCGTCGGCCCCGACCTGTCGAATGACCAGTTCGGTTTCCGACAGTCACGCTCGACGTTGACGCGATTGCGGCAAGTCTTCATATCAACAACGCCTTTAACTCGTTACCCTGGAGGACGATAAGGGAGGTACTGGTTTACCATCAGGTACCTTCCTACCTGTAGCGCCTGGTTGAAAGTTACTTGCAGGACAAGTGCATAAAGTTTAATGGTCGAGATGGAGTTCTTCATCAGAGGAAGATGACGTGTGGGGTACCGTAGCATAAACGTGCTACTGTGGAACTTCGAATATTTTAAAATTACATGATTTATTTCTTCAGTTATCATTTTTTCCGCGGACTACAATGCCTATTAGCAAATTACCACGAACCAAAAGGTCACTAATTATTTTGATGCCGTTTTGGTTTGTAAGTAATTTTTGTTTTTGTAAAAAAAAAAGTACTAGTAATTTTCGAAAAGGAGTATATTATTTCGAAGAACAAACCTTGAATAAAAACTAGTCAAGTGCAAGTCAGACTCGCGCACGAAGGGTTCCGTACTATTACTTATAAAACCGGCCAAGTGCGAGTCGGACTCTATAAACACCATTGTCTCTATAAAAGCGGCAAAAAAAATCACGTTTGTTGTATGGGAGCCCCCTTATATATTTAATTTATTCTAGTTTTTAGTAATTTTTGATATAGCAGCAACCGAAATACATCATCTGTAAAAACTTCAACAGTCTAACTATCACGGTTCATGAGATACAGCCTCAGACAGACTTTCTATAAAATGAGCAAAAAAATCACGTTTTTTGTATGGGAGCCCCCTTAAATATTTATTTTATTCTGGTTTTTAGTATTAAATACTAAAAACAACAAATTTTGTTGTTATAGGGCCAATGAAAAAACATCATCTGCGAAAATTTCAACTGTCTAACTATCACGGTTCACGAGATACAGCCTGGTGACAGACGAACGGACGGACGGACGGACGGACAGCGGAGGCTTAGTAATAGGGTACCGTTTTTTCCCTTTGGGTACGGAACCCTAAAATACTTAGTCGTATTGAGAACCTCCTCCTTTTTTTAAAGTCGGTTGAAAAGTGGTATTTATGGGATGGTAAAAGCCGAAACATCTCTGACTCTATTTTGGAATTTTATGTTTTAGAAAATTTTATTTTCTAGAGTTTCTACAGAAGTATGTCTATGTCTAAGTAAGAACGAAGTTACAAGTACTTGCTGAACAGTAAGATTGCATTAAGGTTGTATAATGTTACCATAATGTTACTAGCAATTGACGGCTGGTTTGGTCGAGTGGTAGTGGCACTGCCTCTTGATCGACGGGTCCTGGGTTCGAATCCCAGTTGGGGCAAAGATTTGTGTTAAAAGCAGATGTTTATTGTCGGGTCGTGGGTGTTTGTGTCTGTCTTTATAAGGGGTTCCGAGGGACCCACGACACAAGAGAAAACCTTAATGTGGGCCTTTGAGTGTATGGCGTTTTATTTATTTATAATTTATGAAACCAAGATTATGAAATCAGGTACTGTCTAGAATCCCCAGGGATTGTTTGTATAAAAGCTCTGGAATAGTCAAATAATACTCTATTTGACTATTCCACTACACATACACAGTGTTTTAGGTATCGTATACAGTCCCGGAACAGCAACCAGCAATGAATGCAGGTTTCCATTGATTGTAAGTATAAGGGCAGATAACATTCAGAATACCTAACTACTGGGTGAAAGGAACAGAAAAACGAATAATCCTTATGCTTTGTATGTTTGGAATTTATTAGATTAGGAATCATTATTAAATTACTACTGCAAAACTATGCTCAATCGTACTTTTTGTTGATATTCCGATAATTATTTCATTTTCATAAAAAAAATCAACTTTTTGAATGGCCTCTCCTTGCCTGATGTGCAGATTCAATTCTTGTCCCTATTTACAAGTTTAAACCCTCTACTCACACCTGGAATAAAAGTTGCAATTTATAAAAGTAATTCATATTAATAATTTACAGCATGCTGAGCTATTTCCAATATGTAAGCCAGCTGGGTCAGATGGTCACTGGTCAGCTAAGACTCTCGTCGTAGTTAGGTATGAAACAGATAAACTTTAAGTGGTAATCACTTCTTCAAGAATTCAAATATAAGAAATGCGATGCACCTATTTTCTTGCTGTGTTTTCCAAAAAACATAATATGATGTTTTTCTCAAGCGTCACACAGGTTATGAGGGCAAAGAGATAAGCGTGAACCACGAGTAATTCGTGATTTTGTAAAGATAAAGACTAAAAAATTAAAAGAGCAATTTTTGTGATAAAAACTAAAAAGACTGACCTGGGGGGCTACCACCTAAGCGAAGTTGATGCTGATTGAACGAATGAAATGATGTACATTGCTGTGTTTGGTTCATATCATTAATCAAGGTCTCCTTATAAAGAAGCAATGTACATCATTCCATTCGTTCAATCGGCATCAACTTCGCTTAAGTGGTAGCCCCCCTGCAGCAGCTGATACCCGTAATCCGTTCAAAAGTACAATATTTGAAGCCTTTTTCCAAGCTTTTACTTATTTCTGACCTGGTTTTTAAAAGCTTTCGGTACATTTTATGTTATAATAGATATATAACAATAATAAAGAAATTGAAATTCTGACAATTTAAATACTATCCAATTGAAAAACATGTAAAAAGAAGCAAGTCTCGCAACATGCTCGCACTGCGTTTCTCTACTAAAAAAGGTTGTGGGATATAATTTTTTGAAGTGAAAACTTCTTTAGCGGCGTTTTGCACTTTGAAGTATGGGTAAAAATGTTAAACTCGCGTTAGGACACGTGACTGACACATGACCCTGATCGAAAATTCATAAGGCGGAGAATAAATATAGGAAATTAAAACTACATAAGTCAAGATTTCATCCGGTGTCAGCATAGAAAAAATTGCACTACGTTAATGTTCAAGTTTTCACTTCTGCCGGCACTCCCGGAGTGCAACTCGCTGTTTTTTTTTTATTAAGAATGGGTTTGCTCTTGACTTCAATCTAGCTCAGGGCAAAGATGTGGTCGAGGATGTAGCGAACTCACTCAGAAGAAGCCTATTCACTCGTACTTTAAAGATATTCGGATTGTATGAGCTCAAAAATACAGACGCCGGCAGAGAATTCCACTCCTTGGCAGTGCGCAATACAAAAGATAATCCCTTAGGAAAACTATAAAATCTTCTAAGTATATATTTCTTAAATTTTTCTACTGTAACATTAAATTACTTATTTAAATACACTTCTATTTTTCCAATTAGAAATAAGAATAGCAGCTCAAAATACGAAAATCAGATGAAGTAAGATTTATCATGTTTTGCATTAATATTTAATTTAAGACTCAATGAAATGGTTCAGAGTGTAACAAGGAACTTTTTTTTACATAAGTTTTTTTGAGTTATAAAATAAGTTATATTTTCTAAAATAGTTAGCCCCAATACAACACAATACAATACTTTTTTTGTACTCCAAAAAATATGAGTATATCAAAGACTCCATTTATCAGCCGTTTTGATTTATTTCTTCCAGGCAACAAACTGAACCATTACAGATATTTTTAAAAGCTATTCAGTGATACTTTAGGGCAGGTTTAAAAAATGAAGTTCGATACTAGACAGTCGAGTTCAACACGGTGTGTGATAGTTTTTTGACAGGTACTTACGAACACTTATAACCCATATAACATTTATTGAAGTGGTTAACGTTACATTCGCACTTCTAAAATGTCCTGAATGGGCTCCGAGAAAAAATGGGGTACTATGCCTTTTTTGTTTGTTTTTGCTCTACTTGGGAAGAACGCACTACCGAGCCCCCAGATGATAATTACATCATGGCAAGTCACTGACAGTGATTACTTCTGAGTGGCATTGACGTTTCGAAAATTTTTACGTATTGTCTCTGAATAACGTGACTCTGGCTGGAAATCGCCACCATTTTCTCAAACTATTGAGAGACGATTGAGATTGCAACGATAATCATTTGGACGGCGCTGTGAGACCACTAATCTCATAATGCCGACAGAGTGTCGATAGGGTTTCAGTGTAATGACAATGACTGATTTTTACAGAATTGCTATGATTAGTGACCAAAGTGGCAATTTATCACAAGCGTTTCCGTACTAGAAGAAGGATTTTATCATTGAAAAATATATATATTTTGTGGTCAATAAGTTTAGCACTACCATACAAAACGTAGTAATTCTCGTACCTATGGGGTTCTATTACATAAAACTCGAAGAAATGTGTGGAAAACGTTTTTAAACAAAATAATACTCAAAACGGTGTCGTTCCTACATTCCTGGCCTAAACGGAGTATTATTTATGTATGTAAACTCTTAAGAGGATCGTCTCAGTTTTTTTCCCATACAAACGGCGTCAATGGATTCCATCCCCTAAACGTCAACGAATCCCTGTGAAATGGTATAGTATCAAAAATACCAGAAACTCGGTCCGTACGTTTTGATTTTTGTGATATTTTTAGTACACGAAAAGATATTTGAGCCTAAAAGTCAGCATTTTTCACCAAAAAAAATCTAAACATTTAAGAGGTGACTGTTGAAAAACTAAGAACAATTTTGAAAAAAAAACAAACGCACGAACCTCGTTTACGAATCGAAAAACTTACGATTTTCGAAAAACTTACGATTAGTTTTTGGGAAAGGAATTCATTGATGCCTAAACTCATAATTTTGGAAATAAAACTCGATATTTTGCCGGAAAGCTGCAATCGTCCCTTTCGCACAAGTCTGAGGCGGGTGGTCGACATCGAGACAGCATGAAAAACAACTGAGACGCTAGTCCAAACTGAGACGCTCCTCTTGATTGCAAACTCTTACATACTAATACAAAAGGAACACAGCTGTGTGCAAAGGTGAAAACAACTTATAGGCATTTTCTGGGTTAACTCGCTCCATCGTCGACCTCATCTATGACCTTGGTCAAGATTGAGGTCAAGAGTTAACCCATCTTATAATAAAATAAATAAAAAGATGCTAAGAGAGAAACAGATGTGGTGCGGGCTATGATGTAAGATGGCACTAAAGATATGGTTATTAAAATTATATATTGGAAATTTTGTGTTAAATACCGCAGAGCGGAAGGAAGCTTCGGCCCATAACGCGGTGAAGTCCGTAAAATAGTCGTAAACTGAGTTGTAGCTCTGTAACAAGCTTCAGTACTTTACTAGCTATAGTTAACCTATAAATTTACTGTTGGTTCATCCGTAAGTGCCTCTATATTGGCTCGTGAATGTTACTTATTGATCCTGTTTCAACATACATTATACATACATATATACTCATGCCTAATATCCCTATCGGAATAGGCAGAGCATTCATGTGGTTTTCAAACTACTCGACGCCACGTTTGACATAATATTCTGAGGGTTATTAGATAGAACATGAATATTGTGGTGATAGGTTGGGCTAAAGCCCACAATACAACAATAACCTCATGTCCCAATTACTGACTCTCACAGTATGCCTAAGAAGAGTTGGCAGCTGGCACAATCTAAGTTTTTCTTCCACTCCCAGTCCTTCTGGACAAATGTCGAAGTATAAAAAAAAAATTTTGATTTCCCATACAAAATGCGCTATCAGCTGACGCAGTTTGTATGGGAACTAAAAAAAAATTTTTCGTATTCCGATCTTTGTTCCTCGGGAAAGTTGTTCAGTTTCATGGACAGATTTACCACCCGAGAGGTTGAAAGTGATTTACCTAAAGCCCTGTATATGTTATAGCCAAACCTCGAAGCTCCGGCGCTCCTAGGTTTGACTAGTCAATCCTCAGGCTAACCTAATTAGTCATTTCGGTTAGAGACTGCATTGTATATCGATCTTTGACTATGACATCTCAGTTATCTTAGCACCCATTGTACATACAGCAGCACGTCAGGTTATTCATTTGCACGCCGAAACCTGCCGCTATTACTAGCGAGATAAGGGCGACGTCAAGGTCAAAATGTATAGCCTGACATTCTGCCGTGTGTACAAGTTTTGCTTAATTTGGGATGGTGGCACTGCGTGTGTGGTCCTGGAATATATATTTTTGAAGTGAAAACTTCTTTAGCGGCGTCGGGCACTTTGAAGTATGAGTAAAAAATGTTAAACTCGCGTCAGGACACGTGACTGTCACGTGATCCTGATTGAAAATGCGTAGGACTGTCACGTGAGGCGTAGGCGGAGGGAGAGTGAAAACTTATTTGTTGTGCACTTTTTGGGATGTGTAAAAAATTTTAAACTCGCGTCAGGACACGTGATCTGATCGAAAATTCGTAAGACGGAGGGAGAGTAGACTGCAAGGAAGTAATGTATGTTCAAGTTTTCACTTCTGCCCGTTGTTTTTTTTTATAATGAGTAGTTATCGTAGGTAATTGAATTTTTTTTATAATGAGTAGTTATCGTAGGTCATTGTTTTTTTTATAATGAGTAGTTATCGTAGGTAATTGAAAGAAAATCCATTGATATTTTGTGGGTTGAACATAGTAATTACAACATTGCAGAATTTGAGCTCCTTATTAAGCGTTGTTTGAGATGAGTGAAGCAGAGCTTCTTACTGTTTTAACATCAAACATATCTCTTCAAAACCCAAAACAGATAAAATCCAGTGGCACCTAAATACGTTCCGATTTACGTAATCGTCCGAACACACGTTAAAACTGAACGATTTTATTTGATCGTAAAGTCGGTTACAGCTTCCCAAGTAATCTTGTTTGCGTATTGCCTGCGTGAACGGTTTTATAGTATACAAGTGATCGTGAAGGTCTGACACACGTTTCGAGCGATATTATAAGATTTGGTTACGTGATAGGGACCCTTTGCCATCGTAAGTCTATTTTATTACCAACCTACCTTATCTCTATGTACTATAGGGGCTTATTCATGGTTGTGAGACTTCTTCTTATCGTGTAGGTATGGTCAAGTGTGTGGCGAATTTGGCTAACCCTGGTGGTGGAGTTTTCAAACCTCACAATGGCCTCTGACTTGGTTTTAACGACTGTATTCAATCCACAACAACCCAAAAAGGCAAAGATCTACATATACTTGTGCAATAACACACACCACTCACATGCATACACACCAACAAACACACTCACACACACACACTCACACACACTCACAAACGCTCACACACACACACACACTCACACACACACTCACACACACACACACACACAGACACACAAATTTATCATACCAAATAAATGGGCACAAAGTCTTATATAATATAGCTATTATTTTATTTCTTATGTTTATAGTTTTCGATTACTCTTTTGTTCTTGATTTTTGTTTTTGTTTTTAATTTTGTTTTTAATTTTAATAACTTATGTCATATAATGATATGGAAGAGCGGATTCTCCTATCACAAGTAATTTATATTGCTTAAAAGGAGACTCCAACACCTTACACTATAAACATTGTAAGTTATTGAAATAAAATTTTATTATTATTATTATTTATAATAAAATTTTTAAAAAATTCGAGCGGTTTGTTATTTCCGAGCTAGCATAATCGACATGGTACTTAGCCATATTTGATCAGAACGAATAAAATCTTTAACGCATATGCTTACATTTAAATTTATTTTAAAACTAACATATTTAGAAACTTTTTTCCTAGAAATAAAATAGTTTTACGCTGCGATCCCTCTTTGAAAGGAATCATTTAAAATTTTCCTATTCGCCCAAGCTTTTAAAACGAATACAACCCCTGTAATAATAGGATAATTTATTCACAACTAAAGCATTTGACCCTCGAAGCCAAAAGTCAATAACATAAAATATAACTACCACGAAGTTTTTATGCGAATTGAGTTGGGACATCCAATTTAACTTTTACGTTTCATGACTACCGATATAGAGAGCAATCTACAATTTACATCACAGAAGCTGCGCCACCCAATTTGAAAATTGCTAGTTTCTGAAGCAAATCCACGCTTTTCATTTATTCCATGCTTTCATGTGTGAAACCGTGTTAGGGCACTGCACTCAAACAATACATATACTTAACAATGTTTAAAAAAATAGACGTGTGGCACTCGGGGACTGCCGCGGTAAAGCTATTGCATAGCATTTTGTATCAACTTATGCAATTATAATTAAAAGTATCCCTCTACTTTTAATTATAATTGCATAAGTTGATACAAAATGCTGTGTAAAAATTTCAAAAAAGTTTACCATTTTTTTTTTGTTTTTTACGGCCGCCATCTTGGATTTTAAAATAGATGTTATTTTCTCAATCAGCACCCCCGAAAACCTATTAAACGACACCCATGACGGTTTTTTACAAAAAATACATGTCCGCCATCTTGGATTTCAAAATGGATGTCATTTTCGGAATCAGAACCCCCGAAAACCTATTAAACGACACCCATATCGGTATGCCCGAAAATTTAATATCCGCCATCTTGGATTTTTGGTGGGGGGAATCGAGACGCTCCGGGCTTTGCCCTTCGCGTCACGATTCCCCCAACTAAAATCCAAGATGGCGGATATGAAATTTTCGGATGGCGGTCGGCGGGTAATATGCTTGGTGACGCTTCGGGCTTCGCCCTACGCGGAGCTCGGCCTTCGGCCTCGCCCTATACGCAGCTCGCCTCGGCCTACGGCCTCGGCTCGCGCGTTCGGCTCGGTCTGCGACCTTGCCTCACCTTAAAAATCTAAATTTGTATGGCGGCCATCTTTAATTAGGGGGGGGGACGCTCCGGGCTTCGCCCTACGCGGAGTTCGGCCTTCGGCCTCACAATATACGCGGCTCGACTCGGCCTTCGGCCTCGCCTCGCGCGTTCGGCTCGGTCCTCGCCTCACCTTTAGTATCTAAACTTGTATGGCGGCCATCTTGGATTTGGGGGGGGACGCTCCGGGCTACGCCCTACGCGGAGCTCGGCCTTCGGCCTCGCTTTTTACGCAGCTCGCCTCGGCCTACGGCCTCGCCTCGCAGCGTGGTGTCGTGGTTCGGCTCGGCCTGCGGCCTCGCCTCACCACTCCTTGTATGGCGGCCATCTTGGAAAATGGTGGAATCGAAAAAGTGACCCGATATTCGGAATCATCGACCCCCAAACCCCCCAGATACCGATTTTCGTCCGGATCGGAGCAACTTCATTTTATTAATATTATTATTATTATATTATTATATTATATTATTATTATTTTATTGGAGAAAAACCATTTTCTTCTCCCATTTCTGGGGATTTCGCCTCTATCGCGGGCTTGCGGCCAAAACGATATTATTATTATTATTATTATTTTATTGGAGAAAAACCATTTTCTTCTCCTATTTCTGGGGATTTCGCCTCTATCGTGGGCTTGCGGCCAAAACGATAGGGGAGTTTTTTGTTTTATTTTTTACATATTCAGAGAGAGAAACTTCCTAACTATTCTACACGTGTTTAATATTACTGCCTTATTATTATTATTATTTTTCTTTTGTTTTAATCTCTCTTTCCATTATTATTATTATTTTATTATTATTATTATTATATTATTATTATTGTTGCACGCACACAAACACCGGGTCGAAGAATGCCGAACTGAAACGACGTTAGACGATGCACGGCCTTCAAGCCACACCTCCGTGCCCGTCGGAGTGAGGAGCGTTAGGTTTTTTCGTTACGGAATTTCTGGGTTCGGTCCCCGCGCTCAAGGCCCGCGATAGAATCTATGCAATACTTAATAAAAACAGTAATAGATCTGAAAAGCTATTAAATACCTTATTGAGTCATTTGTTGTTTTATCTGGACCAAGTGACGTAATATGTGTATTGTTTAGCGATTTGAACACATAATTAAATACCTATTAAGATGGGTCTAAATTCGCGAATATATTATAATTTTACCTACGTTCCTGACGTTTTAATGCGGTTGAAGACGCCGTGGACACGAGACCCGTTTAAGTATTTAATTACAGTTTTATTTGTTTGTGTTTGAATCTCTGCTTCACAAAAGTCAAAATTTCTACGGATACAACGTGTTTCATAAGTCTTACTATATTATGAAATCACAATAAAAATAAAATCTAAAATTCAATAGAATGAATAATGAGTTACACGGTTTGGCATCCTTCAAAATGAAGAGTTCATATCGACACTAATATATTAAGAGGAAAGATTTGTATTTTTTTATGTAATGTATAAACTTAAAAACTACTGGACCAATTTCTAAAATTCTTTCGACACTACATCACCCCATCATCCCTGAGTAACATAGGCTACATAATTTTCTTGAATTCCCACGGAAACAAAATCCCGCGCGGAAAGCAAGTCTTAGATATAGAAAAAATAAATGGTTCATATACTTAAAGTGACATGCTTGTCATATTTGAAATAGAGCTTTATTGATTTCGGATTTTCTTTTCATTGGGTATTTATGACACATACTGTATAATATACAACAGCTACTAAAAGAATACGCGAAATCGAGGATTTTATAGCAACTCTACGTTAGACTAGGAACGAAATAAAAATATACAACAGCAGCAAAACAGTAAAACAACAATAAACTGTAGTTTACTTCGGACAAGTCTTGGAAATAAGAAATGTTCTTTGATCCCTCTCCCCCTTGTCAGCAGAAGTAAAAGACAGACAAGTAGGGGTTGACATCTTTTTACGTGTGTTAAAATCAGAAAAAAAATATGAACATTGCTGACGTCATCAACATTTGAACACTTTGCCCTCTTTTCAGCAGATCTAAAAGAGGGTAAAGTGTTCAAAAATAAGCAGATCAAAGAAGAACATCTCCCTTGGTGTGATTTTAATTTTAATTTAATTTAATTTAAAAAAAAAAATTTAATTTAATTTAAAAAAAAATTAATTTAATTTTATTTAATTTGAGTTCTAATTTAATTTCAATAATATTATATCATATTTGTATTGTGACTATGGGGCTAGTACCTGACAAAAAAAATGATTTCAATTCAATTTACTTAATATTTAGATGTAAAACATACTAGGCCGATGTTTTGTGTTATAAGTTTATCGTGTGTATCTGTGTGGTGTATCTGTATGGCTATGTTTCTGTGTATCTATCTGTGGCATCGTAGCCCCTAAACACATTAAGGCGACTACAGCACCTAAATTATGATTTTATGATGCGTAGATAAGCATGACGCACTGCATTAAATCGAAGAAAAAAATACTACGGTAATATTCAGGACATAAACTAGATAAGTAGTTTGCTGAAAACATGATTCAGCACTTTTAGTTCGATAGAAAAAGCTCATAAAGCCACCTCTAAATACCAATATTGTGTATCTTTTAAGCTGTAAAAACGATATTAAAATGCACACAGGAACTTGAATTTGCTATGAAAATGTTCGTGATTGAACACTCTCGATAAGTAGTTACGCATTTTTCGATTTAAGCTGTTAACTTTCCATAAATCTCATTTTTCTAACTTTCGAACATGTTTTTACGCAAGCACGCTTTCATAGTCCGTAAACTTTGTATCGACACTGTTCGCACTGCCGGCCCAGGCCTGTTGAGAGACGGAGATGGCACTATTCCTATGTGTGCTGCCTTTATCGGGTGCTGTAGTCGCCTTAACTAATTTCGATACGGTTGACGTAGTCGTGATGGTCCAGAGATATACTTGATCAAAATTGGTTAAGCCGTTTAAAAGTTATAAGCAATCGAATTTCGAGGTGTAACAAAATGTTTCATTTTATTTTTATTGTAAGATGGGTCAACTCTTGACCTCAATCTTGACCAAGGTCATAGATGAGGTCGACGATGGAGCAAGTTAACCCAGAAAATGCCTATAAGGCACTGGTACTCCTACGCATCGACGGAACACAGCTGTTTGGCGTCGGACTTCGGTAGGAGGGTGGGTGGTCGCGAACCAGACGGCCCTTCACAGAGCCTACCACACCGCATGAGACCATAGGACGCCACCTCAGTTTCAGAAAAAATTGAGGTGTCGCTGCCTGGGGTGGATTAATAGGAGGCAGGTCTCACTTGCGTTTCCTTAGTCGCCTCTTACGACACCCCCGGAAAGAAATGGGGTGGTGTTATTCTCAACAGATCACCATATGACACAGTCATTATTAACAGCACGTAAATAATTAAGCAAAAGAACATAGGTCTAAGTCTCTAAATCTTCAGGTAGGCTAAATTAAGAGGGTACTTATTCAAACTCAGACGTTGGGCTAATGGTGTTTGCATAACACTATTCATTGCTCCATAAAACGCCATTGAATAACAACATTAGTTCTCTGGAAGCAATTAGGCGGATACCAGCAACAGGTAGAATAAATAGGGCTGTACCGCTTTTAGAAAAGGTTCCGAATATTATTACTATAAGTTCATTCATGTGATTGGTATGTAGAGTCTTCCCTACCTATCCCGCTTAGACACAGCATGTAAAAATGCATTCCCACATTTACACGTTCAGCACGCATAGAGGTATACTGAATACCTGTTTATTCACGTATCCAACCCCATACCAAGCGATCCTATTGATATCACAAACAATGAAAATTATTAAAGTGTCATCCGAAAACACGCTATCTCAGGATTCTTGCTAAAACTAGGCGGTAGCGCTGATATTCAGCCAGTACCAGCACAGGGATTTGAGTCCCAAACATGCATAGTGTATGATTTTAACCAAATCGACAACGTGAATATGAAAGAACTTTATCAAAGTAAATTACGATTCAATTAGAATAGAATAGAAAAATCTTTATTTTATAGGACATTCAGGATGTCACTTAAAACAAGTCAAGATTACAATGAAATACATACAAACATACATTAAATGATTTAAGTACATACATACGCATTCGTTCTTTTGATCCTACTGACTCTACGCCTATTCGCAAAGGTGCAGTCTTCCTCAGAGAAGAACAGGCAAGAAACTCTGAGGTTGCTCTTTTAAATCGCATTACAAATTTTCTTATTTACTAATTTTAACTAAATCTGAAATAACTCTAGAGCTGAGCAGTTCATTCCCATGGCTGCCTGTCTGATTGAAATGATAACCCAAATTAATGTGTTCAGGAACTGTTGCCAATTCGGAAAATCATTATTAGGCTGAGAACCTAATGTACCCACATTCGCCGGTACTTCTGTTGCTGGACTATTCCCACTCATGCAGCTGATTTGGGTTCTAAGCCTAATAATGATTTTCCGAATTGCATCACCCGACGCAAACTGTGACACACTTCATAGAACCCGTAGCCACGGCGCGTGCAACCGCGTCGAAACGTCGGGAATAGGTAAATAAATATACAGGGCTTTAAGTATATCTCTTTCAACCTCTCGGGTGGTTAATCAGTTCATGAAACTGAACAACTTCCCCAAGGAACATAGGTCAAAATACGAAAAAAAAATTTTGATCTCCCATACAAAATTCGCTATATGCTGATGAAGTTTGTATGGGAACTCAAAATTTTTTTTCGTATTTTGACCTATGTTTTTTGGGGAAGTTGTTCAGTTTCATGGACTGATTAACCACCCGAGAGGTTGAAAGAGGGATACCTAAAGCCCTGTATATACGCGAATTTAGACCCGTTTTAGAATTTAATTATGTGTTCAATTGCAAAAGCTTAAAGTGTTACACTTCATAGATACGTGACCACCTACCCTCGGAATGACTCACGTAAAGCCAACATGAAGTGGCGACTTTTTGGTCTAACAAAAAATCATTATCTGCCGATAAAAAGGAAAAAGAATTTAAAAGATATTGAGGTATTTAGATTTCTTACTTAGTCTTTGCTCTAGTAATACCTTAAAGATTCCGATTTAGCAATTCCGTTTCCGTTTTTTCTTCATACTGAATAACATATTTTATATTCCGAATCTAGCAACAGGTGGAATAGCAAGGAGGCGTAAGTATGGATCGAAGTGTTGAAATTCAAATGCCAAAGGAAAAAACATTATGTTTTATTTGGAACATTCCACGAAAATACCTACTTTTTTCGATACGTTACGTAGGTATAGGTATATGGTAGTTATGGTAATGGTAGGTCACCTTTTGCATCACAAAATTAGGTAAAATCAAGTATTAGAATACCAATCGTCTAGCTAATGTCAAGATTAACTCTTTAGTATATTTTGGTAGAGAATAGAGGCTGCGGCCTCACGCATTTGTAGCAGATTAGTGGAATACGTGACTTTTCTATTAAAAAGGAGTTTGCTCAGAATACTGAATTGTGGTGGAACGGCGTAAACATTGACATCGATTCTACTATATCGCAACATGATAAGCTGTATAATATATGTACAGCTTATTCTATTCCTTAATGGATTATATTCTGCAGAGACACCTGAAGCCGTAGAAATAAGTAAAATGTTCGAAACTAAAAGGGAATCGAGTGGCTGTTAAATGTGGTCAAGCATTTTTGTGGCAACTTAGCTTCTAAATAAAACGAAATACATAAGAATCAAATAAAAACCAAATATATCAAATTGGAAGTCCTGACTCACAGACTCATAAACGCCCAGCCCAAATCCTTGGTCATAAAAAGCAAAAATTTTGCAAATAGATTCCTTTTGTAGAGTACACAAGGAATAAGGAAATAAATAACGAAGTCCCAGGCCTCATCTAGTAGAAAATTTACTTGAGCAGGTCAAGTAAACAGTTGGACAATAAAACCGGTTTCTTTTTGATAGGTAATACATCTGACATACATATACGAAAAAGTAAGTCAGTAGAGTACGCGTATCCGAAAAGAGCACACAAAAATGTAAAGAGGCGCAAACATGACCTTTCATAATTAATCCCGACCCAGACACTCTATTTCACTAAATATTTATCGGATCCAAATAAAACTCCGTGTAAAATGGGCCAAGTTCACGAGATACAATAGTTAACGTAAATTTGTAGTCTGGGTAGTTTATTATTGGTTCTAACTCGTATGTTCCATTAGGTTTTTCTATAAAAGAAGAACCATTTTCTCTGAGTTTTTAAACCGACTTCAAAAAAGGAAGAAGTTCTCAGTTCGACTGTATGTTTTTTTAAAGTTTGTTACTGAAGTACTCCGCCAATTAAGAATGGATTTTCGTGATTCATTTTTTAAATGATAGGTTGATAGGTAATACTTTATAGGTAGTTCCATGTACATTTTATCAACATTGATTCCGTTGTTTTAGGAAAAAATAACAAAAATTCATGTAAATATGTAAAATTCATGTATGTAAAGGTAACAAATTATAAGTCTGTAATAGGCATATGTTTAGATAAATTCATTAGTATTATAAGTTTTGTTAATGCTGTAGACTTAAGAATAAAAATAAAATAAAAATAAATAAATATAAATAAAATAAAACAGAAAAACACATACAAAGTTTTTGGTTTTTTGTTGACACACTTTGTTGGCATTTAAGACAGTTGATTCTAACGTTTTCAGCGTATACAATTATTACGTATATTAAGCTACATCGATTTTCCTCTTCATCTATTTACTACAAAAGCTACGAGGGGCATTGTCCAGGGCACTTATCACGCATTTCGTAGCTACGAATGAAGGGAAAAATCACATAGCGAAGCGTTGACTACGAAGGCGAATTTCACCCCGCTATACTGGGTGAAAAAGAACCTCCTAGCTATATTCAAAATCCTGAACCAGTATCACTCAAAGAACATTATTTTTATTTTTTTAAAATATTTTATTGAATGAGAAAAGTTCATTTTTTGCCTACACGTAGACATTACTCCTAAACCAGGCACGCGAGGGGTGCGAGTAGCGCTCGGAGGGTGCGCCCGAGTGGTGTCTACGTTTAAGAAAAAAAAAATCCCCCCTCAAAAAAAAAAAAAAAAAAAAGTGTACAGTAAGTGATACTGTTTCAGGATTTTCAATAAAGCTAGGAGGTTCTTTTTCAACCTATATAGTAAGCTAGCTTTTTTTCGGTGAATACGTTCCCATCACAAATATCATACAACCTTTACCCACCTTTTTCAATGGTCTTTCGACCATTTTAAATAAGGGACAAAAAATTTATTTAAATTGGATTAGTTCAAAGGTCATTGAATCGTATGAAGTTTTTGAAACTACTACCTAGTGTTAGGAATTACCTCCTACATCCAAACTTTATTTCTTTGAGCTTAGATTCCTTTGAAATGTAAACGATCAAAAATAAATCGAGCACATAAAATATTTAACGGTACCAACAAAAGGTTTAGAAAATATTGATAACTACAGTGGACTACATGTTATATCGTGCTCAACTGTGGGATAAAATCTATCTCTGTACCAAATTTCATCAAAATCGGTTTCTATAGTTTTGGCGTGAAAGACGGACAGACAGACAGACAGAGTTACTTTCGCATCAATTTATTCGATATGCATTAGAACCTGGGTGACTGAGCTGACACTCGGGCTCTTGGGAGCCATCTTTAAACGTTTTCTGGAACAAAATTATCTTGATACAATAACTAATTTATGAATTTCTGTTATTCAGAAAAGTGTGGAAAATCTCACCTCCTCGAATTTCATCAAAGCCGTTTCCTAGAAACTGATTAGTGGTTACATTTAATAAATCGACAAGATAAGCTCGGTTCGCATTCACGCAGTAAATAACATAAATAACGTTTACAAACTTGATCATTAAACATTTATCAAGTACGCATTAAATATCAATTAGTCTCTGGCAGTGCAAGTATAACGACTTACGTATCCCGCCTTTCGGGAACCGTTACTCATACGCACTCATGCGTACCTACGCAAAGTCTATTTGTTTTGAGTATGTAACGTGTTAAATATTCATCTGTGAGCATAAATTAAACTAAATTTGGAGGTAAAGGGCTTACGGAAGGTTTAATTCCATATACGGACTTATTGTTTGGTGCTTGCGATACCAAAAACTTTTTTTAGTACATAAAAGCAGGTAGTGACTTACTGACTCATCAACGCCCAGCCCAAACCCTTAGCCCTCGAAGCTGTTTGGCTCAAAGGTTCATTTTATAATAAAGGCAAGGTTTAAGGAAGGAACTTACGAAATTCCGACGGGAACGAAGTCCCGGGCATCCTCTAGTTAAAATATAAAAACAATCATATAAATAAACATAACATTAATTATAAGAACTATTTTATCTTGAACAGAAAAAGAACAATCACTTGGATTGTTTTACCTGTCACTAATTCTGACAATGCAACGAAACCCTCCGTTCTGACCTTTTCATTTGTTTCACGGAAGCCTGGTTTATTGTTTATGCGTATTGTAAAAGATTATTATCATAATAAATAAATAAACGCTATACACTTAAAGGTTTTCCCTTGAGTCATGGTTCCCTTGGAACATATATAAAGACATACCGAACACCCATGACCAGAGAAAAAACATCTGCTTTTTAAAAATACTTTCTTTGACCGAGAATCAAACCCAGGACACGTCGACCAAGAGGCAGCGCCTCTACCACTCGTCTAAACTGACCGTCTCTACCTATTGTAGTCACAAAGCATGATAAGGCAATATCCTCTCTATGATAATTATGCCTTTATCCGACGATTTCTAAATTCTACAAAGACTGTCTGTGAACTGCCGAGCGCCCGCAAAATGTGCTGCATGTTAATTGGAATTCCTGGGCGACTATTCTGCTAATCAAAGGCGTTTTACCGACTTCTTTTCAATCCACCACCAATGGTCCTACCGAACTTTTGGAAATCTTGGAAGATGCGCGCGCTACTTACTCGGGGCTCTTTCAGTGTTGGAGTGATAATGGTCACTTTTATAGATTCAGGTGGCTAAACTGAGAACCACCAAAATCTCATACACTAAACAGCAGCGCCACCGCCAACCGAAAGTAAACAATCTAGCAACTTAACATTTAGTTGTACCCTACTACATAGTAAAGGCAGCTATTATCCTATGAAGTTATGTTATGATTAGCTCTGAATTTCACCACCAGTAGGGCTATGATGATCGCAATGACATATTATCTCACGCGTTATCTCGTGGTCACGTGACTGTTTCGACCAATGAGATTACGAGAAAGCGTCACGTGACCATGAGATAGCGCGTGTGATAATATGTCATGGCAATCATCATAGCCCAGCAGAACGGATAAAATGCTACCATCGTCATTCCACCCTAATTTTCTGTCTTGTGGTGATCGTTTGACAACAACACCAACACAACAAATCTCTTTTCGTGGGTGTCGGAAAAGGTGACTGAGGAAATTTAAATGAGATCTGCCTCCTATTAATCCATCTTAGGCAACGACACCTCACTTTGTTTGTTTTGCATCTAAGGTGGCGTCTTATGATCTCATACAGAGTGGTAGGCTCTGTAAAGGGCCACGAAATCTGATACGAAACAGGAGTACTAGGCATTTAATACTCCATCTTGGGTTCATCATCGACCTCATTTATGAGTTGGTCAAGTGCTAACCCTATCATTATAAAAAAAATATCCTTCGATCCTGGACTGGGAGTGAATGAAAAACTTAGAATGTGCCTACCCTTCCCAGGTATACAGTAAAAGTCTGTAAGTGGGATGCGAGGGTTTTGCTATATAACAGGCGAAAGGCTGATGATCATCTCTTACCATTATACAACTTGTTTCATCTGATGACCTTCACAATTTGTGTCAAACGTGGCGTCTAGTGATTCTAGTGATTCCGTTAGAGATTATAGGTGTGAGCCTCAGATGTTAGCGTATGAAAAATAAAAATAAAAATTAAACGCCATTTTATAGTAGAATAGATTAGTCACCCTGAGCTGTACGCGAGCGGCATACTCTCTAATGTTATCTTTGATTTAGTTCCAAACCAATCAAACTCGAATTCGCAGAACTTACTAACGAGTACAATTTCGAATTTGCGTTAAATCATATTAAAGGGGGAACTCCATTATCTCAGTACAAATTAATCGGTTTTATGAGTATATTTTACGAAGTGTGTCTTCGCGTTGATAAAGGAAATTGTTTTATTAATTTGAAAGATGGTAAAAGTGGCAAAGGAGTAATCAAACAAAGTCGAGTTTGTACGAACACTTATAACTCGAGAACGGCTGGACCGATAAGCAGCAGAATAACTAATAAAACATTCAAAAACTGACGAAAAATTTCCCACGGGAGCGAAGGACCGCAGAGCCAGGAGACTCATCGGTGACAGGAAGCTAGTAAAAGATAAGCTCCAAACGCTAGCTCATATACGCAAAGTAGCTTGCCTATGTATTTTTTATAAGATGTACTTCGGGGAGTGTGCTCAGGAGCTGCATGAGCTCATTCCGCCTGCCCCATTCTTCTATCGGACGTCCAGACGCACCGCGGGGTACCATCCCTATCTTGTTGATATCCCACGGATTCGCACTGAGCGCTTTTCATCATCTTTCGTATTGCGCACTGCTAGGGAATGGAATTCCCTGTCTGCGTCTGTATTTCCGAGTTCATATAACCCGAATCTCTTTAAATTTCGAGTGAATAGGCTTCTTCTGGGTGAGCTTGCTACATCCTCGACCGCATCTTTGCCCTTGGGCTAGATTGTAGTCAAGAGCGAACCCTTCATTAATAAAATAAAATAAAAAAAGTCCCGGGCGAAAAGTAATAATATAATTTAGGTACGGATTAACTTTAAATTAGTTTACCCACCCTAATGGTAGGTTAATTTTATTATACACAATTAGGTATTTATTGAACTGATCTTGTTGTCAGGCGTTTTCCGCACTTCGTCTCTCGATTGGACATAGTGCGTTAGGAACAGAATTAGGACGATATCCAGACAAATAATGTTTAGGTATATGATATATGATATCATATAGGTATATGAAAGGTATATGTATATGATATACGCAGATTGATTCTATGCTGGAGGATACTATAGTATTATATTATCTGTGGCTGGAGGATCCTCTGTCTGACAGTGTGGTGCTGCTATGCAGGTTTATAAAAATGTGTTTTAAAGTTTGTTAAAATTGTATTTTACAGTATTATGCATTAAGTACTTCAGGCTGGCATAGCCACCGAGAGTGGCCAGAGCTTCTTCAAAATTTAAGATTAAAACAAGAATTAATTTAAAAAATTGGTTGTTTGTAAAGTAGGTTTACGATCGAGATGTTTACGTGATAACGTCTTATTGGTGAGAGAGACGGAAGATCGGTCCACTCACTCGAACGCTATGCCAGCCTCCGCTCGTGAGGATTCCGCGTGACAAGTTTCACGGAATGACTGGCAGCGCTCGAGATGAGACGGGAGATCGGTCCGTCTCTCTCTCGTTATACCTGCGATCGCGCTCGTGAGGTTTTGGTGTGACACAAGTTTCTGAACATGTCACCCGACTAAAACGATTTTAAAGACGTTATCACGTCAAAACATTCTGACATGAATACCAAAAACTATAACAGCAAGAGGCCTAACAGCCTCTGTGTGTAGGGACCTCCAAAACTCTAAATATCTACACCACTATACAAGTTTCTGCCCCGGTTCGAAAAAATCATGTATCCGGGGCTATTTTTAGTGTGGAATTTGGTGCTACGCAATGTACCGCAAAACCGCGCCCAGCTTCTCTATCAGAAAGCGATGTACAGACAGCAGCCCGTTAGGTTACCCATTTAAATAAGTAAATGAAAATAGTTTTTAAAAAAATCCTTAAGAAAATTCCACTAGATTTTCTAACTGTCTTTTCTATGTGTAATTATTAGCAGGCATATGTAATTATGTGTGTGTTCAATCTACACTAACAATATAAAGAGGAAAGATTTGATTATTTGTGTGTTTGCATTTAAAAGGCTCCGAAAGGACTAATTTGAAAAATTGTTGCACCATTAGAATATTTAGGAGCTACATTATCCCTGAGTAACATAGCTACATAATTTTCCCTAATTCCCACGGGAACGAAGTCCCGGGAGAAATACTAGTTGAAAATAAAAAAGAGATAATAAAGAATATTACTTATGACCATTGTTCGCAGGTGGAAGTAAGCGCGCGACCAGGCTGACAGTGGCCACAGCCATCGGTATCTGGCTCCTGGCGGCCCTGCTGGCCACCCCGGCGTACATCGGCTCCTACGTGCGTGCGTTTGTCGTCAACCCCACCACACAGGTAACATATTCTTTAATTTTTTTTTTGTTTTGTTAGCCTGATCTGTCTTACTGCCTCCCCCCCTTTTTGACCACCGATTTCGGTTTGCCCTCCAGGCGTCATTAAAAGCGTCCAACTCATTTTTTCACCGTTTTCTTGGTCGATCTCTGCTAAATTTATTAATCTATATTATACTAATATTATAAAGAGGAAAGATTTGCATTTTGTATGTAACGAATAGGCTCCGAAACTACTAGACCGATTTCAAAAATTCTTTCAGCATCAAGTCGCCGCTTGACTTGAAGGCACGATAGCTCAGCAGACCGAGTATGACAGTGACAGCGCCGCGACAACACCGCGATCCTGTGCAAAATGTCAACATTGACAACGCCATAGGGCGAGCAAGCCTTTGCGGGGGACCCTTGCGCAATCAAAGTGAAGTTTCAGCGTGAGCTGAGCGCGAGTTTGTCGTTATCGTTGTAGAGCTGCTGGCATCTATTGTCAGTCTTATTTCTAACTAGCATTCCGCTTGGCACTTCGTTCCCGTGGGAATTCGGAAAAATCATGTCCCTTATGTCTATCACGGATAATGTAGAATTCTAATGGTGAAATTAGATTTTTTTTCAAATCGGTCCAGTAGATTCGAAGCCTATTCAATGCAAACAATCAAATCTTTCCTCTTTATAATATTAGATGGAGAGATACTTATGCAAAGCATATAATTCAATATTAATTTAAATTCACCCCTATTAAAGCAACAGTAACAAATTATACATAATTGTATTTATATTGTTATGTTGTTTAAGATTCTCGCGGATATTTTGTCTAGTTTTAACATATTTATAAGGGCTTCTTATAATTGTATTTGCAACGTTTTCTTCACGAAGAAAAATTTTCGGTGCGAGTGTGACTTGAAACTTTCTGAGCACATTTCGTCGCCGCTTGACTAGAAGGCACGATAGCTCAGCAGCTCTAGCACGATAACGATTAACGACAAACTCGCGCTCGGCTGACGCTGAAACTTCACTTTGATTGCGCGAGGGTCCGGCGCAAAGGCTTGCTCGCCCTATGGCGTTGTCAATGTTGACATTTTGACAAAGGACCGCGGTGTTATCGCGGTGCTGTCACTATCGTACTCGGCCTGCAGTTATTTAAAGCACAAGGATGGCTCTTCCAGTCGCCCTTTTATCCGTTCAGGTGGCAAAATTTAGAACTATCCAAATTTCATACATCTAATGACGGCTGCTTTGACTGGTGGCGCCACCGCCAACTGAATGTCCAGTTGCAGGTAGTTTGCAACTTTACGTTTGGTTGGCGGTGGCGCTGCTGGTCGGGGTGGTTGTCAGCAAGTAATATATGAAAATTAAATACCTAATCCTCAATTTCGCCAACCGAACAGATAATAAAATGGCCTACATTGTCAATCAACGGTCATTGTGACGCCATTTTTATAATTCGGACGACACGGCACAGCAAGGCAGAATTTGTATTACCATTGCCTCTTACGTTCCCAGCTTCTAGTATCACGTGTAGAATTTATATTATTTATTTACAAAAATCAATCTGAACCCCAACATTTAAATCAAGTATATTATGTCTAAATAATTATTGTATGTATATACAAATTAGAAACTAGAAAAATCTATTTAAAAGTAATTTATCGATTGTTTGAGTATTTCGAGTGAGTGTGCGAGTGAATGTGAATGAGGGTGGGAGCGAACCTATAAAAGACATATTTTACCGTCTTTTCTTTTCAGTCGAGTTCCACTCTTTGTACAGGACAGTCGTATTGCCTTCCCAGTGCTTATAAATCGAAATAAAAGATTTATTTAACAGTTATTCACCGTTTTATTATAAAACACCTAACCCATAACCATAAAACTCTATATCACGAGTACATAGGAGGCAATGGTAACACAATTCTGCCGTGCCGTTTTAGAATTATAAAGATTACTATTGAACCCTAAAAAAAGGCCCATTGATTAGTGGAATAGCCCTTCAGGAGATCTAATCCTGGGGTCATGGGTTCAAACCCCATCCGCGCCGATCATTTTTCGTTCCCTGAAATTATTTGAGAATAATCCCTCACGCAGGTAAACTTTTTAAAAATACTTAACATTTTATTCCCCAGTTCTTAGTATGCTACCCGTACCCTCCAGAGTGGGGGGACAGCTACCCCAAAACAATGGTGCTGATTCGCTTCCTGGTGTACTACTCACTCCCTTTGGCCGTCATCGCATTGTTTTACGTACTAATGGCCAGGCACCTCGTGCTGAGCACGCAGAATGTTCCTGGGGAGATGCAGGGCACACAAAGACAGGTAAGAATTTGTTTTAGATACTTACTTATTATTGTTTTTCACCCTTGACTTTGTTTGTGTGGAAAAGTAGACTCCTGTCATCTAGCTTTCCAACTTCCATTTGAAGCGCTCGTAGCACTGATCTTACCTGATCAGTGAGGTTAAGCAACGCACCCAGAGGCACTGAACCTGATTGGTGACCATAATGGCAATTTGTCACGAGTATTTCCGTGCTTCGGAAGGCACGTTAAGCCTTTCGCTCCCGGCTGTAGTCAATTGGCTACAGTGGTTAAACCAAGTCAGAGGCCATAGGGAAATAGCTCCCTGGATGGCTCTTCCACAAATGGGTGGTTTTCCACTTGATGGCACGGCAACGGCACGGTACCGGCGCCGGTAACCATGGAAACAAAAATGTATGAAAAGGAGTCATCGTCGTACCGGTGCCGGCGCCGGTCAGTGGAAAAACCTGTCATATGTTTTCATACATTTTTACTTCACGCCGTTGCCGGCCCCGGTGCCTTGCCGCTGCCGTGCCGTCAAGTGAAAAACCGCCCATAGGCGGTTAAATGACAATGGTTGCCATTTTATCGGTATAGGTGGCGAAATTGAGAACTATCCCAATTCCATACATTTGATGACGGCTGCTTTGACTGGCAGCGCCACCGCCAACTGAATATTAAGTAGCAACCTACCAAGTATCAAATGTATGAAGTTACGATAGTTCTCTCTTTCACTACCCGGACGGGTAAAATGGCGACCATTGTCATTCAACCGCCACTGAGACGCCATTGATTAGAGTTTAGAGGAATAGCCGATGACGATGATGGATCTACCTCAATAGCGACATGGTCGTCTTACTCGCTACCCGCAAAGAATCTAACCGTGTGGTGATCGGTTGAGAATTAACCGTGTGGTGATCAGTTGAGAATAACACCACCCGATCTCTTTCCGTGGGTGTTGTAAGAGGCGACTAAGGAAACACAAATGAGATCTGCCTCCTAGTAATCCATCCCAGGCAACGACACTTCATTTTTTTCTGAATTTGAGGTGTCATCCTATGGTCTCATGCGGTGTGGTTGGCTCTGTAAAGGGCCGTCTGGTTCGAGACCACCCTCCTACCGAAGTAACACGCCAAACAGCTTGCTGTGTTCCATCGGTGCGTGGGAGTACCAGTGCCTTTATAGGCATTTTCTGGGTTAACTCGCTCCATCGTCGACCTCATCTTTGACCTTATGGTCAAGAGTTAACCCATCTTATAATTTAAAAAAAGAATCACATTTCTCAACACATAATGTACCTACCTGCACAAATACTTATCACTGGTATTACGGCTCATTTCCCAGAATACCGTCCAATATCATTAATTAATGTCTCTCTCTGTAGATATGCAACATTACCCTCATTCTACAATAGTGTTGTACAAGTCTGGAGTTCTTGATTCTGAATTACGATGATTGAGTCCATATTGCAGTGCTCTGTAAACATGACGGACAGTTTAATCACAAGAAATCTTAAGAACTTGAGCCACTTGGGTAGCTGAAACCTTGTTTTGTTTTATTGTAGTTTGTTTTTTTTTTAAACTCGAGTTTTTAATCCATACTAATATTATAAATGCGAAAGCAATTCTGTCTGTCTGTCCGTCTTTCACACGTAAACTACTGAACCGATTTTGATGAAATTTGGTACAGAGATAGATTAGAGCCTGGGAAATGACATAGGCTACATTTCACCCCACAGTTGGGCACGATATAACCTGTAGTCCACGCGGGCGGAGCCGCTGGCGGAAAGCTAGTCAATACTAAACTGACTCAGAAGTACTGAGAACCCCAATACTTCCCAGTGACTGGGAACCTAGCCTTTAAATAATCAATTACCAAACTCGGGAATAGTGGGTACGCCTCTTTGTTTTAATATAACAATAAATTATACTTTTCGTATTACCCTGCCAAAAAAATGAAACCTATGGGATAGTGAGTCCATCAGGATAGGCAAAGGATGGAGCCATACAGCAAAAAGACTCAAAAGACTCACGCCTTGTACAGTCGAGGAATAAAAAGGTTCGTCACCTTAAGGCCGATTTTCGCTTGCACTAATGCAGGAATCAATTATGCCAACATTTCAGAACAAAAACAGTGCTGCTAACATTTATTGCGTCTGTGTAAAACAATTTGTATCACGTGTCTTTTTCTATTAAATGTGACGCCCATATGCGTGCAGGAGAGAGCATTAGTCAGAACGGCAACGTTGCAGTATACGTATGAATCGTGTCACTCATTGACCGGCTTGTAGGTCAAAAGTGAGGTTAGTTTGTGTGTTTATAAAGTGAAAAAACTTATCACTATTCAAATTGTGTTTGAAATCTTATATATAAAAATGAATCACTAAATCTGTTGGTAAGCGCAAAACTCGAGAACGGCTGGACCGATTTGGATGATTCTTTTTTTGTTGTGTTCCTTATTGTCAGGAGAAGGTTCTTATGAAAGAAAAAACTAAAAAAGTGCCACGGGAACGAAGTCCCGGGCGGAAAGCTAGTCTTATATATAAAAATGAATCGCAAAATCTGTTGGTAAGCGCAAAACTCGAGAACGGCTGGACCGATTTGGATGATTCTTTTTTTGTTGTGTTCCTTATTGTCAGGAGAAGGTTCTTATGAAAGAAAAAACTAAAAAAGTGCCACGGGAACGAAGTCCCGGGCGGAAAGCTAGTATTGAATAAAAATAGTGTTGATGGCGTGCTGCGTACCATTGTGTACTTTAAGGACGACGGTGAATGGCGTAAAAACCGCAAGAATATCGTTTCATATTTCCTTACACACACACTTATAAAATTTTTGACCGCTGCACACATTGATAAACAGCCACGCATTGCGGTCGGATTGCTCCGTCCATAAGTCAGTATATACTTAGTCCTAGAATTACAAGGTTCGTCATCCAATGTCAATTTTCTCTTGCACTTGCGCAAGAATCATTCCCGCCAATATAAACAATGTGCTTGAAGTTTGCTATCAAAAGATATTTTGGATTCATTCAATTCTATATGACGTCTGACGTCTTTGACAGACATTAGAAAGGTGCTGTCAACCTAGTTTTGTTCATAAATCTAACCAAAATAAGTTTTTAGTTTATCATAACATGTGCGAACTTTTCTATGATAATAATCTTCTTATTCAACACAAATCTTGAGCTAAATCAATTTGAACTTTGTAACAGAAAAAATAAAGTATAATTTTCTATGCAACAGTCAGTTCTGTATCAAATTTTCAAAAGGTAATATGTGCTCGGGGCATGATAAAGGAATCAATTTGAAAACTAATGAAGGTTTTCATTCCGTGACTGTACAACACTAAACTAACCTTAGAAGCTCAATTTCACGCTCTAATTCGGTAATAAGATACAGCCAAAAGACTCAAAAGACTCACGCCTTGTACAACACTAACCTAACCTTAGAAGCTCAATTTAACGCTCTAATTCGGTAATGAGATATTATTCATAAGTCGTGTAAACTTTGCAGACGGCATTAGCTATACACTGTAGGCAGAGACAGCTAAGGAGAATTTCTCAAGTTAATCTTTAATACAGTCTTTGACGAGGGCTCCTGCTATTTGCTTACAGATTTATGATACTTAAATAGGTATATTTTATGTAAAGTTAGCTTTCCGCTCGCGCCTTCCTTCGCGTAAAAAAAATGTTTGGGGCAATGGATCGACAAGGATAGTATAGTATGATTTTATGCACAAGAATAGTTGGGAGACCGGAGAGTGGCATAGTTTTCAAAACAAGCGAAGACGCGGGTGATAACCTATACTTCGAGTAAGGTAGGAAGGCGGAAAGAGGCTATTATTCTACAAAGAACAAACATCTTCTTATAATACAAATATTTGCCCCGATCGGGAATCGAACTCAGGCCCAGGACGCCACTACCTACCACTCGACCAAACCGGCCGTTATGGTGATGCGGTTTTTTTTTTAAATATTTCCTTGAAAAAGTTGTTCAGTTTTTGTGAGCTGATTCACATTCATCATTTTCGTAAGCTTCTTCTTACTTCATGTTGATGGCATAAATCATATTTTTTTGGTCCAGTATTTGGCCACATCAACGGCACTGTCACTTGTTGCCATAAGTTTCTCCTAAGTTCAGGTGTTTGGTCATGCAGAGCATAAAATCAAATGAGCCATAGATACCACGCAAGCTAAATGAAAGCTACCCAATATTTTTTTAAAAAAACCTCTCTCTAATTTAGGCTATCAGCTGTTTCAGCGAATCAGTCAATTTATGTAAAACCTAAGCCCGTAAAATTAAATAATGTACATTTTTAAGGAATAAATATAAAAAAATATTATTACTGCGGTCAGTACTTCGAATTATTAGAATATACTGTAAAACCCCTAAACTCTAATTATAACTTTTTACTTAACTAAACCAGTCAAGTAGTACCTTTCTTGACCTTTGGAACAACTTCGAAATGGCTCTCCTAAAGGTAAACGGTTTACTTACCTAGAAATTGAACAGAATCAATAAGTTTGTTTTAAAACTAATACACGTTATGAATCAACAGGAAACTCTAAATGACTGACAATAGGTAAACCAAATAAGTACGAGACATGAAAATTAAAAAGAAACAACAATGAAGTATGTGATGAATTAAAATTATTGGATACGATAAATTAAGTGGGCATTCGGAAACAGAAAAGGATCCTCATTATACATGAAGCACAGGGTTTAACGTACGAAAACGTGGTAATTGTTCGTACTATAACAACCAGGCAGGAGCTACACAACAGCATCCCACAAGCAGTCATGTGATGGCCATGACTGCTTGTGGGATGTTGTTGTGTAGCTCCTGCCTGGTTGCAGTTTTATCAAAGAAGCAGAGGCGGCGGGCCGAGGAAAAGTGATTGATTATAACCTAAAAATGGCCATCTAAAATCGGGATACGGTTGTTATCGATGCTTTAAGGACAATATAGACAGAAACCACCGCTGGCTTAGGTAAATAAACATATAATAATAATTGTTGTTTTATTTTAGTATCTTTATAAGTATTTACTGTAAACTCAAATGGAGAGTATAAAATCTGTTAAAAATGTAAAATAAGTATTAAAAATGTAAATTAAAATGTCAATATTGACAACGCCATAGGGCGAGCAAGCCTTTGTGCGGGACCCCCGCGCAATCAAAGTAAGTTTCAGCGTGAGCCGAGCGCGAGTTTGTCGTTATCGTGCTAGAGCTGCTGAAATTCTAAAATAGCCCTTTTTACGACTAGATAATAATAACGATTAAAACCTTGATTGAAGCTGAATTCATTCCAAAACGCAAACGTGAGCTACTTATGAGTTCTTAAACCACAACTGCATGGTACTAAGCGTGTAGACAGGAGCTTAAACTGCTTTAACTAAACGGTTTTGCTGTCAAGTCGGTAAGTAGTTTTCTAAGAACTTTGAAATGAGTCTGTATAGCTTGTTTCCGAGTTAAGTCTGCTGTAAAGGTGGTTTATGAAGTTTATGATTCACTTACGGATAACTATAGGTTGCTCGTAGTTACTAGACACAACGAGAAATAGTGTTGTCTTGAGTTTATTGTTGATTTTAGAATAGGTCTTTACGAATGAAATTTCCGTTTTTTCCTGAACCTTTAATTTGTTCATAATGAATGATTGAACAGCTATTACTAATTGTTTCTTATTTAAAAACTTGTTCATATAATGGAGATTTTGAGTAAAATTTATAAATTTTGGTTTTACTGAAAAAGAAGCTCAAATATAGCTCGATTTATCAGTTTCCTGTTTCATTTTTGCTGTATCTTTGTTACAATTTCAACTTTAAGTATGAAGAAAATTAACTTGATGCTGTCCAAACCTTCCCACAAAATGTTGTTAAATTTGGATTCCGTATTCCCGAGAAAAATCCAAAAGTGTTAGTTTGAAAAATTCAGCTTTCCAAAAATATTGTATGAAAAACGGAAATTTCATAGGTAAAGACCTATTATTTACACAGTTTGTGAGCCATTGTTTTTGTCCTTATGTTGTTTACAAGGTATTTTCCAGGAATAAAAACAATTATTCCTGGTATAATCTTGCCTAAAATTTGTAAGTAACGACATGACAAATCATCTCTCGTGAACGTGTTTACATCTTGATTATTATTTGAGCCCTTCTAGGCTAGGTAACATGAGTTTATTGAAAGGATATCTACACGAGTTAACTCTGTATTAATTCCTGCAATACATAGACTACATAGTAAGCACAAGAGAACTGATGCTCGCCATACCAGAATAGAATAGAATAAATCTTTATTTGCTTAAAACATGGTAAGTTGGTCCAAAATAAAGAATGCAATCATGTTTTGCCAAATTAACAGTTAGAAAAGTATTTTTCCAATTATTTGTTTGGTTTTTTTTGGTTTATAATTTGTATTTCTGTTTTGTTCGTTTTTTCTTGTGCTCAGAGTCCAAATAATTCTGTTTAGTGTACATAGTAAAATTCGTAATCAACAATAAGTTTATTTTATAAGCATAGATACAAGCATTTTCGTATTGCTTTGGATTTTGGTTGGTAAATAAAAATAAAATATAAAATAAATATATTTTTCATGCAAATCAGTTTTTAAAAGTTGAAAAGTCCATAACGCTTATATTAAATTACAAAATGAAATATGTATCAAAAACATAAGAATATTTTAATTTAAATTAAATTAAATACAATTAAATAAGATGTCAATTGAAAAAAAAACATAAATGTCAATAAAAGTAAATAGATATATAATAAAAAACTCCTTTCAACGAAAAAAACATTTCTCACGCAGAGATTATACCTCCCTTTCTGACTTAAACTAACTTCACCTACTGTTTTAAATATCTTCACTTATAAAGCCACGACAGGACAGTTTTAGAACTAACCAAGTCAGCAAATTTAGTTTCAAGTTACATTATGTAATACTTACGCTCTGTATGTAACATTTACGCTTTATATCCCTGTCGGGGTAGACAGAACGTCATGTGGTTCTTAAAACTTTTGACGGCACTTTTGACATCATTCTGAGAGTTATTCGATGAAACATAAATATAGTCAGCCTTTCACCTACATTACAGAAATAACCTCATATTCCAATTTAAGTTTCGAGTTGCCAACACAATTGTAAGAAAAAAGCGGAAATAAAAAAAAATTTGGCGCCAAAACTCCGCCTTTTTTTTTAAACACCTGTCTTAAGGACACTCGGGTGTTTGAGACTAATCAAACGATACCCTAATTGTCGAAATCAATTCAGCTATTAATAAAGAAATTTACAAACATACATACATTATAAATGTATAGAGGTATATGTATCTACACTAATATTATAAAGAGGAAAGATTTGTACCTATTTTTGTATGTTTGTATGTTTGTAATGAATAGGCTCAAAAAGTACTGGGCCGATTTAAAAAAATCTTTCACCATTAGGAAGCTACATTATCCCTACGTAACATAGGCTACATAATTTTTCCGAATTCTCACGGGAACGAAGTCCCGAGCGGGATGCTAGTATATTATATACACATAAGAAACGCGCGAAAATCATTCCTTGGCAGACGAGTAAAAAGAACAATTTATCGAACTTATCCAAAATAATAATATGTGCGACACTTATCCCGTCATTTTATGTTTCATGTTTGTTTATTATGGCTATTGTTAATCTTCCTCAAGTACAAGTAAACAGAAAAGTTATACAAATGTTGACGAAGATTTCCCTTTCGAAACAAAATTACAAAGTTAAGGAGAAATTCAATGAAATTCCTCTGAAAGGATATTATAACATCGTTACATAATGCTATCTTTGAGGGATTTTGTCTGTCGTTTTTGACAAAAAGTGTGATAAAATATGTAAGTACTTAGTTTAGTTCTTTGCGGTAAAAATATTTAGCAAAGTATTAATCTTGCAATCAAACTTGTGAAGCGCAAATTTTATTACGAAATATTTAATCAACCAATACAAAACTCATCCATCAACGGAAACACAATTACAGTACAGCAAATGACATCAAATTTTAATGAGCAATACATAGGTATCTATAGGTAATCTAGATAATTCATTATTAAAGGCGTAAGCTTGTGTAAGTAGGTATATTCGCTTGCGTTGTAAATTAGGTTCTTGTTACTTAAACCTGAAAAAAATCTTTATTGCAACACTAGTTTTGGGAAAATTGTGTAGCCTGTGTTACTGAGGGAAAATGTAGCATTCTAATGGTGAAAGAATTTATGAAATCAGTCCAGTAGTTTTTGAGTTTATTCGTTACAAATATACAAATCTTTCCTCTTTATAATATTACTAGCTTTACGCCCGGGACTTCGTCCCCGTGGGAATTTCGGAAAATTATGTAGCCTATGTGTTAATCCAGGGTATCAGCTACCTCCATACCAAATTTGATCAAAATCAGTCTAGCCGATCTTGAGTTATAAGTGTTGTAACAAACACGACTTTCTTTTATATATATATATAGATATAGATATAGATTTAGATATATAGATATAGATATAGATATAGATATAGATATAGATATAGATATAGATATAGATATAGATATAGATATAGATATAGATATAGATATAGATATAGATATAGATATAGATATAGATATAGATATAGATATAGATATAGATATAGATATAGATATAGATAGATAGATAGATAGATATTAGTGTAGATTCGCATTCCGAGTCCTTTAGGAACTGATTGAACAAATCCAAAGATTTTATGGTACTCTTATAACTTCACCGTCAAAATGCTAAAATCCAGAACACATCGAGCTAAAAAAATTAAGAGAGAGCAAACAGCACTGAAACTGTAAGGCATTGGCTACTTTCCTGCCATACCAAAATAATAAAAACAATAATAAAAATATTTATTGAATAAATAAAATGATATACCGGGTAAAGATAACATGTTCATCGCTGTACTCGACAAAGTTATTTGGGTGTTATTTCAATTTAGTATTTTTAAAACGCTTACCCGCGTGCCACGATAGCACGATAGCTCAGCTGCTTAGAATAAGCTACTTTTTTCCATATTTTCTCACCTTTTAAACCTTCCCTGGACTTCCACGAGTATTTCAAGACTAAAATTAGCCAAATCGGTTCAGCCGTTCTCGAGTTTCAGCGAGACTAACGAACAGCAATTCATTTTTATAATAAGCACCAGGAGATCTAATCCTGGGGTCGTGGGTTCAAGTCCCATTCACGCCGAACATTTTTCTTTTTTTTTTAATTATTTGTGGATGTTATTTTGTTTCAGATGAGGGCGCGAAGGAAAGTGGCACTGACGGTGCTAGCGTTTGTGCTGGTGTTTGCAGCCTGCTTCCTACCCTCACACGTCTTCATGATGTGGTTCTATTACTGGTAAGAACTAATTATTTCTACTATAAATACTACTTGTGTCACTAGCACTACACAGCAAGGTGTTGCTTATACACTTGGTGACGAAATTTTGCTGTATTATTATTATTTATTAATTATGGGTTTGCTCTTGAACACCATTTAGCTCAGGGCAAAGATGTACCTTTTCCTTGATGTAATTTTGATTTATCTTTTTTTTATCTTTGTACCTTTATGCCAATGTTATGTTATGTAAGTCTTGTATCATTGGTTTTTTGTAACTGTGCAATAAGGTATATTGTATTGTATGCGGTCGAGGATGTGATTATTGGGAAATCAAATTCAATATAATATGTAATAATTTTGAAATAAGGTCCTCTTTATTAAGACAGGCAGACCCTGGTGGAAAATATCGATGTGGTATAAAATGGAACACGCCTGATAAAGCCTTGGACACTACTATAATTACAACATAAACATCGAGACCGGAAACTTTGGCATAAGCTGCAGATTATATTAATAGTTGTATATCGATAGATTGATCAAGACTTCCTCACAACTCTACGAATAACTGCACGCCGCCATCATAAATGTTTCTCGTATAACTTCGACAACTTTGAAAGCAATTTCCGTGGTCTTCGCTTGTAGACATTTCTAATTTAAACTGCAACAGTCACTTGCTTCATTTAACTCTTCACTGTTGTTATTATAAAAGTTGACTCGTAAGTTTCCAGGAAATTCTCAAACTACCTTATAACTGGGTTTTAGCAATATTTACCGCGTAGTTGAGGTAATTATGAATATTGTCAGCTTTTCCCCATGTCATACAACTTTTAACTTCTCTCATAACGAAGCTAGTTTCAGAAACTTTTGTGATAGAAGTTGAAATGTTCCTGCTAATATAAATGAATCTCTAAGTACGAGTCTGTAATTATGAGTCTCCAATAAGTAGCTAATGAACCCTTACATTATAAAAAAGTAATACTTTTTCTTGTGCTTTTTTTCGATGTCAACTATCTTTTTCATTTTTAGCGTTATGTTCCATTTCCATAATTTGACAATGGAGCGTCTTGGCCTAAATTAAAATCGATTCTTACTGAAGTGTCTTTGGAAAAACTTTCAATGAAGATCACTTAGATATCTCGTGACAGTGACGTAGGTATAGGGCGGTAGGGCTGGAAAAATGCCAAGAGCCCTTCGATATGCCGGAGTATTGTATTATATCTGTGTCATAACATAAGTAACCTAACATTTTTAGCAAAATTTAATACATATTTTAAATAAGCGCTTAAAATCAATTAAAGTTAGACAGTGACTCTGACAAACGCTGTTTTCTAATCAACAAGAAAACAAATTCAACAAGAAAAGGATGCCGATCAATTTTAGAACGCATCCATTGCTTGCTGAAATATGTTTAATTTATTTTGTATGTACTGGTTCTTGTAGACAATAGACATACAGAAAGAAACATACAAATAGAGAGACGACACAACCGGCACTGCTTATTTCTATGTAGAAATTTCTTACAGTTTTTTTTTTTACATGGGTGCACCTAATGCATTTGCTACGGGCCTCAGATAGTAAGTTACTTACGCCAGTGTCTCATGAGTTTATATGTTTCTTCTTACCAGCCCATATACATCCCCACCGAAGGACACGAGCCTCCCTTCGAAACACGAAGGGGATTTAGGCCATAGGGTTGGTGGACCGCTCGTCTTTCGAAAATGTATTTTTTAGGACGGGCGGGTTTCATCACGATGTACTCCTTCAACGTAGAGCAAGTGATAATTAGACATCCGTAAAGACAAATTTAGTGGTACAGGCCCGCACCAGGGTTTGAACCCGCAACCTTCCGATTACAAGTCTGGCTTATTACCAACTGGGCTATTACGGGTTTATATGTATATTCTTCACTATTCCAGTCCAACGGCACAAGAGGACTACAACGGCTGGTGGCACTACCTCAGGATCGTGGGCTTCTGCTTCTCCTTCTTGAACAGCTGCGTTAATCCAATTGCGTTGTACTGCACGAGTGGCATCTTTAGGAAGCATTTTAATAGGTGAGTTGTTTTGGTAAAATTACTGTTTTGTGATGTTTATTGGTAAGAGGTGGTTCAACCTTTCGCCCACAATACAGCAAAATCCTCGCGTCTCTATTACTGGCTTTTACAATATGCCTGGGAAGAGTTGGCAGCTGGTACATTCTGAATTTTTGTTTACTCCCAGTCCAGAGTGGAATATAATAAACACCAATAAAATGGATACGTTTTTACCACAAAATCTCCCAGTATAACCAAGAACTATGCCATAATGTTTATCCAGGTCTTACCTATGCAGGTACCTACTATGCCACAACCCGCCGCCCCACGGACAGAGGGGCTCCATGTCGCTATCCACATCGAGACGACTGCATTCCAGCAGAAAAACCAACATCAGCATGGTACCTCGAACGTAAGACACTTCTTCTTTAATTTTATACTGGCTTTCCGCCTGAGACTTCGGTTCCGTGTGAATTTAGGAAAGTTATGTAGCCTATGTGTTAATCCAGGGTGTCAGCTACCTTGATACCAAATGTTATCAAAATTGATCCAGCCGTTTGAGCAAGAAATAGTAACAAACATCCATACATCCTCACAAACTTTCACATGTATAATACTTACTAGCATTCAGCCCGGGACTTCGTTCCCGTGAAAATTCGGGAAAATTATGTAGCCTATGTCCATCGGGGATAATGTAGCTTTCTAATGGTGAAAGAATTTTTCAAACCGGTCCAGTAGTTTCGAAACCTATTCAATGCAAACAAACAATCAAATCTTTCCTCTTTATAATATGTATAGATTAGTAGGATTTTATAAAGAAAGGGTTAGCTTTGACCACAATTTGGCACACGGACATAGAGTGGTTGAGGATTTAGCAAGCTCAACCAGAAGATGTTACATTCTTTTAATTTACCTACGCTAACACACAAAATTTACCCAACTAATCCAATTAGTGGCATAGATAGATAGATAAATACTTTATTGCATTCTTAAAAAGAACAGACAAAAAATACAACACAAACTTAAAACCAAAAGTATGCAAGGACGGCCTATCGCTAAACAGCTATTTCGGTAAACAGTGGCGGTAGAATGACGATAGTGACCATATCTGTTCAAGTGGTGAAATTGAGAATAACAGCTATCGCATACATTTTGATGGCGGCTGCTTTGACTAGGTAGCGGCGCCACTGCCAACTGAATGTTATGCTGCTGGTCGGGAAAGCTGTCTTGATGACAGCGTGTGAAACGTTAGTTCTCAATTTAGTTAACTTGAACAGAGAAAATGGCCATCTTCGATATTCCACCGCCATTTAGATGCAACTGATTGGAGGAAAATTGTCCTCTCGGTGCTGTTATCTATTAGTTGCGTCTTGGTTTAAATGTGTTACCTACCGAAATTATCTGCTAAAAAATTTCGATTTTCAATTATAGCTGTTTGCAAAAGTTCTACGAAGAGGCGAAAATCTTCGCTTTTCGCCTCTTCGTGTTTAAGGGGCTGATTTATATCTTTAGGTATCCCTAACTAAATTAAAGTCATCCAATTTGTTACTTACAATACGATGGAAGGTCACAATTTGAATGAAGCTTCCAGGGGGCTACTTTAACTGCCAATTTGGCTAACCGTAATGTCAATTGGTCTTTCTTAGTTTTACGACTGTAGTTAAGTTTACGTTCCGTTTAGTTTCGATAGATTAATTAAATGTCGAGTGTAGAAAATAAAACGTCTATCTTTAAAAATTGTTTTTTTTTACGTCAAAATTTCGTAGGTCGTAGGTATAGTAACGATTCGGTGATTATTCAAAAAATTGTATTGCTAAAATAAATTATTAATGATTATGTAAATATAAACACGACACAGGCTTGGCCTAGTGTGGTTATCCGAGTAAAATTATATCGTATTATTCTGACAGTTAAATCATTTAAGTACCATTTTATGAATAGAATAAATTTTGAACAATGGTTATTGATCCCCATTGATTTATCATTGTTTATTTATAGATTGTTTATTTACTATTTATTCCTAAGTAAGCAATTCCTCGATATTTTCTCCTAAACTTAGTCTTATTTTTTCAAATACCATGTAAATACATTACACAATATAAATAGTTACACAATTATTTGCAAAGTAACTCGGGGGCTGTCCTAACAAAGGATAGGCGTCAATTTTCTTTATCAAAACTATATATTTTTACAATTAAATGCAAATTACCAAAAATATTGCGTCCGTCTTCCAAAATGTCCTGTCGAATCGTTCTTCGTTTTGTCGTCTGTCAAGACGAGTCAAAAACTATGGCTAAACACGAAGAAGTCCGCAACAAGGGTTCTTCTAATCTAAACCTTGGTTTCTTCCCTGCTCTCTCAAAACCCGGTGACGTGAGCAAAACAGTTGAAAACTTTGTTCACTAGGTATGTTAAGTATGCTAAATACCAATAACATCAAAGCTAGCGCCAAGGAACGACGGGATTACAGCATTCCAACTCAAAACATTCACGTCCCGAACATAATTTACCTTGATACAGTCTAAAACACATCAAACTTGACTTCAAACTTCACACAACGAAATAAACGTGCTATTTGTCAAGCGTGCTATTTGTCATGCTTGAGATACTCTTGACTTTACCTACTCTGTGACTTGCAAGGAGATTTATTCAATGCGAAAATACTTTAACTGAAAATGCTTTGCAGAGTTTTCAGCAGAAAATACCTAGATTAGCTTTTCATACGTAGAGAGCCTCTCTTGTACGATTGAAGGAACAAATAATTTCATCTATGCAATCTTGAAAGAGTACATGAATGTGAAAACAGCAACAAAAAAACGACAATTTTCTGCCAACCAAATTACTTTGAAGTTTTCCCGTGACGTTATTGCATAGGGACTTATACTTGAAATCTTATTAATACACATCGATAGCGTAGCGCTGGATACTCGTATCTTTTTATAAACTTCTATACAAAAAAAGATACTCCAATGCTTTGCCATGTTTATCTGTGGCCATGTTTATTAATACAGGGGTTCATTCTCCACATTCACGATACTCACGTTCAATAAAAATCATTTTCACTGCCCCAGCTGTCTCATCATGCTGAGTTACAACCATTTCAGTGATTAGAGAATTACTACATTTTGAAATTCGCCGAACAAAGTTTTTTCTATTTTATTCTACAAGAAAAGAACTATATATATCTTGTACGAGTTAACTAGAGACCTGGGCCGACGACATCACCTTCAAATCTACGGTGTGCAAAATGATAAAATATCGTAAAAAATATAGCATCTTTGTTAAGGATACGTGTCTTCACTCTCTTTCGATATTTTATCATTTCGCACACCGTACATCGAAGATGACGTCGTCGGCCGTAATAAGTAGTAAACAAGTACTCGTCTTCTTTCCACAGAACCAGCGTGATGGGCCGCGAGAGCAGCATTCGCCTCTTGAACAACGGTACTTCGAAGCTTTGAGGGCGGAATGGCCGTATACCGGCCAACAACAACATGGAACGGACTCAGCAGAACTTCAGCAAGGGGCCTCTATTCAGAACTGAATGTAGCGCCCCCTTCCCCAAGTGCTGCGAAACTGAGAATGGAGTGAAGCACGTAGAAACTAATGTAGATGTTAACAACACTGAGAGTTTCTTCTTGCCGTTAGAGAGCTATCGCAGCTAATGACATTAAATACTTAAGTATCTTCCTAAAGATTAAGGAAATACTTCTTTTCAATAGAGGTATACAGGTATCATGACTTTTCAAAGTCAGAGCGATATATTGAGCTTGTTAAGGTGATTTTATTTCCTTGCTTTCTAATCAGATTATTATGAAAATAAAGTATGTATTGAGAAATATTGAGAAACATGTAAGAGAGAATTTTTTTTTAGTAAATCCAGTCCCAGATTATTTTGTAAATAAGACATAGGAGGAAGAGAGCAGGGATTTAAATTAAGAAAAAAGTGTTTGATAAAAGAAGTGCCCATCGGTGGGGACGTACCCATATGGGCTGGTAAAATAATGTGTCACTTATACCTTTTGTATGTACACTCTGCCGTGCCGCTGTTTTGATCAAAATGAATTAAATATGTTAAACAGAATACTCATATACAAAACTCGCAAAACTTTGATGTCGAAATTATATCTCGTGTTACCTAAATTATTGTAAAAATAGGGTATACCTACATAAAATACACTAGAATGGTTTCTGGATAAGGTGGTTTCGAAAACACCCAATGAAGTCCAATTAAAGGAATTAGAAAATTTTTTTCATTCACGGTAAGGTTTAAATTCGGAAAAACTTGGAAACTGATTGAAGTAACCGACTATTTCCTAAATTATGAGTATGTATGACTCATTCAATGAGCATTCAATCATAAAAAAATGAGGTAACCCATCATCCTGACATAATGTCAGAATGGCTACTCTTCTTTTGTAAGTTGGAAATGGATTATGTTAATTGCACTTACCGCTTGAATGGTGTCAAAGAGAAAGATGCTCAGTATGCTTTGACATTTCATCATGAATAGACTTACTAACGAGCAACGCTTGCAAATCATTGAATTTTATTACCAAAATCAGTGTTCGGTTCGAAATGTGTTTCGCGCTTTACGCCCGATTTATGGTCTACATAATCGACCAAGTGAGCAAACAATTAATGCGATTGTGACCAAGTTTCGCACTCAGTTTACTTTATTAGACATTAAACCAACCACACGAATGCGTACAGTGCGTACAGAAGAGAATATTGTGTCTGTTTCTGAGAGTGTTGCTGAAGACCGTGAAATGTCGATTCGTCGCCGTTCGCAGCAATTGGGTTTGTGTTATTCGACCACATGGAAGATTTTACGCAAAGATCTTGGTGTAAAACCGTATAAAATACAGCTCCTGCAAGAACTGAAGCCGAACGATCTGCCACAACGTCGAATTTTCAGTGAATGGGCCCTAGAAAAGTTGGCAGAAAATCCGCTTTTTTATCGACAAATTTTGTTCAGCGATGAGGCTCATTTCTGGTTGAATGGCTACGTAAATAAGCAAAATTGCCGCATTTGGAGTGAAGAGCAACCAGAAGCCGTTCAAGAACTGCCCTTGCATCCCGAAAAATGCACTGTTTGGTGTGGTTTGTACGCTGGTGGAATCATTGGACCGTATTTTTTCAAAGATGCTGTTGGACGCAACGTTACGGTGAATGGCGATCGCTATCGTTCGATGCTAACAAACTTTTTGTTGCCAAAAATGGAAGAACTGAACTTTGTTGACATGTGGTTTCAACAAGATGGCGCTACATGCCACACAGCTCGCGATTCTATGGCCATTTTGAGGGAAAACTTCGGAGAACAATTCATCTCAAGAAATGGACCGGTAAGTTGGCCACCAAGATCATGCGATTTGACGCCTTTAGACTATTTTTTGTGGGGCTACGTCAAGTCTAAAGTCTACAGAAATAAGCCAGCAACTATTCCAGCTTTGGAAGACAACATTTCCGAAGAAATTCGGGCTATTCCGGCCGAAATGCTCGAAAAAGTTGCCAAAAATTGGACTTTCCGAATGGACCACCTAAGACGCAGCCACGGTCAACATTTAAATGAAATTATCTTCAAAAAGTAAATGTCATGGACCAATCTAACGTTTCAAATAAAGAACCGATGAGATTTTGCAAATTTTATGCGTTTTTTTTTTTATAAAAGTTCTCAAGCTCTTAAAAAATCACCCGTTAGAACAAGGTACAGAGTCAACTGTAACGTATCACGCTTAATTCAAATAAATCACACAGCCGTGTCTACGATACAATAAAATGCAATGTACTTTATTTGCATACAGAGACATACAGTACTATTAACAGAACATAAAACATAGTGGATAGCACGGCGGACTTATTGCTAGGTAGCAATTTCTTCCAGGCAACCTTAGGGTAGGATAGCAGTAAGGTAAGAAGTAGAATATAATCATACCCCAATTTTTGAATGTTACCTTGGGCCTTAGGCAATCGTAAATTTTTCAAACACAGGTATATTTAGCGCAGCGCGAGTCAGATTCGAAACCACCCACCGTCTCACCCGCTATCCTGATGAAAACTTTTCTTGCATTATTAGGCTAACTTTGATTCCAAACGAAACTACGGAATGTATAAAATGAATTTATAAGGGATCAAAACTGTTACTTCCCTCGCCTGTTATTCCATTCTGTACGTAAATGTGTAAACATAAAACATATCTATTTACTTAGTGTATGTGAATATATATAAATTAAATATTAATAAGTAAATCAAATCTAGTTCGATTTATATTGTAAATAATAAATTGTAGCTTTTATTTATTTTTAACCCACTTCATTATCAATTTTGTTTGTTATTATTTTTTATTGGAATTCTTGTAAAATAAATAAATGGGGTGGTGACTTTAAATTAGTCAGCGAAACTTGCGGTAATTTTCCCGATAGAACCCATTTGAAATTCTTAAAAAAAAGTTGACTCCCCATACAAAGGAAAACTTGCAAATCACACAAGATGTATGGAGAGGCGAATAAACGAAAATACACTTTTTGTCTGCTTTTATTATGAAAATAGTCGAATTTACGCAAATTTTTTTTTCAATTTTTTTGCGTTTTCACAAAGGGTATCCGCCAAAAATGCCCCAGGCCCAGCGCAAAAGAATTGTATGTCAGATTTTAGACAAAAAATAGTAGAAACAATGTGAAGTGTCGCTATTTCAAAATTCTGTGGTTAACATGTGTTTTTATCCGGAGAAGAAAAAAAACGTCAGATGTAAAAATGACACTTCACATTGTTTCAACTATTGTTTGTCTAAAATCTGAGATACAATTCTAGAGCGCCGGGCCTGCGGCATTTTTTTTTCTCCGAAAACAAACCATATTAGCCACCGAATTTTGAAATAGCGACACTTCACATTGCTCCTACTATTATTTGTCTAAAATCTGAGATACAATATTTTAGCGCCGGGCCTGGAGTTTTTTTTATGGGATTTGGCGGATACCCTTT
>OX465257.1:15192745-15487745 GCA_949987775.1 Aproaerema taeniolella
CCTTTGAAAATTCAGGTTTAGCATTTGCTCGTTTGAAAATTATAGCCCTCCATGTATCTCGAGTATGCTTTTGTAGCTTCTCAAACACACCTCTTTTGTATGAAAAATCGTGCAATATCCTTAGACCGTGTCGATGTGTATATTTGTATTGGACCCGTGTTCCTTGGGGAAAGTTGATAAGGTTTGTGGGCTGATTCACATCCTTAATTTTAGCTAATTTAAAGTGAACCATCATTAAAGAACTACCAATGAAACAAATTGTACAAAACGTAGTGTAAAAATGTAATAAATGCATCATAAAGTTACCCTAACTCTTAATTCTCAGTATTTTAAGTACTTGTTAATTATTTATCTAGTAAACCTTTTACAATTCTTTGTTATTGTTTTGTCCATATACCTACTTAAGTAATCTAATAAATCTTGGAAATTTTTATTTTAAGGCAAAATCGTTATAAGTATGTAGAATAGCTTTTGTATTACCTACTAGCTTTTCGCCCGGGACTTCGTTCCCGTTGGAATTTCCCCGTCAATTTTCCAATGTTTTTAATAGTTATTCTGCTATTCGGGACGGAGAGAAATACAACAAATCAAAAACCATGGAAATCGGTCCAGCCGTTCTCGAGTTATAAGTGTTGTAACAAACACGACTTTCTTTTATATATATAGATTTATGTCTTAGTTTTTTTGTATACTTACTTACTTAGGTATGCCCATTTCTTGTAAATATTTTTTTTTCTAAATGAAGTACAATTTAATACCTAAGTACATAAATAAAATATTTAAATTAACTCGGTGTTGGTGTAGATTAACTTATACAATCTGTTACACGTTACACCACAATCACAAAATGTAGCCGAAAATTTTTTTTTATTATTATTAAGTACATCCTACCAGAGGTGTTTTTTTTCAATGTTGTATTTTTTCTGTCTAGTCAGTTTTAGAATAAAAACATTACGACGTACCTACCTACAAAGAATGAAGCAATAGCATTTTCATTTATTTACCTACCTACCCACGTATAGGACAACCAAACAAATACTTAAATGGTGAAGCAATTAGATTTATGGCAAAACAAAATTTATTTGAATAAATTATTTAATTTTAAGGCAGAAAATATTAAAATTGAAAAAAAATTCGAGGAATATGAAAAATCATTCAGAACGATCGATGGTCTGAATTCATAGTTTGAAGTTTTACAGGTCCCTTACACCTGTTTTTTTATATTATAAGATGGGTTAACTCTTGATCTCAATCTTGATCGACGATGGAGCAAGTTGACCCAGAAAATGCCTATAAAGGCACTGGTACTCCCACGCACCGACGGAACACAGCAAGCTGTTTGGCATCGGACTTCGGTAGGAGCGTGGTCGCAAACCAGACGGCCCTTTACAGAGCCTACCACACCGCATGAGACCACAGGACGACACCTCAGATTCAGAAAAAATGAAGTGTCGCTGCCTGGGGTGGATTACTGGGAGGCAGGTCTCATTTGTGTTTCCTTAGTCGCCTCTTACAACACCCACGGAAAGAGATGGGGTGGTGTTATTCTCAACCGATCACCACACGGTAGAAATTGTATAATCCGTATTGTATAATCCGAGTTTTTTCATTGCCTTGGATTAAATCTTGGGAGTACCCAATAAATAACACTAAAATTAAAAAGAATCACCCTGTCATTCGATTGCAGATTTTCATGAAACATGGCTAAGAACACTCGGGATAAAATTATCTATGACAAAAAAACTAAACGAAAATCGGTTCATCCGTTTTGGAGTTAGTACGATACCACAGACAGATACACAAATACACAGACAGACACGTTAAACTTATAACACCCCTCTCGTTTTGCGTCGGGGCACAGAATAAATAATAGTACCTACTGTCGGGGGTTAAAAAACATAGAACATGCCAGCTGCCAACTCTTCCCAGGCATACAGTGGCACCGGTAGGCTGTACCTATGTCACTTGTATGACATGTATTTTACGCATGAAACCTTTGAGTATGTAGTATTTGTTTATAATGAAACCGCGAATCCTTGCTCAATTTTCTACTGTCAGCGCCATCTATCGCATAGTGCGTGTATAAGTATTCTTAAGTCAAAACTGAGGGACTCTCTGCTCGATGGCAAGATGATGGACGTGACGTCATCACAATTACATTCAAGCGGATAAATAAGTAAATAGCACACGCCTCGTGTTGCCGTCGAGCGGCGGGTCCACTGGTAATTTAATTAGTTGTACGAGTAGTTAGTTATTATTTTTATCATTTTCAAAATTAGTAATAATTATTTCAGAGTTAAAGTCAAAAGTTGCTTTATTTCATAAAATGTGCAGAATGTTACTTAAAATAAGTCAAAATGTTTATGGTAGGTTTTCATAACGCATAAAAAGAGCGCGTCTCGCCATCAAACTGTTTAGTTTGGCGAGTAACTAAGACAAAACAAACTGTAACTTACCGTTGTACGAATAAATAAATAAAAAAAATAAAAAAAGTGAACATATTGTATAATCACATCACAAAAAAAACCTTTATCAATTAAGTGGACAACCATTGAATAAATAAATATAAATCATTTCGAACTCGTATTTTGTTAATAAACAAATGTAATCCAAGCTTATTTAGACATAAATATAAGTGAATCCAAGTTAAGTACTACCTAGTTTTTGAACGCACGCACCTGACTGAACTGAACGGACTTTTTGAACGAACAGTGTTGCCAACTTAGCTCTTTTAGAGCTAAATTTAGCTTCATCTAGAAAGGATCAGCTCTAAAAAAATGTATTTAGCTATATAGCTATTTTTTTTTCGAATTTTAGCTATATTCAATAACCCATGAAAAAACTATTTTTCATTGCATGTATCCGAATTTTGTGTTTAAATTGAACGCAGCTCTTACCCTGTAGCATGTGGGGAATACCCTGGAATCGAATCAAAGTTCAAAGAGTTTTCACGGAAAAGTTGTTGGTGTTGTTGCGGCCGAGTTTCGTTAATCGTTCCTTTGTTATTTCTATTTTGTTTAGTTGTGTGTGATCTAGTAGTTGTTTGCGGTGTTTTATTTGTCATGTAAAATGTCATCAAGTACGCCGTACACACAAAAATTTCGGCAAGAATGGCTCTCTGAAGCTGCATTTGAAGGTTGGTTGAAAGAAGTTAGCAATGATAAAACTAAGGCATACTGTAGCTATTGCCGGTGTGAACTAAATGCGAAAAAAAGTGATTTAATGAGTCACATTAGCCGAAAAAAGCATATTAAAGCTGCAAAGTCATTTTCGTCAAGTCAACAGAAATTGGTCTTTCAACCCAAACCCAAATTTGACGAAACAAAAAGTTCAAATGAGGCTTCGTTATCATTATTTGTGACTGCTCATACTTCTATCTTGCCGGTAGATCATCTCGGAATTTTATGCAAAAAAGAGTTCAAAACCGAAATTAAACTTCACAGAACTAAGTGCACTGCAATTATCAAGAATGTGCTAGCGCCACATTTTACTTCTGTCTTGAAAAACGATATTGGAGACGGACCATACAGCTTATTGCTTGACGAAAGCACCGATATAAGTGTTACCAAGTTACTAGGAATAGTTATCCAATATTTTAGCAAAACATCTCTTGAGATTGTCAGCACTTATCTAACGCTAGCAGAACTTAACAAAGGAGACTCCGAATCTATCACAAAGGCTGTAAAAAAAACTTTAGTTGAATATGGACTAGATATCAAAAAGCTTTGTGGCATTGGAGTTGACAATGCAAATGTTATGACGGGAATACACAATGGAGTATACCAAAAATTGAAATTGGATGTACCTCATCTTATTATGATCAAGTGCTCTTGTCATTCTATCCAGCTTGCAGTTTCTTATGCTTCTGCTGAACACTTACCAAGACACTTAGAATATTTAGTTCAGGAGACATATAATTGGTTCTCAAAGTCCTCAAATAGACAAAATGAGTACAGAAATCTATATTTAACTATAAATGATGAAGAACCCTTAAAAATAACACAAGCTTGTGCTACAAGATGGCTTTCCATTGAACCAGCAGTGAAAAAAGTATTGGATCAATGGAATGAATTAAAATTGCATTTTAACCTCACGAGAAATACTGAAAAATGCTACAGCGCAGAAACTCTACACAACCTGTATCAAAATCCCACGAATGAAGCGTATTTGCTATACATTCATTCCGTTTTAAATGACTTGCAAGGTCTTGTGAAAATTTTCCAATCCAATAACATTGACCCCAGCAAATTATTAAACGATCTAATAATGGCTATTGAATCACTTGGGAAACGGGTTCTCAACCCCAACAGACAAATTGATATTTTTGAAGTTAATAATCTGGAAGATTATTTGGTTCCGCATCCTTATTTAGGATTCAGAGTAGAAAACAAGCTGAGAGAGATCACAAACACTAATAGATTTTCAGCAGAAGATGAAAGACAATTCCGGGAAAAATGCGTAAATTTTACGGTTGGCCTTATTAAACAACTAAGACAACGGCTGCCAGACAATTACCGTGTTTTGAAAAAAATTAACCAATTATCAATTTCAAATACATTGAAACAAGTTAAAGAGAACATTACACCATTGGTGCAGGAAATGGGCTACGATGAAGAATTTATAAATAAAGTAGAAACGCAGTGGAATAACATAAGTCTAGTGCCATGGGAAAAGAAAAACAATACAATAGCATTTTGGTCTGAAGTTTTACTGTACAAAAATGCAGCTAATATCAACCCTTTCAAAGAATTGTGTTCTTTCGCTCTTTCAATGATTTCCCTACCATGGTCTAACGGGGAAGTTGAGAGGGTATTTAGTCAACTAAATATTGTCAAGAACAAATACCGAAACAGGCTACACAATGATACGACAAATGCGATTCTGACTATCAGATCAGGCTTACGAAAAGCAAAAAAATGTTGTCACAATTATGAAGTGCCGAAAGATGTACTAAAAAAAATAGGTACTATGGCAACTTACAAAAACAATGAAGAAGAACCAAGTACAAGTGGATTATCAGAGGACAATTTGATAGATATGATCGGTTCTGATGATGACGATAATTGATTAATAATTTTTTTTTTGGCATTTGCCAATGTTTCTTTGTGATATTTGTGATCAAAATGTTAAAGAGATTAAAATTTTGATTTTATATTGGTACTTTTTTATTTAGCTCTTTTTAAGTAAAATAATCAGCTCTTTTTTAGCTCTTTTTTCATTGCTTGTTAGCTCTCTTTGAAAATGCAGAGTTGGCAACACTGTGAACGAACCCTATAACGTCACATTGAATTTGGATTGGAAGGAAAACTATTGTTGATTTTGCGTTTGCGTTATCTCTTTAAACAATTGGTGAATCAAAATTTATTAACATTTGATACGCAGAGAATAAGGGATTCATAATTTACTATCGTGACGTACAAAAAAACTCCCATTATGAACCATGGTGAATGTTATGAAAGGCGTCCTTGTTGAGTGGTAAGTTTTATTCAAATACGCTTGAAAAACAATTATTTTACCATATAAATTAATAACTAAGACATCCTACAAGCTTTTCTTAACTTTTTAAACTAACAAACATGAAAAAAAACGATTATTTAAACCAAGAAAAAATAAGTGAGGTTATGTTCAAACAATGTTCTGGAACAAAGGAGAATCTTTAAATTTCAACATAATCTAAGTCTTGTGGTATGTCAAAGTTCTGGTCAATGACTTCGTTTTCTACTTGAAAGGTGTTCTTCATGAAAGACTTCAATATGTAGATGTTTTCTGTCCATCTATTGATAGCTCCCTTCAGATCCTGTGTGCCAAGATAGAATTTACTTATATGTCTGGAAGATTGACTTAAACAATAGACAGGCATCCTGAGTGCACCCTAATTACTTATTAATAATTTGACTTTTATTGTGTATTAGTAAGATACAGTGAAGTCATCAGGATACCCTTCATTGCATAACAAATCATATTGTAACAGCACAGTTGTGGTAATGTGATACAGTATCTGCTGTACATTTTTGAATTTTGACAGAACTGTTTATTAGTCTAGGCCCGTGTTCACCAATAATATAACCAATGGTTAAACCGCGGTTAGAAGCTAATCAGACAAAATGTAAAAAAAAATGTATGAAAATGACATTGTCAAATCTCTGGTTAGCTGCTAATCGTTGGTTAAATTTTTGGTGAACACTGGCCTTAATGATTATAAATAAATAACAGAGAACTGGGCAAGACTGGGAAGTTGTAGCATAAAACTTGTAACTTGACTATATTTTATGTATGTAGGTGTAAAGCAAAAATAAAAAATACACAGCTTTGTTGTTTTGAATAGAAGAACTGTCAGTGTTATCGCATTTAACATTCTAACACTTGCCTGTATTTCAGTCTTCAACTGGGCAATGTATTCTGGGTCACAATCCCTGTATTTTTGTAGTTCCTTCTTTAATTTCTCCTCTTGCTTCTGCATTTGCTCTAGGGTTGACAAAATTTTGGTACGCTCTTCACTTGGCTCCCGACCTATCTAAAGTAAAAATTTAAAATAATTAATAATGAAAAATAGTGATCACACTGATTGCAGTTAGCTGAAAAAAAATAAAAAAAATAATGTAAAATAAGTAAGGTTGAGCATTAATAATTGTGCTAGAATTCAGGGAAAATTTAATCAGGTCCTGAGTTTGATTCTTACACATTATAATAATTGTTGTTTGTCTTTTCTTGTCAAATTCTGTTGCCAAGAAAAGTCCTCTCCATTATTTAAGGAATTAAATATGAGACTAAAAAAATGAGAAGTATTATTTTTACAATCACCATTTCGATAATGTTTACTTACAGACTCAGCAGCAATATTATCTTCAGTTTTTTTCAGCTTTTTAGCACAATCTTCAACTTGCCCTTTGAGATCATTAAATTTTCTCTTCTTAACATTTTTTGCTTTGCTAAAATACAAAACCAAGTTAAAAAAAAAAATTGACTAGAAAATAATAAGTATTTGAAATGTTATTATGGTCAATTACATTTTGTAATCAAAATAATGTTTGGCATTTTTTTTATATTATTTACTTAATATGAGTTTAGTACCTAGTCAAGATGATAATGGATGATTAAAATCTAGTAAACAATTATTATTTATTTTCATTTAAGTGGCAATCTTTACGTGCTAATTCAATCCCTGTGAATATCTAACTATCAATATTGTATTTAAAAGAGTCATACCTTGGAAAAGACCAGAAATAGATTGAGGTTCCAATCTTCTCCGAGTCCACTAGATGGTCATCTACCAAACTCTGAACAACTTCTTTTACCGATTGCACTGTTATTCCTTTCTCCTTTGGAGCTATTTTCTCTAATTCCTAAAAAAAATAACAGCTAACATTTATTCTTAAACAGCTGCTCTTTCTTTGTAGTGCAATAAAGAATTTACATATTGCATAAGTATATGCTTCCTCAGTCTGTGGTCAATTTATAGTCTTTAAAGATGGTTATCTGTGCTGCAAACTCCTACTATTATTTATAGTTTTTAAAGATTCTTTGTAATCTTAGGCCCATATTACAGAAGGAGACTCAAGTTTTGATCTATACTTACGTATCAACTGTCGCTTTTCCTCACTATCAAAATGACAAAAACGACTGCTATTTAATTGTAGATCAGAGTCTGAGTCGCGTAATACGAACCTTAATACATATTTTAAAAAAATCCTGGTAGACTTCCTTTGCACTGGATCTGATGGAACCTTTGTAAATTTTATGAGGTGAACAAAAAACAAGGCTAGATTTTTCGTAACCCAAATTCTGTACCTAATAATAAAAAGGGGAGAAGAAGAGAAACCTTCGTCCAGCAGTGGGACGAAATGTGGTAGTTAAGATAAGAACATTTATCTTCTGTTCTTAATAATAAAATTAAGGATTTTCCATACATTTACTTTCCGCATTTACTATTATTTCTGTAACTTAAACCTACTATGAGAAAAAAATTACCTTTAGTTGAAAGAAGTCTTTACTCTGATGAAAAATCTCCAGCATTCTAGTCTTCTTCTCATCAGCACTAAGACCACGTTTCTTTGACATTGTTATGTTTTTTTTATTTCAGCGACCCAGCGATGAAACAGTTTCTTTTGCACCTGGACGAGACCCTTGCTCTTGGAAGGAAGTTTATTCTGCAAGACCTGGATGAAACACACCTTTTTATTTCTTCAGATATTGTGGAGACCTTGCAAGTGAGTGATTTGGTTTCTTCATCTTGGCAAAAAGGCATCCATTGCTGAATATAAATCTCCCCTAGTGTCCTTGCTTTGACCGGTTCTATTTCTACCGCATCCAGCGGTTTTTTGTAACATATTCCTTTCGTCATCAGCTCATATACATCCCCAACAAGGAGCATGGACCTCCTTTTTTTTAAAATTTAATACCTAAATAGAAATAGCTTTATTTCATAGAACATTCTATTTTTTATTAATAATGGGTTGCTCCAATGACTAAAGAATGTTTGCTCATGACCACATCAAGGTTTTGACAAGTCAAAGTAGTGAATCACATTAGTTTTTTTTAACTCTGCACCTATTCACAAAGGTGCAGTCTTAAAATAATCGGTAACAAACTCTGACGGGTGCTTTTTCTATTCAATTAGGCACTTATTTTTTATGTAGTCCTATTTATGTTTGTATAGTATGTAATATATTGTGTTGTATGTGTTGTTTAGTGGTATTTAATTGTTATATTATCAAGAGCTTTTTATAGTCAAGGATCCTAAGAATTCCTTTTTACATATGTTTGAAGATAGTACAATATACTTTATTTACACACAAGAACGTAAAATTACACAAATATGACAATAAATAGGCAGGGAAAGCAACAAGGAGAATAATAGAAATAATAAATGGTTTTATTAAACAAAATGTTACAATTAATCTTTTCCAGGCCCGAGTTGACGATTTGATGGACCAACTGAGTATCCCAGTACATGACAAAGGACTATAAAAACAAACAAAATGGCAACAAGAGAGTCAGGTAGAGTCAAAGATGCAGACAAGAGAAGGATCCTTGACGAAGCATCAAGGAAAAGAAGAGCAAGAAAGGCTGTAGAAGCACTAGAACAAGATAACTTCCATGATGACCCTCACGCAGACTTGGTTATGTCGAAGAAGATACCCAAATTCGCAGACTCTAATGAGAAGCCAACTAGAAAGAAAAAGGCTAAGAGTGCGGAGTATTACAAGCTGAGGTTTAGGAAGACGTTTGCGCAGTTGGTCGAAGAAGATGCTGGGTTTAGACCTGATCCACCCAACTATTTGTCTGCTCAAGTACCACCTTCGAAGTAAGTAAAACAAGAAAGTACATTTTACTATGTTAGCTACTGAAAATAATAAAAAATTACACTTTAGACCTAACCTAAAAGAGCTGAACTAGAAAGCCCTAAACTTCTTTAATAAAAACTTTAAAAGTTAAATATTAATTTTACTGTTCCATTGTTCCTAATTTGTAGTGAGACACAGGCTAAATAAGATTGACAATGACGAAATACGCCATATGATAATAACTTCAGTTGCAGACTTAGGTGTAAACTTATAATAAGTGCAAAAGAAATGAAATAGTTCTGTAGATAGCTTCTGAGAAAAATAATAAGCTGTTCATAGTCAAGTGAACTTTACTCCAAATTTGAAATAACACAAACCACTACGAGGTGAATTCCATCCAATATCAATTCTATATTAATTATTAAGTACCTACTTAAGTGTTTGCAAACCAAAGACATCATAAATTATGTAAAGAAAACATACATTCATCATTTTCCATGTACAAAATGAATATGTGTACTTTTAAGTGTAGCTTAGTCATTATTTTATACATTTCCAGGTTCCCAGACCGTCATTTCTGTGCGGTATGCGGTTTTCCATCTAACTACACTTGCATACCTTGTGGAGCTCGATACTGCTGCGTGCGATGTTTGGGCACCCACCTCGACACTAGATGCCTCAAATGGACTGCTTGAGAAGACTATTTCTTCACAAAATCTGTTATAATAAGTATTTTTTACAATAAAACTGTTCGAAAACAATATGGGAGTTATTTGTAGTTTTGTGCATAAAACTTGCCATTTCCCGCCCAAATTATAATACGTTTAAATACAGTAGACTTAATTGGTCGCCTAACTTCTATAATAAAATTCGGCTTTTTTACTTGGTCGGAGTATAAAACAAAACTGTTTTGGAACAGCGCCATCTATCGTATTTCCAAACTATTTGGTTAGCTAGCGCTAGCGGTCTACTTAAGGCAATTGCTCCCTCTAGCGGCCAGTAGCTAAACTACTAGTCTTCTAGTTGACTATACTTCCAAATATACTGCCCTCTAGTGACCAATCGCTTTACCCTATAATTCCTTTGTACGCCACTAGATGGCATGGCAATACCATTTTTACGGAATAAAAAGGTAGATTTCTGAAGTTTTGCTGCAAATCGTCAAGTAGGTAGTCTACAAGTTTATAGCGATAAATCGAACCAATAAATAATTAAATATTAAAAACAAACACACGGAGTCATTAATCAACCCGCCCTCCGAGTTTATTTGCAAGGGGCGACTGTGACATTATTACTTTGTAACATTTGTAGAACAGCTGTGAAAACGCCGTTGTTTAGTGCACATGTTGCAATTGGTAGTCTCATTACAAAATTAATTATTGATTGAGTATCGTTGTGTTTGTGGCGATATAATAAATGATGTATCTAACCGCTATTTTGTCATCATGGTTGTCACCAAGTGTAATAATAAAAAACAGGCTGTTTCTATACCTGCTGTCAGGGTGGCCCAAAAATCGAATTCTGCCAATCAGTACTGGAATTGTCACCCGATTCGAACAAACATTTGTGCAAAAAAAGTATATTTATTTACTAAATTCCCTTAATGGCCGTGTGGTGATCGGTTGAGAATAGTACAACCCCATCTCTTTCCGTGGGTGTCGTAGGCGACTAAGGAAACACAAATGAGATCTGCCTCCTAGATGCTCCTAGTAATCCATCTTAGGCAACGACACCTCAGTTTGTGTTGAATCTGAGGTGGTGTCCTATTTTCTCATGCGTTGTGGTAGGCTCTGTAAAGGGCCCTACCGAAGTCCGACGCCAAAAAGCTGGCTGCGTTCCGTCGGTGCGTGGGAGTACCAGTGCCTTAATGGCATTTTCTGTGTTAACTCGCTCCATCGTCAACTTCATCTATGACCTTGCTCAAGATTGGGGTTAAGAGTTAACCCATCTCTTAAAAAAAATTTAAACAAAATGGCAAAGAACAGGAGAGGCCTTCTCTATAGGTCCCATTTTTCATGCGATTCTCGTAACACAAAGTGACCACGGTTATATTAAATATATGGAACTTTTTGTGCATTCAGAAATTGGAAACTTTTCAAAATCACTCGCGATTTCTACAGCTCAGAGCCACTAGTATTATTAACACACAGTGTATTAACACAAGACTTTTCCGCACAGCTGTGGCCTATCAAACCCCAACCCCTAGAACCACCAGCCTAGGGTAGATAGGGACAAATCGGGAAACCGTACAAGGCACGTGGTTCGTTATCATTATCACCACCACAGTTACAAGCAGCTGAATTGACAACGCGCCCTATTGTAGTCGATCACATGCTTTGGCACACTTCCGATTTGGTATAGAGGTTATTATTAGCTTATTTGAAGCTTGCGAATCGATCAGCTTAGGCGCCTTATTCTACACCATTCGATTCAAAACCGATGCACGGAAAATCTCAGTGCATCCCTCTCTTACGGTATCTAGATGACAGTGACGGGTGTAGTTTTTTTATTTTTATTTTTTTATTATAAGATGGGTTAACTCTTGACCATAAGGTCAAAGATGAGGTCGACGATGGAGTGAGTTAACCCAGAAAATGCCTATAAAGGCACTGGTACTCCCACGCACCGACGGAACACAGCAAGCTGACTTCGGTAGGAGGGTGGTCGCGAACCAAACGGCCCTTTACAGAGCCTACCACACCGCATGAGACCATAGGACACCTCAGATTCAGAAAAAAATGAAGTGTCGTTGCCTGGGATGGATTACTAGGAGGCAGGTCTCATTTGGTATAGTCTTGTCGAATGTCCGATTCGAGTCGAATGATTTAGAGCACATGTAGAGTCTGGCCATCGAAATGTCCACTAGAAACGGTGGCAGATTTAAAAATTCGTCTTTCGAAATCTGTTTTCTACACATAAATCTACAGTTTTATTAACCTTACAATAAGAAAACAATCAAATCAAATTACGGGCCATCCATAAATTACGTCACACGAATTTCATGATTTTTTGACCCCCTCCCCCTCCTTGTCACAGCTGGTCACATATGTAAGATTCCCCCCTCCCTAGCGTGACGTCACATATTTTGCATATTTTCCATTTTTTGTAATTTTCTAATAAAAGCAGTACTTAATAGAGTTGTTCGTTTTTTTGGGAACTCAAAACTTATTGTCTCATTCAAAGTAAAAACGTAAAAAGAGTGCTTGGGACTGAGGAGTTTAAGTTTGTCGATAATAGTTAACACGTTTTGATACTCATAATATATTTTGAAATGTGACGTCACGAAACTTATGACCTCTTCCACCCCATTGTCACACAATGTCACTCTTTGTCGACCCCCTCCCCTCCCCTTAACGTGTGACGTAATTTATGGATGGTCCCTTAGAAGAAAATAAAATAGTGTTAACTCCGTTTATTCAGTGTTTTCAATAGTGTTAACGTCGTATGTAACTCAGCTCATGAGCTCAGCCTACACGTGCAACGTTAGGTCGTAAAGATACCATATCCCTTAACAAATTTTTAGGTCGAGGTGGGTCGCCAAATTTGGACTATCATTTTGGTGAGTCGCCGCCCAGTCAACTTTGGGAACCACTGCTCTAGCTACCTATCACTGTGACTGGGTAAACGCAGAATGTGTTGTCATAACATCTTAGTGCTCCAAGATCGTGATCCTCACCTAGCGGTGCACCCTGCTGATCGACGGACGAAGCACTGACGTAGGTATTACAACTCGTAAATGTTTTTTTCTAAATAGAGTAATACTATTAGGTCCAGAGTTTCTTCACTTGATATTGGCGACTTTTTACATTCTATTTTTTTCCTAATTTTGATTAAAATAATAAATAAATAAATAAACGCTACACACTCAAAGGCCCACACTAAGGTTTTCCCTTGTGTCGTGGGTCCCTTGGAACACACATAAAGACAAACACAAACACCCATGACCCGAGAACAAACATCTGCTTTTTACACAAATGTTTGCCCCGACTGGGGATCGAACCCAGGACCCGCCGATCAAGAGGCAGCGTCACTACCACTCGACCAAACCGGCAGTCAAAATACTCAGACATTGACAAAATCACGATATTGTGGACGATAAGAGGCGTCCTGAGGTGGACGACATTTTCACTAACACGACGCTTCGAAATTACGGTCGTTGACTAATAGTAATAGAGTAGGTCGGTGCCTTTCCGTTTCTGTATCTACAGATTCTTTATCAAAAGAACTGTACCTACCTACATATTCGGTACCGAAGCGACTCAGATCTGTACAGATTCTATACAGAAACGAAAACGCACCGACGCGGTCAGGAAGAAGTACTTATCTAATTCACTGGTTTAGCCAGGAAGGCGCCTTAGTCACTAAAAGAGACCTCTCCAAGGCACTTCCTCTTAAACAATCTTTCATAGACTTTCTAAATCTCCGATTCTGATATTTATTGAGATCCTCAACCCCAGCAGAAACACGCTTGTCAATTTACAGATAGAAGGAGTTTACTTCTAAATATGTTTAGTACTCGTACTTCAATGAAAATTGGGGCATTATAGGACAAATTAGGAAGTAGTACATGGAAACGTGCTGCGTTAATCAGTATATCACTTTGATTTTGCGTTTTAAGCTCATCGTTGTAGGCTCGTATTTACATTTGTCTCAAAGCCAAGGCAAAGTTTATCCTTTCTTTTTTTCTTTGAAATATATCTTGAGAACCATCTCGATTACGTCAACTTTTAAACAAAAACCCGCATCGAAATCGGTCCATTCGTTTGGGAGCTACGATGCCACAGACAGATATACAGATACACACGTCAAACTTGTAACACCCTTCTTTTTTGACGGGGTTAAAAATTTGGTATGTCACGCGTCCTTGTTTCTGGTTTATTACTGTTACTTACGATATTATAATACCTAATATCGTAATTATATCAAGAACCATATGTTATAACTTTAAATTCTTAACATTTTTGTAAGGAAAAAAAGAAACAAAACATTTATGTGTACTTCCTCTCATTTATTTTATTATTTCAGGTTGTCCCATCATCATCATCAGACTCAAGTTGTGATGATAAAACTAGTTTACTTATAATATATTTATATATCACAATATGCGTTTAAGGCATTTTTATATTAATTAATACAATACACTGGTTTTAATGTTTGATAATATGACGTCTTCGGAAAAAATCATTTCCAGAAACTGGGCTATTTTATCTGAGAGTTTTTTTTTCTATAGGTAACTTTAAAATATGTTTAAAACAATATGACGCCATATTTTCAATACAACTGGCTCACATTCCAGTTTCATTCTACTATACAGGGCTTTAGGTATCTCTCTTGCAACCTCTCTAATGGTTAATCAGTCCATGAAACTGAACAACTTCCCCAAGGAACATAGGTCAAAATACGAAAAAAAAATTTGTTATCTCCCATACGAAATGCGCTATATGCTGATGAAGTTTGTATGGGAACTCAAAACTTTTTTTTCGTATTTTGACCTATGTTCCTTGGGAAAGTTGTTCAGTTTCATGGAATAATTAACCACCCGAGAGGTTGAAAGACATTTACCTAAAGCCCTGTATATACAAATGCTATAACATACACTGTACATAAACTTTTACATTAATTATTTACAATGAAATGCATAATGTATACTTTAATTACAAAATACACATTTTCTGTCTTAATATTACTGACTCGATTTTTCACAAAATAACAAATATTAAAGCCAATAATACATTATTCACCTTTTTTTATATACCGACGCTTTTAATAGTTCCATGCACCAAACAAACAAATTGTATTATGCACTGATACGGAATTGAATTTTCTGCTCATTTCATACAATCCGAATCTCTTTAAAGTTTAATGAAAACATTATTTTTCTGGGACTTCTGCATTCTCAACCACATCTTTGCTCCTGCAGAAAAATGTAATCACGAGCGAACCCATTATATATTTTAAAAATGTACATGTAAATGAGTACAGTGCATTGTCAGTTTCATGAAATGACAAAACTTACTGAAGTCTCCGTAATTGAGACAATCATTTACGGAGACTTCAGTAAGTTTTGTCATTTCAATGACCACAGCTCTTTAAAAAACTGTTTCTGGATGCTAGTGCATAAACTATGGAGCGCTTGTTAATACTGAGTTAATTAGTTAAAAGTCGTCATTTTAAGTTATTGCTATAGTAGCCAAGAAAGATTTAGCTTATTTATTGTTAGGAATACCGGGAACGTTTCAAAAAGCCAGTGCAAGAAGTGTCTTTTTCAGATAATTTTTTTTGTCAGTTCTCGAAATATAAACGTGTCCTAGAAATTAATTTACCACACAGAGATCGAAAATTCGTAATACGAACACAGGAACTTATGATGCTGTTTATTGAGATTCATTCTAAAGCTCTAAGTAAGTACCTAACAAATTCTTCTAATCCAATTCAATAAATAGCTTAGTAAAATTTTATTGTCATTTTGTACTACCACAAGAATTAAGAGGCTGTGTAGGACGGCAATGTCTAAAACTACTGGTAAAAGTGCCCATAGTAGAGCTTAGCGCGGTTAACCAATCAACTGCGAGAAAACTCGTCTCGACTATCTCTGATTGGCTGAATATCACGCAATTCTTATTCTCAGACTCTCTTATCCAATAACAGTCTTTTTAAGGATCGTCTTTCTTTTTTCTCAATTTCCCTTCTGTGTGTATTGTATGCGTTACACTTTCCACTGCTGTTTCTAAATCAGCTTCGGGGTCTATCGCTGCTGATAGCGCAGCAATATACGCGCAAGCTATCCGTAAAACAGAAAGTTTTGACAGTTTTTGGTTATGGCTATACGCTGGCACTGATCTCCTTAGGGTATCAAATGCTGCACTAATTGTATGAACTCTCGTTCTTTCTCTCGCGTTGGCTTCTATTCTTCTTTCTCTTGTCATGTTCTTGTAGTTTCTTTGTTCTCTAGGCTTAGATTCTGATTTCTGTTGGTAATCTACTACTCCAGGGTGTACTGGCACTCTTGGTGGTCCAGGTCTGGTTTCTGGGACCGGTGGTGGTGGGATAGGAGGAGGTGGGGGTTCTAAAGGCCTCCGTCTTTGTCTTAGTAAACTGGTTTCACTGGGTTTTTTGACTAAGGATAGGGGTTCACTTTGTGGTTCAACGAAAGACCAGGGTCGAAAGGGGTTTGAATCGCTTTCAGGGCTCTGTAGGTCTTCTCTGGAGTCGATTCGTATCCTCTTCTTGGGTGGTTGTAGTCTGCTGTCTCTCTCTCGCTCTCTCTTCCTGTCGGAGTCGACGAGTCGGACTCCGGAGTCGTCGGAGTGGGCGGGTCCTGAGCAGGAGTCGTCATCTTCACCACCCGACACGAAGCCTGCATCGCGTTCGATGATGCGATCTGAAACAATGGAGACAAGAGATTAATTAAGGCTTGTTAATGTTAGCAATTTTACAGTTAAAGGGTGCATGCAGTAATGTTTGCGATAGTGCACATGTGACATAAAAGTTTATTTCTTTCAAAAACTTTTAGACTCTGTTTTATCTCTTATTTTTACCTAGTCTCTTCGACTGTTAGTACTTCTCAAAATGCAACTGCGAGTTATGGCTAGTGCAGTACCGACCATTATTTATAAGAAATATCCTTTAGACAAGCCGCTGTGTTAGTTACTTGCTAGTACGCTCACGTCCGATCTAACGAGCATGGCTTTTTGCGCAGGCGCATCGATACGTAACTCGCTTTATTAGATGTCTTGTAGGGACTTGCGATAGGCCAGTTTGAATAACGAATAGTTTAGTTTTATTTGATTTATTTCGTAATCAAAATATAGAGAGGTCAAATCACTAGCGGAGGATAGCTAGGTATGTGGCGTTTACTTCACTGACGCGGCTCTTTTTAAGAAGAGAGTAAAGTGGTAATTGTCAGCCTTTCACATACCCTTATTGCTTGTTTCTTTGCTGCCCGTTTCATACGTACTTCCTTTGTACTAACATACTCGTACATATAAAATTATCTGCAAAAATGCGTATAAAAACCGATTCGTTTTTTTTTTCTAAATACGCAAAGGACAACCGGAGAGCATTACGCGAGCAAGCGCCGGCGCCAGTGACGTCACGAGACGCACGTGAGATGAGGAATGTGAAGACATATGTCTAGTGATTTGTCTTGAGATAGGCTTTTTACTTTCTGTCGATGTTTGTTATATTATGTATGAATAGGAATTGTAAAGAAAATTGCGTAAAGCACACCTGTATTAGATTAACGAAAATAAAATAAAAACATTTGATTTCTGTAGATTTCTAGCCCACTACTGAGAAAGTATTTAAAAAGATTCTTGTTTTGCTTTATATATTTTTGTTTACTAATATCATAGATCTGTATGATGTGTACCTACTTGTTTGTTGGTTTGCTTGTCCTCCCTTCACGTTGAAAAGGAGCAGCGAATGGACTTGCGTAATTTACATAGGGATAGTTAGGTCTTGAGCACGAAGGAGATCTTTTCCAAGAAGTTTATTTAAATTAAATTAAGTAAATAACCTAACTACTCCGCTACACCTCGTTTCTTTTTATTATAAATTTATAAACCAATACAGTAGTGTAATCTCCTTTAAATAATTTAAGTTTACAAATGATCTCGTGTGTACTCAAAACAAGATATTCTATGGGTACTTATAACTTGATACATTGGATCGAGAACAGGTTTGCGTGTGCGCCCATATGGTGGCGATCGGCGATTGTTTCGGTTCACATTTATCCGCCGCATTCCGACTAGTTTTTGTCATATCTTCGGATTTATGTTTGGTTTTTCCGATACCTCGTGTGTCCTCTTTTTTTGAAAAAAGTTTTTCACCTTTTCACATACGTTTATGTTTTCTTTCATTTATTTTCTTAGGTAAGTAGTTAATTTATTTGGGTTACTTATCGGTTATTGTGTTAAGATAACTATTTTTAGATTTTGATAGATTTACATATAAATTTGTTGTGTCTTTTACAGAACATTTGTTGGAATTTCAAGAAACTATGAAGCGATCATGTATGCATGATTTAGTTTTTTGTTGATTTTATTTTAAGTAATTTATTGATCCTCTTTTGATAAAACTAATATTTTAATTTGATGATAAACAGTTTGTTTAAATTAAGAAATTTGCGTTCGAATTTCACACTTAAAATGTAATTTATGTCTTTTCTTTCCTGCGCGAAATGAAGATTTGAGTAAAAAGTTTCCATAACGTTTTTTTATCTGTATTTTTGTATTAATATCTCATTTCCGTTTGTCGTTAACCAATCACGCGGTTTATATGTATTTCCGGTTCTTTATTTCTTTAATTAAGTTAAATAAATACTGATAACATGACATTAAAAAAATCTGTTTAATGTAACAATTTCTTTTTCCGTTTTTCTAAGTAAGTATATTTTAAAGTTGACTAAATTACCTACAAACTTAGTTCGTTTTATCATGATTTAATTTTTACTTTTTTAATTTGACTTTTATTACATTTTTAATGTAAGCGCAACAACATGTAGGTACCATTTATAAAAATAAATAAATCAGAAGACATGTATGTATGTAAGTATTCTAAGAACATTAAAAAAAAACAGTTCAAGACAAGTCATCTCGTATCTAATATGGATAATCTTACCATAATGGTTTGCTACCGGAATTAGTTTATAGCTCATAATCGAACGGCAGCGGCGCCGGGTAGGCGTTCCAACTTGTACTAGCCTTTTACATTCGCGCCAATCGAATTTGAGCCTTACTGCATCTCGTTAGAATAAAAGGTGATTGGTCAAGCATTATATGGCAGGTTTTACTTATACGTCCATGAAAGTTTAATAGTTTTGCGGGCAGATAAATTGTTTTGAAGCAATTTGGACCTTATTCCGTCAAGTTAAGGCTTGGGGGAAAAGTTTTATTGGGTAAAATGTTTAGTATTAGTAACGAACTTTGCTTCTCACAAGAGGTGTTTTTAAACGGCGAGGTTTCAACTCCGCCTACACGCTGATTGAGTATTTTAATTGCTTTTAAGATTCCTTTGGCTAATGAATACATTTTTGTATTTGGACTACGGTGACAGTATAAAGAAATGTTTTGTGTGTGATAAATATACTACGTGTTACTTCTGCAAGACGGACTTTAGACCTTAAAAAATGGGGCATAAACAAATCCTTACTAATATTATAAACGCGAAAGTTTGTAAGTATGGATGTATGGATGTATGGATGTATGGATGTTTGTTACTCTTTCACACTCAAACGGCTGGACCAATTTTGATACAATTTGGTATGGAGGTAGCTGACACTCTGGATTAACACATAGGCTACATAATTTTCCCAAATTCCCACGGGAACGAAGTCCCGGGCAGAAAGCTAGTAAGTATATAAATACGTGTTGCGAAGAGGGGCCCGTGCTACTTGGTGGGGAGGAGGGGACGTATATGGGCTGACAAAAAAATAAATTGAACTGTATAATTCTGACATAAATATGAATATTTGCTCCGACCGAGAATCGAACCCAGTACCTTACCGGCCTGCCGTAAGTTGGTTTACCACTTTAGTGCCTACCTAAGACCTCTTTGTTTTCTTACAGAACCGTAAAACCGTGATTAATGATAGCCCACACTATTGAGTTCAGGGGGAGCTACCACCTAAGCGAAGCTGATGCTAATTGAACGAATGGAATGATGTACATTGCTGTGTTTGGTTCGAGTCGTTAATCAAGGTCTCCTTATGAAGCAGCAATCGACAACGATCCATTCGTTCACCCAGCATCAACTTCGCTTAGGTGGTAGCCCCACAGTTTCAATGAGGTATCAAGTCAATCTGAGGGTTCCGTTCATTAAAATAAAGATGGCGTCAAAGGCCCCGCCACGAAGTGATCCCACCACCAGATAAACACCACCACGAGATGGGTTACCAATATCACATGGTATATAAGTATTGCCAGCAGTAGGTCAATCATGTCGTGTTTCTTGGCACATTTTTTATTTTTAAAACAAGGGTCTCTATAACATCGTACCTTAAAATTGTTAGGAATTTTTCTTCTTCTCAAGAATATAAGCTATAGCAATTTAACTAAATATTTATACCAAAAAATCCAAAATGTTCTCTTCACTATATTTATTATTACAATAATATTTTAATACCACGCTAAGCTAAGTGAGCAATTTTGAGCAATTAGGTAAATAAGTATCCGATCTTCTAGTAAATATAACTCACAAATACTTTGTAAAAATATCATATTAATTTATAACTTTATTATTTGTCATATTTATTTATCATGTATGATTTTGAATATTTATAATTTAAAATACTGCTTGTTCTTTTTATAGACGGTGTTAACACCAAGACTTGCCGAGGCACAATATCGTCTGATCCCAATCTGGCGCCAAATTTCACAGAAAGGAACGCGCCCTCAGAATTTTATTTTTAATGTTTTAATTTGAGGTTAGAGGCGTTGATAATCTGATTTGTAGTGACTCACTGTATGTTAAGGTTCGACTTTGTAAGTTTTGTATTGTAAATCGTGAGAATTTTATTGTAACCTATAATCTATAGCACAGCAAATATGTAAAGCAAAACAAAACAATGAATGAAATTGGTAATTTCGTTTCTATCAGCCATTTTGAATCCATCCAAAATGTTGAGAAAAAGAAAACAATCGCGAGCTTTCAATTCGAATTCAAAATTACAGTGTTTTGAAAAAAAGAATTCACGATTTAGAGATGCGCCTATGGCTATTGCGGTAAATAATTTTATAATTACGGTATTTCGCGTGACGTACCGGTAAATGAGAAAATGATGAGCGGTCAACGGGAAAAAAAGAATTTGGACTAAAGAGACGCGTTGGATATTCGCATGGAGATCATTATGGACTGTAAAAAAATACAGACGATTGTAAATTCAAATAAGTACTTAAAAGACTTGAAAACATATTTTGGTGGATGTAAGCTCGATGGCTACCCAAAAAAAATGGCGAATTATGACTCTATGCTTCACAATGCTCCTTTTATTTTGAGATTTCAACTCTCTATATATTTTTACCAATCTTGAGCGCCATAATTTGACTTTTTCTGAAATAAAGTTTTAGGTAAGTATGTACATGTACCTAATATAAAAGTGTCTCCGATGGTTCTGTTCCTATAAATCGAAAGTAAAGGCGGGATCCCTACGCTAAATGCACGAGAAGTCGTGATTTTTCGACTTTCACCGTACAGTATTACAGTAAAACTGGCGCCAAACGTACACTACTGACTTGACTAAGTAGCTAGCCACTGATGTTTTGCTCACAACCCGCAAATGAGTATTTATGTGAAACTTTTTTTGCAAATTTAGTGTAGACTTTCTTTTAACAGTCACAACTCACTCCTAATGGATGTTATTAGGTGGTTACGCTTCGAAAAGGTACTTTTTATGTATTTTTATTTGGAATAGGTATATAGTTACACCTCTTACTCACAAAGATGTAAATACTTATGCTAAATATTATGTGATTTGGTCTGTTTCATTTACATTAGTAGAATATTCACCTTTATTAACTGCATATAGGTACAGAGATTTTGAAATGAAGTAGGTATCTAAGGTTTTCATAATAGAATCTAGTTCTACCTAGTTTTGTTTTTTATCAGTAAAAAATCACTGTAAACAGAGCGGCTTTGCAACAAAAACCGCAATCATTATTTTTATAAAGTCGTTTCTTTCAAACCCCATAGTAAAAAAGCCACGATATATTTCTGACTAGATAATATTTTATATGATAAATATATGGAAACTATCCCGTTTGGAATCCCTGGATGTACCGGGTCGATCATTCCTTGGCCGGCGCCGCTTTGCCGCCTCGACGGCGCCGCGCGGTCGCTCCATGTTTCACTAACGCACACACTTTCCTTTAACACTGCTACTTCTTAGCCTTTTAGAATGAAATAAACTTTATACTGCGGTACCTAGATAAATTAAAACTATTAGCTTAAAGCTGAGGGTAACATGGTGGTGGCTTGCCAAGTGTTAGTCTTAGAGAAATGCTTTCTTAACCCATGTGTCTAATCTAGAAATACCGAGATGGTGACAAATAAGTGTTATCCAAATGTCTGACAGATTGTTTGTCTTTTCAACTTTAGAACAGTAAGTACATATTATATATTATTAGATTAGATGTGTAGATTTAAATGCAGACAATAATTTAGAATACTTTAATATTATAAATGCGAAAGTAACTCTGTCTGTCTGTCTGTCCGTCTTTCACGCCTAAACTAATGAACCGATTTTGATGAAATTTGGTACAGAGATAGATTAAAGTCTGGGAAAGGACATGGCTACATTTTACCCCACAGTTGAGCACGATATAACCTGTAGTCCACGCGGGCGCGGAAAGCTTGATTAGAATATTTAGAATGTTCTTCCCAATTCCGATAAAGATCCCAATTTCTGCTTGGTTTCTTTCCTCCGAAAGTACAGCTCGTTTTTTTTTAAATATACTCCCTAATCACCTAATTACGACGTGTTGTAATACACACAAACAACCGTCATAAAACTCTCCTACTGATTTAAAATTTAATACTGTTCCGTTATATAAAACCAAAAGACCTTTACCGTCGGTTCTTCCAGGAAACCAGTAGCCCCATTAATACCACTTGAAGCTAATGAGTGTCACGATTCCTCACACAGGTGCATAGGTGTATACAAGTGCATCGAGTTGAGATCGATACGGGTGTATACCGCACGAAATTTCCGAGAAAGGCGGCCCACTGCATGAGTAATCAGATGTGGCGCCTACTGTCTTCGGCGACTACTTGTTTGTGACATTCGACACTGAAGATACCTAGTTACCTACCTACTACATAATAAGGTATCTACCTAACTCGAGTAGATCGTAACATAAATTATGGAAACATTATGATGTGACAAGTGGTTGTGGTCCAGTTGGTCAAGTGGTTGTGGCGCTTCCTCTTTATCTACAGGTCCTGGGTTCGATTCCCAGTTGGGACAAATATTTGTGTAAAAAGTAGATGTTTGTGCTTGGGTCATGGTTGTCTACCTTTATGTATGTTCCGAGGGACCCACGATGCTAGGGAAAAACAATCCCTTATTATTTCCCCAAATTTATTATTTCCCTTATTATAAACCCATTAAGGGTTTCTCTACTTGATATTGGCGAGTTTTTTTTTTTAATAAACGCTACACACTCAAAGGCCTACACTAAGGTTTTCCCTTGTGTCGTGGGTCCCTCGGAACACACATAAAGACAAACACAAACACCCATGACCCGAGAACAAACATCTGCTTTTCACACAAATGTTTGCCCCGACTGGGGATCGAACCCAGGACCCGCCGATCAAGAGGCAGCGTCACTACCACTCGACCAAACCGGCCATTTTACATTCTGTTTCGGGGGGCGGGGATTTGGAGCATCAATCTTCTCTTTTTTGCCGATACTAGGTACTTCACAGTGTTTCGTAGAGGGATGAGGGCAGGGAGTTAATCAAGATTTTGAAGTTTTTTGAAGTTTGTGGGGGGTTTGAACCCCCAAAACCCCCACTGGTGTGGACGAGTGTGGACGCCACTGTTCAAAGAATTTATTGAACTTTACATCTGGCTGAACACTTGGATCTAACAAAAAACTTTCCATGCAATAACATGGTAGGTATGTTATAGTTATCTATATAAAACTAAGCAGCGCCGATGCCGGGCGATATCCAAACATTGTAGCGATGCGGCGACTGAGTCAAAACATCATTGTTCGACACGACAGACAGACGGACAGACTTGTTACGTCTCATTCTGACTGACACCTGGATGCTCACGTGGTGCTATCATGTTAGATAACTATTACAGTCAGCTTAAAACAGGGTTTCTCAAAGTGAGGTACGCGAACCCCTAGGGGTTCGTCATTCATCGTGAGGGGTTCGCGGCAAGATTTACGTGATGGCGGCTTGATGACTGGACAAGAAACAAGCCCACCCATCACATGAATATAAAAAAGATATTTCTTTTGAAACTCTATTTGTTACCTTTTATTGAAATAAAAACCAAATTTTCTTCAACAGTTCAACTTTATTATTTTCTATAGGGGGGATTTAATTGGATTGTCAAGGGCTTCGCTGTCCTCTGGAAACTTTAACAGGGGTTCGTGGAGCCAAAAGTTTGAGAAACCTTAGCTTAAATATACCTGACCCCTACCCGTTAAAAATAAAGTTATTTAAGAAAAAACGTAAATTTTTAAAATTGTGATAAAACGTTATTGTTTAGTTCGAAAAACTATATTATTATACAAAATATTATTTAAATTCCTAGAAAATTTCGTGAAATAAAATAGGTATATCTTTATTTCTAGAGGGGTAAGTTAACGTAGCAGCTGACTGTTGTAAGTACAGGGGGCTACTATCAATTTCGATTAAGCAATGTTGATTAGTACAGGATGGTACGAGTACGTTGCTGTATTTGGTCCACATGTCCATTTAAGATCACTGAGTGTATAAGCAATGTATGGCGAACTTGATGTCGATCTAAATAAACAAAACTTTACGGGTGATTCTACTCATAAAACTGAACAACTTTCCCCACGGAACCTTTGTTAAATTCTTTAAAAAATTTCAACTTCCTATACAAAGGCAAATTAGCTGGGCCCTGATTCTGTAACTTCAGTTGTGTATCGATGGAATGGAGGCCATTTTGTGCAGGTTGCGAAATTGAGAACTTTTCACATATGTACTTGCTGACAACCACCCCGACTAACAACGCCACCGCCAACCAAACTTAAAGTTGCAAACTACCTAGCAACGAAAATTCAGTTGGTGGTGGCGCCACCAGTCAAAGCAGCCGTCATTAGATGTATGAAATTTGGATAGTTTTCAATTTCATCGACACACGAGATAGATAGATATATAGATAATACGTTTATTCAATGACCAGCAACTTTGACGTAAACATAAAACAAACAACTTCACACAATACACAAATATAAACAACCGTGATGTGAAACGCTGGTCATGGAAGAGATCCTGACTCAGCATCACAACTTAAGTTACAGAATCAGGGCCCTCTCTCTTGTCGGAATTCTACAGGCTTTATTGACTACCCGTTGTGTTGTGTTGATAAAGGATGAAACCACCCTGTCTCTTTTTATGGCTGTCGTAAAATAGACTATTTAGAATAGACTTAATATCCGAAACCATAAAGGTGAAAATTGCCTAAATCACTTTAACTTGAGCCAAAAAATTTAAAATAACTTACAATTGTACTCGAAAAATCCAACTCCCATTTTATTAACTTAAGACTTAATTCCTGACATGAAAATGACACGAAAAACAGCGGAAACTGACAAAACGTCTGTTACCGATGAACAAAATTCCAAAAATGCGGTTATCTGACAAATTTCACGGGTTTTATAACTTTTTATAACATTTGAAATGGATTATACAGGATGTATAATGGATAGAACACCTGGCTTGTTAGAAAAATTGCACCGAAGTGACATTTTGGCAGCAGTCATTTGTTTCAAAGCCTAGGAGCCTAGGCTATGAATAAATCTAGATGTATACGTTGAAAAAAACCTGCATTATGCGTGAGGGGAGATTGGGGAGTACAGACGGACACAAAAATAATTATTTTTTGTAAAATGACATATTTTCGTAACTTTTCATAATTAATTAATAAATATTATAAAATATACGGTCTTGTCTTACTGACTCATCAATACCTAGCCTAAAGACTTGGCCCTAGAAAGCTGAAATATGGCACGGTTCAAAAGTTTATTTCTTAACTTAGGCAAGAAATAATTCCCACGGGAACAAAGTTAATTATGTTTTGTTTATCTATCCATAACCTACTAATCTATTTTTTTTTAATCAGAAAAACATGAAGTAAAGTTAAACCTGCGTCACAACTGGCAAATTTTATTCAAACCAAACCATTCATATAATGGTTCAAAATGAATGGTCGTGCAATCAAAGTAAATGACTAATAATTTATGGTAATATAAACTCCTAACATAAATTCCTTACTATTTCAGATCACACAGCCATCTATTTAAAATATTGTCGCATATTAATAGCTGTGGTTTTAAATAACCATCTAGATTTGATGCTATATTACCTTAAAATACATATAAAAATAAATATATTCATGTCAAATTGGTCTATAAATAATTATGGACTCTATAACTATGTATATATAAAAACATGTATAAACCATTTGGCGACTGGAAAACTTCTGATACTAGAGGGTAAGCAGGTTAATTGTTCACATAATTATACCATACAATACCTATCTACATACTTATATCTCTAAAATAATACCTTTTACTTTTGTAGTTTATTGATGTATTATTTGAGCAGTAAACACGAGGGCTAAATAAAACTAATGATTGCAATTTGTACAAAAAGGCAAACTTCGTTTTAATGTGGTTACTGGGTGAAAAATGTTAAAGCACTTCTGTGAGCGCCTGTACTAACCTATTTATTCCGCCGGGGCAAACGTATGCAAAAGCTACCAGGATAGCGATTTTGAAAAATGTGCCTAATTTACTACTTGTTTGACAGAAGGTACCTAACTTTAAAATGGGTTTTCTTTTGGGACCAAATGGTCCATAATAAGAACCTACCTAAGCATTATAGATTCTTTTTATAGCAGCCTGTTTATGGAAATAAAATATAAGTCACTGAACTTAAATAAATTAATTGATTTCTTTAAAAAATAAAAATGAATGCAGATTTTATTCTGAATCGAAAAATTCTTGTACACATCGCCTTAAAATCGCCTTAATGGCAAAAAATTTTGTTTTTTTTTTTTCAAATAAGAACAACCTAGGCGGCCAGCTTCAAATCTGACAGTTGGCGCCAACCGCGAAGTGACCTCGGGTGGGCGCCAAGCGACAATATAAATCACAGATTCAAAAACCAGTTAGGTGCGAATGTAACAGTACTGAAGGGTTCTGTATACATCTACACTCTTTTTATGCTTTTAATGTACCTAGTGTGGAAAAAAAATTGAGTATAAACAAATAATTTTAGAGTAAGTGGTAAGTAATCCACCATTTTTTAAATTATTTTATGTTTGCCAAAGCAACAATTTATCATATTTTTCTGAACTGATCCTGATTCTGTCACTTAATAAATATCTTCATTATAAAAAAAACATTTGAAATGTGAGAACTTGCTTTGTTTTCCCTTTGGCTTTTTGTTCCTTGTTTTGTTTTTTAGTTCACTTATTCCAATTAAGCAATTAGTAACGGATTGACTTGATTTTCGCTCAGCTGTAATTGCAGAGCTATAAACATCTTCTTCCTGCATGTTTTGGGTTCGGACCACACAAGTTAAAAAAAAATTAACATCCTTTTTAGCGGAACTCCAAAAACGGAAAACAAAAAGTGAATTTCGCATGCGCGAGAATCCTGAGGCCAGATGTTGGATCCTCATGCAGATGGCGCGTTAAGTAATAAGACCTTCTTTAAGAAGGTCCTATGGAAATACGATTTTTTTATGAATTGAAAAATAATAAAGCTGCATTTTTTTTCCATGAAAACAACGGACGTTTAAAGAATTACTATTTACGTACAGGAAAAATATTTCTAAAAAAAAATACCGGCTTCAGAGGGCCTAGCAGCAACCTTTAGAGGGATATTCATCCTTCACATGATACAAAAGACAAAAACCCATCACAAATACACAATAAATAATAGAAAATAATACATTTACCTAATAAGGTTTTTAGCGCTGTTATATTATAACTTTATAACTGTACAAAAGAAGGCATTGAAGGCCCAAAATCTAGCAAGCCCGGATTCGTAAGCAAGAGATTCCAAGTTCGATCCCCAGTTGTGTCGCCATCTTCAAATCACCGTTTTCTATGGTTTCGTTTCGTACCAAGTTAGTGGTCCATGATACTAACCGATGCTCTTACAGTTCGATGAAACATACTGTGAATACAAGCACATTCAGCCGACTGAATATTATGTAACTATGATTCAATCGAGTCAGGTTTCCCTGTCATCAAAGACCTGATAAAGCCTGGCTCCTAAGTCCAGCCTCATGGCCAAGCGTACCCCGAGTGAGAAACGGGACTAAGCGGTAGGACGAACTTATTTTTTCTGGCCAAGAAAAATGGGACAAAATGACAGCTTTCACTTAAATATTCTGACGCTAGTCCTAAAGAGGTTTTAGGTCTGTTTACAGAACGCCACCCAGACTATACTTAAGTAGCAGTTTTCTATGTCATTTTGATAGTGAGAGAAAGAGACAATCAATACTTAAGTATAGATAAAGACTTGAGTCTCCTTCTGCAATACTGGTCTTTAAAGCTTGCGAACGCAAACGACAATCTTTTCCACGTTGGACTGACGCCGACTAGTTTCCCGGATGTCGCATACAACGTACAAACGAGTCTCAGAACTTAACTCAGGCGCCGCCAAATTAAGTATTCGATTTTACAAATTTATGTCTCGGAATTTTATTTACCTACAATCAGATGGCGCCTATGTGACGACTTGTAAGATCTCTATCACTTGTTTGGTTTTACGATGCCCATATAAGTTGCTGTTTAGAAAAACAAAGTGTTAAAAATGTGATTAACTGTACTATAGCGATGCTAGAAGCGCAATAAAGTATCTAGTTGGACGCATTCTCTACAATGAATGCTGCTTTTTTCTCTACACTGTTCAAACACGTTAGAAAAACACTTTGTTTGGCTATATGTATAGGATTTCATTTTCCACTTCTATCTATTTCACTGTCCCGAAAATATGCGATACCTCGATGTCTTTCCTAGATGCCTAGGTTCGATTGTAAAGTGCCTAAAATGTTCGTTGCCTAAGAGCTTTTCTATCATAGATGACCTAATATTCGAAAAGTCTTTGGTCAGCGCACATATATGTATATTTTTTCTAAAAAAACTTAGGTGTCACTCTTCCCAAAGTTTTTCACGAACACGTTTTTCACTTAATACTGTGATTGTTATTGGGGATATTTTTTTGTCATATTTCGACCTACTAATAAAAAGTCACTGAACGCAAAATACCGGATCTAAACGTTCCATATGTTCTATCGATCGTAAGTGTAAAGTATACCGTGACATTTAACCAACCTGCGCGCTAACCTCCTTGCGCGCAGTGACGCATGCGACGACGTTAAATAAATGCGATCGGACGACCTTACAAGGCTATGTCATTCGCGCCTGCGTGGTTCGGCGCGGGCGCTGCTAATTTCTACTGATGGCACTGTTTATTCTTTTAATAGAATTTTTTGTTCCTTTTCAGAGTTTTGGAGATATTGTTTAGTGTTCTACCTTTTTAGGAGACCTTTTGTAGTATCATCGTCTACACTCGTCATCATCCCATTTACTGTATATCATCCGAATTAAGGAGTTAATTAATAACTATGAATTTTTAGAAGTTTAGATATACTTACACCAAAGAAAAAATCGAAGAGAAATTCAATGTAAGTAAGTATTTTGAATTTATCTTCAACTAGCTTTCCGCCCGCGACTTCGGGAAAATTATGTAGCTCTATGTTACTCAGATATTATACAGGGCTTTAGGTAAATCTCTTTCAGCCTCTCGGGTGGTAAATTAGTCCATGAAACTGAACAACTTTACCAAGGAACATAGAAACGAAAAATAAATTTTTAGTTCCCATACAAACTGCATCAGCTGATAGATAATTTTGTATGGGAAGTCAAAATTTTTTTTCATACTTCGACCTTTGTTCCTTGGGAAAGTTGTTCAGTTTCATGGACTGATTTACCACCCAAGAGGTTGAAAAAGATTTACCTACTTAATTAAAAACATAGTAGAGTTTAGTTTTCTTTAGTTTATATTTTCTTTTAATATTAAGTATGTTATATGAATTTTATATCGGCCTTCGCCGTTGTCGGAAACGAAGAAACTCTTTTTTCCTTATCACATAATCCTTCAGCTACCTAATCAACCTCTCTCGTATTCGATCAATACACTAACAATAAACTTTTTTAGACTGGAATAAAGTACACAAATTATGCCCTTTCCTCCAAGACCTCTTTACTTGGAATTGTCTGAAAATAAGTTGGAGTAATGACTAAGTTTTATGAGGAATGCGTGTACGCATATGCGTGCGTGAGTTTTACGACTCACTTGCACAAAGAGCTTTAAATTTGCACGGTCTAGCACGCTGGCGCCTACGGGGTGGACTAGTGCTGAGAAAAGTCTGCATTCATTTGGGATGTTCTGGTGTTCTGAATCTTGATTAAATTTAATAGTAATACTTTACTTGCTCAAGGGTTACAGATGTCTTGGTGTATAACTCAAATTTCGTCCACAATCGTGATTTTTATCAATTTCAGAGTATTTTAATGAATGATAAAATAGAGAATGTCGAAGTCGCCCATAGTACGAAACGTAGAATTTACATATTAAATCTATATATTTAAAAATGAATTGTTTTTCGTTTGTCTCGCTAAAACTCGAGAATGGCTTGACCGATTTGGCTAATTTTTGTCTTGAAATAAAAGTGAAAGTTCAGGGAAAATATGAAAAGATTGCGAGGAATTAATTCTAAGGCGTTACGAAGTTCGCCAGGTCAACTAATAGGTGATAAAAATAACTATACTAATGTTGCATGCATAGTGGTATGTTACAGCGCACATTGTATGTTATATTACCACCTCATGTCATTAATTTACCTGTAACATTGCAATACTTAAATTAAATATATTTGAAGTTTGATACCGTCTACTTAGTTTCCGAAATTAAAAAGAACCCATTTCTTAAGTTCCCGAAAACCGACGACGTGCAGCCATTTTCTTTCATAAAACTGTTCAATAAAATAACATCACTATTGTTTACGTTCTTCCAATACTCATTTCATGATTTTATTACGAAAATAAATGACCATCCTTTAAAACTGAGGCCAATCGAAACAATTCTTCGTACGCTTAATGTAACGTTAATTGCAAATTGTTTTTGTATCGGCAGATAATTGACGCTATCTTATAGAAGATCAATGATTGCTATTGCCACCCAGAAATTTTAAAAAAAATCGTAAAGTCAGAAGTCATTTCATCCAAGATAATTGGGTCCTATTAATCGCAATAAATAAAGAACACCTGGGAACTCTAGATACCGATCCGTAAGGTCCTTTTTTAGTTTTAGAGCTGCGTATATACCTTCCAATATGGGTACAGCCTAGTTATAATGAGAATAATAAGTATGTGGATGATATTCTCTTCTTAATCGAGTTCTTTGGTCAAGTTAGCGACTAACTTGATAAACCCAAATATTGCTGCTAAATTAGTTACAGATTATAATAATGCATGTTAAGAACATAAAACAGTCATCTCAACCTCAAAACAGAACCAAAATCGAACTCATTCAATCTGAAATTCACAGGCTATAAGATATGCACTCCTAAGTCATCCTAAAAAAGTAAAAAAGAAATAATTTTTCTATGCCAATGTTTTTGTGGCCCGGGAAGCGATTTCTTTTGTTTTTGCTTGTGGCCACCCACTCGCTTCCTCCCTTTGTGCTGTTCAGGGAATTTTTGGCTTCCCTCTGCGCCCTCTGATGCTTATAGTAAATTTTTACGTTGCCATAGACTCAATTTTTAGGTCGCCGTAGAGACATAAGGTTTCCTTTGAATCGTAAGTCCATTGGGATATAGGCATTTACATACAGTGTACTCGGACCTGAGAGAGCATTTATTTGTGTTAAAACAGATATTTTCCAGGAATCAAACCTTGATACTTCAATTAAAAGACAACTTTACTACATCTAAGACAAACCGTTACAATTATTAGTCTAACAAAAAAATACTGAAAAGATGCCTTAAAAAATCGACTGTCATTTATTTTATTTAGTTTATGACTTTCTCTATAAAAAACATTTTTTTTTAATATATTTTAATAAAACCAATTCATAGTCGAATCAATAAAATTTGAGTTTATTTCCCTACAATATCAATTGGCAGTTTATGAAAAGCCGGAAAAGTAATTTCGAAACAGCCAGTAAAAAGATTTTTCATCTTTTTGTTGCAGTCATAAAGTCGAACGCATTTTGCAACCTTTTGGATTTCGTTTTAAATTCTCGTGCAGTGCACGATGCACGTGTTGGTTATAAAGAATGAACAGTACGATTACTTCATTGGAACCGTTTTACGGCACAATTGAAATTGTTTCAAAATGGAATGTTTTTGGAAACATCTGTTTTACGACAAACAAATGACGGCATAAAAAATAATGATAAGAACTTTAGTTTAAAAATTCTGACTGAACACAACATGCTTTCACGTGCTGCTATACTTACACGTGTGAAAAACTGGTCTTTTCATTGATTACTCTTGCAGTAGTGTAACCTTGTATTAGTGGCGAGTCTTTTGAACTCCGCACTGGGCTATAATTTCAGTATCAAGTAACTTCCGTCATACATATTCGTGTGATTTTATTACCCGACTTCAATAGGTAAAGGAGGAGGTTCTATGTTTGACTTCATGTATTTTTTATTTGCAGACTGGATTGTATATGTTTGTGGGCACATTAGATTGAAACCGGTCAGCTAAGCTAGCATAATCACCAAAATATGATTTCGTTTGACTATTGGGTCGGTCGTTGAGCCAGCGTATTAACCCGTCGCATGCTTGTTTACGGCGCGTGCGATACAAATCCTGCACACACGGGTGCGCAACAATCGCGCGAGGATTTTAAGTAAGTCTTAACGAAGATGCCTTACTGTTCGCACATATATTTCCTTTAACTACAGTTAGCATGGCATTTTGCAACATTTTCCAACTTGGCGTGTGCAACACGTGCTGCGGCGGATGTGTATAGTTTGTTGTCGCGCTCGCATGTGCGCTGATAAGCGTTTACTGCCAAAATCGAAGGTTCAACTTCCGATCGGTTATCAAATAGAGCACAGATTGTTTTGAATAAGCTTGTTGCTGGACTGGATCGGATTTAACGTACCTATTGTCAAGTATTTCATTTACGCACATAGGTGGTATAGATATGCATAATAATAATACGTTTATTTCTTCAAAACAGCGCACACATACATTTAAAAAAAGTTCAAATTTATATTCTTATCCTATTACATTGCATATGTCTGCCGCAGTGAGGAAAAAAGGCCTGGGCTCAGCGATTAATGCCAGACTGATTATCAGGCTGGCAACACTGATTTTCAACCCTCGCCCAAGTGAGATGCGAGGGACAGAGTTAATACTTTATAATGTTTTAAGACCACAAACCTAGGAATTTAGGCATACTAAACTACATTATTTTTGTTAGTAGCCCATATACGTCTTCACCGAGGAGCACGAGCTTCCCTTCGAAACACAAAAGGGATTTAGGCTATAGTCCACCACGCTGGCCCTAGGTGGGTACGTGGACCGCATGAATTTCGATATGCGGGGTTTCATCACGATGTTTTCTTTCACCGCTGAGCAAGGTATAATCAATGAAAAATCCATACATAAAGACGAATTGAATGGTACCATAGAGATCTATTTTCTGTGATCTGTGAATGGTACAGACCCGCTCCAAATTGGAATCCACAACCTTATTCTGGTTAGAAGTCTGGTCATTACCAACTGGGCTTTCACCGCATTTTTCAATTTCTATTAAAGTTACTAAATTGAAACTGCGTCAGCAAATTGCGTCGAATACTCACCCGCTAACCAAAGTTATATAAAGTTTTTTTTTGGATTTGTTGCTCGAACCTTTTAATTGCGCCATTACTTTGTTTCGACTTGAAGGTGGAAGGTAAAATTGTTCGTCATTTGTTATTTCGAGAGGGGACTATTTTTAACTTAATTGATAAAAATATATAACTCTACCACCTTCTTTGGAGCGCGAGCAGTACCTTTAAGGCTTAGAAAATACTTGAGGTGCTTAGAAAATAAGTCAGTTATTTAAGTAAGTAGCTCTAAACCAAAACTTTCAGATATATAGCAAAATATGTATAACTAACTTTATGTTAGAAAAGTCTTCGAAATAGGGAATGCTCCTTAATTTCCAGGACTTTTTAAATTTATATGGGATCACCAACATCATATAATATATAAGTATTGTTAACAATATTGTCACTTATATAATAGTCTTTTACACTGATATATGTGACAATTATAGATGAACATATCATTCACAGGATATATTATCAATGACATAGTAGGGTTTGTTGGAAGAAATTTCTTTTGAGAGGTAAGCTAACCTTTTGTCGTATTTCTATTTGTAATTTTGTATAAATCCATCATGTGTGCAAAGAACTGTAATTATGAAGCTGACATGAGCGTAAATACTTTGAGCCTCATCAAATTCTGATAAAAGTAAGCAAAACTCTAACAATAATAAGGTGTAAAAAAGATTTATTTCGCACACATTAAAAATACCCAAGAATACAATACAAGATCCGGTTGTTTTCATCAAATGTCTTTAGCGTACGTGATTGGGAAATCCCAGTAGGTCTATTCTAAGCTATTAAATATTCTGTGGACCAAGTTGATCACGATTGATATCTAATTCTTCATACATTGCTTTTGTACCAAGTGACCTAAAGTGATAATCATTGTAAAAAGGAGCAATGTATGCTTAAGATTAATCATTATCGACTTGTTCTTGTAGAATATCGTGCGTAGTGTGCTGTTCTTTTTTTTTTACAACAGCAAACAATTTATGTGTTGAACCTTATGATCGTTAATATTGACAACTAAGTAAAATACTTGTCAAATATAAGAAACAAGTGATTTTACAAGATTTCTTAGTTATTTCGAAATTGTGGCTTTTCCATATAAACTAGTCGATATTGATGTAAATCAACATTATTAACTGGATTTAATTATTTGGTTACTGATAATCATTCAAAAATATGTATACAATTTTAATTGTTTTCAACAAGAATGAATTGTTAAATATCGTGGTGAATTTTAACAATGCGCCGCCGTTAGGTTAATTATTAATTGAGATAAAAAACTACACATTTTTTTTAATTCTTGCGAAACTGTCTATCAATTCAAATAAAACTCTAAGTTGGTAAAGTTAAAAAAATTTGTTAAAGCCCCCTTGCACACACGCGTGTGGTCTATACTTACTAATATTATAAAGAGGAAAGATTTGATTGTTTGTTTGTTTGAAATGAATAGGCTCCGAAACTACTGGACCGATTTGAAAAATTCTTTCACTATTAGAAAGCTACAATTTCCCCGATGGACATAGACTACATAATTTTCCCGAATTCCCACGGGAACGAAGTCCCGGGCGGAATGCTAGTATCTTATGTTTCTATCCGAACCTTCACACACACACACACACGCGCAAGAGAGGCTTTACTTAACTTTTTAAACGGTACTTAGGAAAAAAATTACTCAATAAAATCGTACAATGCTAAAAGTAAGTACACTTTAAGTTTAGCATCCCCAATAAAATAAACGCAAACACTGTTCAAAAGCCGCTGCTTTCAAAGAGTCTCCACAAAAGAGTTTTTATGCAATAGCCCCAAATTAGTTCAAAATATGTTCGACAGAAGTTGCCAGCTACCCTTTATGGCGATAGATACAGATGTCAAACAGTTGACATAGTCCAAAAACGATTATAGCTATTACAGAGGCACATCTGTGCGTTCTGCGCATCTGGTGACCAAATGACATGTGCTGACAAAAGACGGCCATTCTGTTGTAAGTAGAATATCAGCGTTCAATGATTGCGTTTCAATTTTTTTATGGAAAGTTATGTTTATTTTAAAAATCCATTTCTCACAGGAGTTCTCTGTGGTTATAAATGGATTCCATCCATACACCCACGCTTTTAATCCCTTTCGGAGTATGCAAAATGTTATGTAGTTCTATATAGAACCATTTGACGTCACTTTTGACGGTTATTAGATGGGACATGAGTATATTAGTGGTGATACTGCAAAACTGCACTGTTTGCACTGTCTGCACCCTATCTGGCAGATTCTAAATTCTTCTTTCACTCCCACTTGCAGTATAAAATGCAGTATAAAAGGTATTTTATTCTGCATCTAAAGCATCCAACTCAGTAGCTCGAAAAAAGAAAAGGAGTGACAGATTCAGCAAAAGAATTTTATCTTTACAAAGACCAACGCATCAGGTTACATCATATTTGTAACAAACCGCATATAGATTGAACCTAGGTATATACATATAGTAACTTGATATGCTACCTATACCTAAACGAGATGCTATAAGTTATATCAAGAAGAATGCCGAGCTGCAGACATTCAAAATTATTACTTAGATAAGGACGAAAAAAACGCATTCATTAACCCGTATAATTTTACTCTCACATTAAAAACAAAGTTACTGGGGTGATTAAATTGAGTAGGTACTTAGTGCTTTACCGTATTCCGGAGCATGGGAACCGAAATAACGTTCAATTTTTAATTTATTCCAAGAAAATGGCGATTCGATAATGCTGGCCGCCGTGTTCCTAAAGAGCAAACTAAACAGTTCGAATTTCAAAGTTTGGATTTTTGCATACAAATGTCTTTTGCCAGATTTTTTCCCAAGCATCCATTTCCATTTTGACTTTTATTTTTGTGAAAAAAGTATGAAAATGAATTTGATAACACTTTTAACTTGCCATTGTGAAATATTCAAAGCTTAATAGTTGAAGAATTTAAGCTATTTGCAAGTAAATACTCAGAATCATATCAGAACTTAAAAAAGAAAAAAAATATATATTCAGAACCTGTCTAAATGAACACCATGCAAACACAGTTAGAAAAAAAACAGCTATTCAAATCTGAGACCCTTTCATGCAACATGTGAACAAACACACAATTTACAATTAACATTCGTCGACAGTCTTAAAACTGTTACAGAAGGTTGATTTTCCTTTAAAATGACTGCAAAAATAATTATGCGTGCCCTATACACTTGTCTAGGGGTTGCACCCTTAGAACATGTGTCTACTTTTTTACCCTTTTGTTTTTAGTAGTGTTTTGTTTTTGAATGATAAATATTAATGACTATGTTAAATAATTCTACATAATATGAAGAGTTGTTATATCTATTTGTTTAAATATCACTTATGTATCGATGGAGAGATTACACAATAGGATTGTATTATTAATTACGTTGTAGTAACTAGTATGACTATAATCCATGTTTGTATGACAAGAGCGTGACGTGACACTAGGTAAATTGACAGTTTTAAACTTTGACAAAGGTCAAAACAATTTCAATTCTTGAAAAAAATGCATCCACTTGTGATTTAGCCAACTACAACAAACAATCACTCTAAAAGGTAGTGACTTTTCAGTTGTATCGTGGTTATCACCATAATCAACGCGGAGAGGTCCTATAGACACACAGACCTCTCTCAAGCTCTTCACATTGAACGAACGAACGAACCATCTGCATTCAGCAACTATCTCCACATTTTGGTAAGACTTTTATGTGTTGTCCAATAAGGAATTATTCTCGAAAACTTTTCTCTTGACAAGATAACAAAATGAAAGTGCTTACTCAATCAAATTACAAACCTATACGTCATCAGCGTAATGCCATGACATACCTAATTGTCTCGGTTGACGCAATCCATGCAATATGTCATTCCATTCAGCAACCTGTGACACTGCTGGACATAACATAATGCCTCCCTTGTAAACGAGGTTATAACTTAACCCAGTGTGCTAGCCAAGAGGGTTGGTAAGCGCAGGGGCCCAATCGCGCTACTGTTTTTCTTTTTTTAAATTGAATAAACAAACCTCTGACAGTCACCAGAGACGCTCTGCTATTTGTCTGATTGCAGTCTCTCACGCGTTTTATTTTCTTGCTGGGCTCATCTCTGTGCTTCTTCTTGAAATGCTACTGTTGAAGCATGATAAATCCTCTTTGGATTAAATTTTTGGTCGTGTTTTTCACCTTGCTCATGATATTAAATACTGTGTTCGTTATGCAATGTATGTTATCCGAAATTAACAACTCTGCAAGTATTTACAGCCGTATATGTACGAAATGGCCTGAACATAAAATAATCGCTAACAGTTTTACTTCGGTAAACACGTTTAAATAGCAGAGTCGAGTCTTGCACCAAAGGCTATGCTAGTACCCAATGCCAGATAGAGAATTTGACTCGATCTTTAGATGGTTATTCCGCCACTGCTTTGGACATCAAAGATCTCTGTTCGATAATTAGCATAGGCTCTACAGTGTCTGATGACATTAGCAAATCGAACTTGACACCTTTGCGAGTAGGCGTAGAGTCAGTAGAGACAAAAGAACGAATATGTATGCATGTATTTAAATCCTTTAATGTACTTCGCTACTTAGTAACGTCCTGAATGTTCTATAAAATAAAGCCCATTTGACTTTTTACTCTGATTTGACACGTTTGCCTCTTAAAGGAAAGTGTTTACACTACCAAAATGATACCTACAAATAGATCATCCGCGTAGTGTCATAATTGTCTCAGTTGATGTAATCACACGATTGCGGTATCCAAACAATATGTCATTCAGCAGCAGCTGCTATGTGTGGCGCCATACAATCGATGTTATGACTGCCAATGCTGTCACTCTTGTTAGTCAATATTTTGTTATGGCTTACTTGGACATCCTTTTCGTCTTTCTTCCTAGCGCTTAGTCCCGTTTCTCATTCGGGGACGCTTGACTATGATCCAGAACTTGGTAGATGAAGTCTTTACAGTGGAGTGACTACCATCTGACATCCGTGACCCTGCTAACAGGGGAACCTAACCGGATTTGGTCATGGTTATACATACAGTCACTTAAATGTGCAGGTTTGCCCACGATGTTTTGCCTCACCGTAAGATTATAAGTTAGTGTGTAACTAATGTACATAAAAACTAATCATTAGTACATGGTGGCACTGGGGATCGAACTCGTTACCTCTCGCTTATGAATCCAACCCACAAGCGAGATCATCAACACTTTTGGAGATCCTTTTCAGTGGTTTACTTTTTTTAAGGAAAGGTGGCTATTATATCAGGAAAATTATGTAGAGACTGCTTTATCGACAGTAAGTCATGTTCAAAGACAGCAGCTCTAGCACGATAACGCGCTCAGCTCACGTTGAAACTTCACTTTGATTGCGCCAGGGCCCCGCGCAAACGCTTGCTCGCCCTATGGCGTTGTCAATGTTGACATTTTGACATAGGAACGCCGTGTTGTCGCGGCGCTTACACTATCGTACTCGGCCTGCAGGAGTATCAACCCTGTAGGAGTATAGGCCTATTATTAGGTGACTTTAAGTTAGCTAGCAAAAATTAAGGGTGTTAATCATTTTACTTAACTGAACAACTTTCCCTAAGAAACATTTGTTTTTTAACAGCCCATATACGAAAAAAATAAAATAAATTTACCTAAGAAACATAGATCAAAATAAAAATAAAAATTCACCTCTCTTAATACAGCTTTAGCGATCAGCTTAGTATGAGAAGAAAAATAATGTGTTTGATTGATTGATAAAGAAGAGCCATATTTATTCTTCTTTAGAAAGTGTAGGGTAGTAGAGATTACATGTGACCGGTTTGGTAAAGCCTAAGGTCCGTATTATAGAAAATAGATAATCAATACTTAAGTATAGATCTAGCCTTGAGTCTCCTTCTGTAATACGAATCCCGTCGCGCAAATATTTCCGTGAAAGTAAATGTTGGTTGTTCATTCTGGGATTGTGTATGTGTTTGATTGCTTGTGTATGTGCCTTCCGAAGGCACCCATGACACAGCGGGAAACTTAGTTGGGTCTTGGTGTGGCTTCGAATTCCGCAGGTAAACAAAAATTTTGAAAGCTGAAGCAACATTTTTTTCAATAAAAAGTTAATGTTTTTATGTTTCGAAAAACAGTACTGTAAAAAAATTCAAAATTGTAGAATTAAAGAACGTGAAATGAAAAAGTTTGCTCGATTTTATATTTAGCGAGATATCGGATTGATTAAAAAATTAAATTGATATTTTTTAAAATAATTATGCAATTTCTTAACTCTACCTACAATAAAAAAATTAAGTCCTATTCGTAAGTTTGGAGTTTTTTTGGATCTTTAAAAAGATCTTTTAAAGTTTTAAAGTTTCTTTACCTAATGAGTTAGTGATGTTTTGAAAAATATGTAATATGTGATTTATTATTAATATTAAACTGAACGCTAAATTAAAGAATGGACGATGTTATTCCGTAGATAGCCAATAAAAACTATACAAAATATGTTTTAGTCATTTCTTTTTAATTGATTATGAAAAGTATGAAAGAGATCTTATCAACATTGCTTTTCTTAATTTATCTTCATAATGCATCACATTGATGAGAATTTAAATAACAGTTATGTAAAGAGTAAACTCTTTGCCAAAACCGACAAAATTATAAACGTACCTTTAGCTTCCGCTTCCGCCGCATCACCGGAAGTTGAAATGAAAGCACTTGACATCTTCAGAAGTTATCCTTCAACGCCGATCCAGGTTGAAACTTTAAATTAATCCTTTGATAAACAACACTGAGGCAACTGTTTTCACGTTCTTTCACAGAAGAGATTCCTTTTATTTTATATAAATGCACTAATGTTTTTAAAATTCAATTGTCATTATTTTGAACTTCGAACGTGCGTTCGTAGTGGGGCGCGCGTGTAGCATGCACACGTGTCTCTCGCTCGCTTTTCTACGCTCGACTGGCCGAAGAGAACATCGTCGACATAAGTTGGCCCGCGCCGAGCCAGGGTAAAAACGCCCGGCGCCAACAGTCTCGCCCCTAGAGATGCACCGAACGTGATATCATTGGAATTTTATCGTGGGTTTTGTTTAGAAAACTTTAGAAAAGCTTTAAAGCTATTGACAGTCCACTTTTAAGTGTTTACTTTACGCGGGTTTTGCAAGACCTTGGGACTATAAAAAATAGTTTTGTCTCTTAGGTAAAACTTTACACAATCTTAACAGCGGTTATACAGCCACTCATAAACAGGTACTTACCGACCTGTTTAAATTTTTACAAAAGCAGAAAAGCAATTACGTCTTGATATTTTAAAGTGCGGGAGTATTGAATAATCTACATCGTTTCCGTTACAAAGCTAGGTATACTCGGTTCATAATAAGCTGAGCTGATGCCACTTGAGGCGGCAATTACTGTTACCAAAAGATAAGGGTCCACGTCAGGTACAAAATTGCAGAATAGTATGGACCGGTCGGTTAAAAAATGGGTGTTGTTTAACACTACATTAAACAAACCACTTGTAAAACGATAGTTAAACGAGAAAGCAGCACTTACTATTTTCAAGTTGCATCAGCTCAGCTTATTATGAACCGAGTACACCTTTGTCATAATTATTTGCAAATTATATCCATCCTTGTAGCGTGGGTACCTTGGAACATATACAAAGACCGACATAAACATTAACCATGACCCTAGAACAAACATCTATTTTTTACACAAATATTTTCCCCAACCGGGAATTGAACCCAGGACCCCACTTGTCGATCAAAACGCAGCGTCAACACCACTCCACCAAACCAACCTTTATTTTTAGACCTACTTTCCTCGCGATTCCTGAATCCAAGGATAGCAGGTACTTTTAAGTTTCACTATTATCGTTTATGAATAAACAAATTGAAAAGCTAAGCGTGTTTGTAACGATACTAATAATAAATGTGTAAGTGTGTTTATTTGTTTGTTCTTCCTTCACTCTTGCCATAACGGATCAACTGATCGACATGATTTTTTTGCACAGGCACAGAGGGCCCAAGACTTTTCCACGAGAACGAAGTTTCGGGAGAAAAGCTAGTATTTAACGTTTTAAACATAAGGTTTTTGCCTACATTATCATGTCATTAGTTGTTAAGAGACAAAAAAAGCTTTGAGGTATAGAGACATGAAATACAAATGTTTCATCACTTCACCAGCACCGACCTGCTGCACAAAATCAAATAATAGCGCTCCGAAAAGGAAAAAAAGATCAATTTGTTACTTCGTGTTACGATAAGATAACAATCGATATCGACAATTTCCATCACTAATGCGGCGTGCGGTCGCATTCTCCGGCGGCGTGTTGTCGCGGGACCACAACTCGCACTCCAAACGCACATCCGAACACTCGCCGGCTATTTCCACACATGTGCAGTAAGAGTGACTCACATATTAGTTCAAAGAATATGCACCTTACAGTCTGAGTCCTAACACTTTCTCGAAAATAAAGCATTACGCGCAAAAGAGTTGTTTAGCGCCGCCGTTTGAAGTTTATTTTCTAAGCATCTGTTATGCACTGGTCTCAATCAACTAAACATATTACTATGCACTAAATAATACTTTAAATTACTTGGTATTAAAAATGTGGAACTTTTTGAGTTAAAGAGTATTACACTTGTATTTAGAATCTTTCTCGACTTACCTACTTTTCAAATTCTAATAAGATATCTACAAAAAAGTTGTTTAACATGATTTTTTTTGTTGCGGTCTATATCTGACACAGGCGATGAGCTTACTAGGAGTCTCCTGCCACTAGTTTTAAGATTACCTTTATAAAAAGAAATAAATAATTTTATTTATTTACTTATTCATTTTTTATATCTTTAAAAAAATATTTTTCCGTCAGTACGTGTAAGTATGTAGTGAATTAGGGTAAATGAAAACTTATTTTTACTTCTTATTTATTTTATTTATTGAATTATCTTTCCGCCCGCGTGGACTACAGGTTAAATTGTGCCCAACTGTGGGATAAAATGTAGCCTATGTCCTTTCCCAGGCTCTAATCTGTCTCTGTACTAAATTTCATCAAAATCGGTTCAGTAGTTTAGGCGTGAAAGACGGACAGACAGACAGACAGAGTTACTTTCGCATTTATAATATTAGTAAGGATTATTAATATTATACATATAACCGACGCACTCTTCCCACGCCATTTGGGAAGCTTAATCAGTGTGCCCGGCCCAGCCTTGTTAGGCTACAGCCAATAAACTAACGCGAAACTAAATTCAAACACGCGTACTGGATTAAAACTGATTAAAAGTCGTATGTATTCACACCACGCATCACCAAGTGCAGGAGTAATCGAAAATGGAATTGAATAATCGACACATTACAGCACTAGTACATCTTTATGGCTATTATGATCGTTGCGAGCATGTTAAGCAGAGGATGTCATGTTACCGTTTAAGTTAAGAGATCACAGATGAACATATTATGCAAGTCATAGATATAACGATGCTCGGTAAAAGGCAGCAATCTGCTTAATCACCCTGACACCACTTTTTTTATATCGGCGTCTCTATAAATAACTTAGAGGTGTACGGATAATTATAGACATTCTAATCTACATGCTCTCAATACAATGTTGCAGGATATGGTATTAAACATCCAGCACTTATATCTTTAGAATACTTCAAAGACGATCAAGAGGAGTCGTTTTGATGGCTTGTAAATTCTGATAAGAATTTAGCATCAATTCTGATAGGACAGTTAATCAATAATCAAAAAGTTAAGGCTTAAATCAAACACATAAAATCACATGTGTGAAGGCATGAAATAATCCGCTTTTCTCCAGAGCGAAAATATTTACAGAACCAGTATGAGGTTTGATGGTTTTTTTCTTCATCCTCGTTGAATTTTTTAGCGCCGCGCATTTCTGCCGGTCGGAGCGCAGGCGCAGGCGGCGTCCTCTTTATCATTTCTTAACGCGTCCAGATTTGGCGATGCCGATACAAAATCCTGTTCCATCGACTTTTTGCTCGGACATTTCCACAGTTTCGGGGAACGGCCGGCAAAACCACCAAATTTTGCCGCGAGCCATTTATACTGGTTTTGTCGTGAATTTTTATGTTCTCAAACAAGGATTACATTTAATTCAGGCGCAAGTAAAGAATTATTGGACAACATTTTCATCGACTTTATCTGCATTCGAAATGAGTCGCTTGGTCTCCAATCAAAGGGTCTTATGAAAGTTAAATAAGTAAAATTGCTTTCCTCTGCTTCTCCGGTTTCTTGCTTGTGTCGAACCTACTTTTTGTCATTCAGACCACAAGACGTGTCGTTCCCAAAACTCCAATTCAAGCTATTTATATTCTAATTTGAGTAGCGGCTCCAGTATAAAGGTGTGAAGGGATAACTCCCAAGCAAACACTGGTCCCTGAGATAGTAAACATTCGGCCAGACGCGGGTTGAACTTAGGGTGACATGCTAAAAAAATGTTAACCGCCCAAAATGAAACAGTAGTTGGAAATCTTCTGTCCACTACCTGTTGTTTCAGTTGTTAATGATTCCAACTCTTTGAGAGCCCCGTAATGTATTCTTAAGGATTTCGTTGCCCTCACATTGTGATTTCGAAGTTCACCGACGTGTGTAGGTGTAAAACAGGCAGGTAAAGCTTTTGACACCTACAGTCGTGGAAATGGCGTGAATCTCGTCGCGTTTTGTTTAACGTCCACAGTTTTTTGACTGTTTGATGAGGCCTCCCAGATCTTGGACTTGTGATGCTGCATACAATTCTGTTATTATTACAATTAGCATTCGATAAGAGTCCATCTACGTCGCCGTATCTTAAAACAAAAATCATATACAAAAGTTTTAGCGTTTTCTGTTCTCTGTATACGTTTGGATTGGAAATTATGTATTGTATGAATTATCAACACCTCGTATAAACTATTCGGCTTATCGAAAACTATTCTACGTATGAAACTTGTCTATGAAGTGATATATTTAAAGGAATGCCAGTGCGAATTAGGCAACGCTACACCTGGCGACACGACAAGTGGCGCCGAATATAACTGGGCTAGGAATGTTGTAGATATAACACCTATATGTACTTCTAATCAAATTGCAATGGAGCGGTATGTGGAGCAACATTTTTAAGCTATTAGCTCTGATGAGCCAACAAGCTCTGGACTAGAGAATGATAGATTAAGGAGTTCTAATTTAATTCTATAATGTAATTCATAGTCTGTTATCATTTGTTCTGGCCACATATCGAGGCCACCCGAAAAGCTTCTAAAATAATAATAAAAACATGAAAATGAAAGAGGTTTATAGAAAAACTTTGTTATGGTAACCACTTTATTGTTCAGAAAAAGAATAACAAGTAAACCAGACAGCCATTAACAAAAACAAGTGCACCACTTACAATTCAAATTGAACACTGTTTGCTCACCTGTTAACAAGAAATGTAAACGAACGAAAAGAGGACATTATTTCAAAAGTTTATACAGCCTTCAGTATTATATAACACCGAAACCGAATACATAATATCGAATTGATATTATTATAACACCGACACATTTGAACGCCTCCTAAAAAATCGCTTTCTTTCACTCGCTCGGAATTCAAAATCAAGGAACGAATTCAATACTGACATGTCGTTTTCAAGCAAAAATACACCTCATCGTCTTGAAGTATCAGTCCATATTGCAGTGCGACAAGAAATCTCAGCTGATTAAGTTGAAGATGGAGGAAGTTCGAGCTTATTTTGTTCATGTTAAAGCTTGGTTTGGAGTAGCTGGTGTATATTTAACTGGCAGGATAGAAGGCGCCACATTTGCCGCCGTGGCGCCATTCTGCCGCGAACACCTCGTGTATTATGAACTAGCCCCGTGACCCGACGCCGATCAACTGGTATTTGACTCAGCAAATCAACTACCAACTCATTTCTAAGCAAATTGGACCTACACGGAACTATTTAACATTCCGATTAAAGGTTACTTATGCGGTTCTTGGAACTCATGTGTTTTTCTATTAATTATTGATAAAGAAATGGTCTATAATTTGAAATAAATAGGTATTTTGGTATCACACCTTTGACATACAATTCAAACAAAAATTGAAATCACATTGAACCATGCCGTTCTGTGAACTCCGTGAGAGAACCTTGAATACCTAAAAAAAAATCAAAAACTAACTGTCATCCACGGAATATTCTTAAAATAAAAAGGAATAGGGATATTAAAAATAAATGCACGTAGAAACATAAACACAGGAGAGATTCGCAGACGGGAAACCTCTGCACTTGTCTCGCGACAGACCGAAACAAAAACAAGTGTTTAGAAAGGGATGCACTTATGTCGTCTTTTACGTGTTAAATGAAACATCGATAATTTATGCGAACATCCCTAACAAACTGGAATGCGGGGACGGATATGTTTTATTTGAAATGCAACTTTGTAGTGCTTGAAATAACATTTGAAATAGATTGATTCTGATTTTGAATAAGCTCTGTGGTTGAAACAGGTGTTCGAAGTCACGGGTGTGTGTTGGTGATATGTTGGATTGAGCTTTATTGCGTGAATGTAGAGTTGAAAATTGGTTGTTGTGTTATGAGGAGATAGTATGTTTGGGTAGTGGGAGGGGTATCATCGGTCCCAGATGTGCATTCTGTGCAGAGCGTATCGGCAGGGTCGGCGCGGCGGCGCGATCGGTGATGCGAGAGACGCCGGCAATTAACGACCTTTTAGAAATTAACCTTTTTTTTAATCATCTGATAAATCATTTTAGGCACTGTCTAATTGTTTAATTTTTTTTTTAAATTAAGGTCAGTATTTTAGTCTGTAGTTCAGTTGCTTATCTTATTTATGCTTCTTTCGTATCAATAACAAGTACATAAACGCTACACACTCAAAGGCCCACACTAAGGTTTTCCCTTGTGTCGTAGGTCCCTCGGAACACACATAAAGACAAACACAAACACCCATGACCCGAGAACAAACATCTGCTTTTCACACAAATGTTTGCCCCGACTGGGGATCGAACCCAGGACCCGCCGATCAAGAGGCAGCGTCACTACCAATCGACCAAACCTACTTTATACCTACATGTAAACATTTTTTTAAATCCAAGTTTTACTGCTTCTTCACTGCATGCAGCTATCTTCTCAAATAAGTTGTGTTTTTATTGTTTTGATCAATGATGATTCTTTTTACGTAGGTATTTAATATTTAGATCTATGTAGCTAATAAATAATTAAATTATTGAACTAATGTTCTACGAACGCAACAATTATTATTAACGAATACATAAATTGCATTGAATCATAATCACCAAGAATTTTTGTAGAACCTAGAGTCCCAGTTGATATTATTTTTAACCCTCGATAAAAAAGAGTGGTCTTATAAGTTTGACGTGTGCATCTGTCTATCTGCGTATCAGGGTGTCTGTCTGTGGCACTGTAGCTCCTAAAAGGATGGACCGATATCGACGCGGCTTTTCTGTTTGAAAAGCCGTGTGGTGATCGTTTGAGAATAACACCACCCCATCTCTTTCCGTGGGTGTCGTAAGAAGCGACTAAGGAAACGCAAATGAGACCTGCCTCCTAGTAATCCATCCCAGGCAACGACATTTCATTTTTTTCTGAATCTGAGGTGTCGTCCTATGGTCTCATGCGGTGTAGTCGGCTCTGTACAGGGCCTTCTGGTTCGTGACCACCCTCCTACCGAAGTCCGACGCCAAAGAGCTTGCTGTGTTCCGTCGGTGCGTGGGAGTACCAGTGCCTTATAGGCATTTTCTGGGTTAACTCGCTCCATCGTCGACCTCATCTTTGACCTTATGGTCAAGATTGAGGTCAAGAGTTAACCCATCTTATAATAAAAAAAAGCTAACTTGATCGAGATGGTTCTAAGCGATATTTAATCAAAATTGGTTAAGCCGCTTATAATTTTTTAAATTGTAAAGTTATTAAGAAAACGCCTGAACCAATTTTGATAAAATATAGCTTAGAACCATCTCAATCACGATAACTCCTTATATTACTTTTAGGCGATCATATTTATTAAATAAAATCCACCTATTCAGTATTTGCTAAGCTGTCCTACACCCTGTACAATTTGACCCACCAATTTGAACAGATCATGTAGCGCCGTCGGGTGCATATAAAAGGTTCCGTCTGTCTGATTGTCCATTGTTCTCCTTAAAGCTACCTGTCTCTCCTCTTCAAACACACAATAGCGCACTTGTCGGACTGAGATAACACCATTTTGAGAGCTTTTTTATGTACGTACACTTTTTGCTTTCTAGTCAACCTTTGCTATAACTATAATAGATGGAGATGATGCTGGTTCACATATACAGGGCTTTAGGCATCTCTCTTTCGACCTCTCGGGTGGTTAATCAGTCCATTAAACTGAATAACTTCCCCAAGAAACATTGGTCAAAATATGAAAAAAAAAATATCTCCCATACAAAATGCGCTAAAAATGCGCAATATGCTGATAAAGTTTGTATGGGAACTCAAATTTTTTTTTCGTATTTTGACCTATGTTCCTTGGGAAAGTTGTTCAGTTTCATGGACTGATTAACCACCCGAGAGGTTGAAAGAGAGATACCTAAAGCCCTGTAGATCTGTAGCCCAGGGAACATTTACATTACTAAAAAGGTACCGTTTGTCTTGTGAAATTATTATATATTTCGCTATTTTATATACTCAAAGTGAAGTCTTAATGACCGTCACCCGCCGTTACCATATTTAGTGGGTTTTTTTTACATTTTTGAGTTACCGTTTCATATTTACATATCTGTTAATAGGCTCTCTGAACAAACCATAACCTATTTTAAGATGATTTCTGTGGCCGGTTAAGATTTTAAGACTCGTTTGGTTCATGAAGAAGAAATGAGTCTTAAAATCTAAACCGGCCACAGAAATCTAAACCGGCCACAGAAATCTAAACCGGCCACAGAAATCTAAACCGGCCACAGAAATCTAAACCGGCCACAGAAATCTAAACCGGCCACAGAAATCTAAACCGGCCACAGAAATCGTCTTAAAATAAGGTATAAGTATGATTTGTCAAGAGGGCCTATTATCTTAATAATATATATTTTTCTTCTCTGCGTGTGTATGTCACTGAACGGCTGGACCGATTTAAATGAAATTTTGTGTGTGTGTTCAAATGGATTCGAGGATGGTTTAGATTCACAAAAAAAAGAAAATCCACCGGGAATGAAGTCGCGGGCGGACAGCTAGTAGATGTATAAATTTGAAACGGTAACTCAAAAATTTAAAAACTTCTTGACTTAAGACATTTTTTAACTTAAGTATCACTACTAGGTTACGGCGTGTTACGGTCATTAAGACCTCACTTTTAGTATATAAAATAACGAAATTTATAATAATTTCACAAAGACAAACGGTAACCTTTTTAGTAATATAAATGTCCCCGGGCTACAGACCCATATTACAGAAGGAGACTTAAATCTTGATCTATAAGTACTTAAGTATTGATTGTCTCTTTCTCTCACTATCAAAATGCAAAGACGACTGCTGCTTAAGTATAGATCAGAGTCTGACAGACCATAGTCTGGTAACCTAAGCTTGACTATACATACTCCAATTTATATTTCAGAATTTCAAATGTATTAATTATTTAAATATATGGGCTGGTAAAAAAAAAATGTAAAAAAATATAAACTCATATGAAGAGTATAAAATGTGTTAAAATGTTAAATAAGTACCTAATAACAATATTAAATGTAATATGACTTCTTCTTCTTCTTATCGTGTAGGTATAGTCAAGTATGACTTACCTAGATGTCAAAGTTTTCAAACCACACAATGGCCTTTGACTTGGTTTGAACGACTGTAGTAAATCGACAACCATGGACTGACAGCTTAACGTGCCACGAAAACGCTAGTGATAAATTGCCACTTTGATCACCCATCAGGTTCCCTACCTTTATGTAAGTTGCTTAACCTCACTGATCGGTTGAGGCTACGAGCGCTTCATAGATGCTAGAGACGATGCTGGTTCACATAGTCTGGTAACCTAAGCTTTTCACACCTTACTTAGGGGCCGTCCACATATTACGTCACGCAAAATTTCGACTCTTTGAACCTCTCCCCCCCCCCTATGTCACGCTTTTTTGGTACCTATCCCTTTAACACGTACGTCACGTTTGGGAAGACCCCCCTCCCCCATACGCTGTGACGTAATATGTGGATGACCCCTTATCTGAGTCGCGATCTGTAATACGGAACTTAGTTACTTCATCTCTTAAAAGAGCCGCGCTCTTGTCAGTGGAGTAAGTATACGCCACTCACCTCTATCCTCCGCTACTTATTTGACGTCTTGTTACGACACGTCAACCTTTCATATATTTGCTCGAAATAGCTCCGCCGATAAAGGCAGCACACATAGGAATAGTGCCATCTCCGTCTCTCAACAGGCCTGGGCCGGCAGTGCGAACAGTGTCGATACACGAAGTTTACGGACGATGAAAGCAAGCGTGCGTGCGTAAAAACATGTTCGAAAGTTAGAAAAATGAGATTTATGTAAAGGTGACAGCTTAAATCGAAAAATGCGTTAACTACTTATCGAGATTGTTCAATCACGAACATTTTGATAGCAAATTCAAGTTCCTGTGTGCATTTTACTATCGTTTTTACAGCTTAAAAGATACACAATATTGGGTATTAGAGGTGACTTTGTGAGCTTTTTCTATCGAACCAAAAGTGCTGAATCATGTTTTCAGCAAACTACTTATCTAGTTTGTGTCCTGAATATTACCGTAGTATTTCTTTTCTTCGATATAATGCAGTGCGTCATGCTTATCTACGCATCGTAAAATCGTAATTTAGGTGCTGTAGTCGCCTTAAAGGATTTCTTCACTTGATGTTGGCAACATCCCCATTCTCTATTTTGATCACAATAAAATCGTGGAAGCCATTTTATTACCCCCCGACATAAAAAGAGGTGTTCTAAGTTTAATGTGTGTATCTGTATGTCTGTGTATCTATATATGTGTCTGTGGCATCTTAGCTTCAAAACGAGTGGATCGATTTCGATGCGGTTTTTTTATTTGAAAACTCTCGTAATCTTGATGGCTCTTAGTGGTATTTGACCAAAATTGGTTTAGCCATTTAAAAGTTATAATTATAAGCAATCCAATGTCGGGGGTACGTAATACAAAAATGTTATCCGACTGCCAAGGAAGGGTTATGTTTTTTGCGCGTATCTTGTTACCCGACTGCAAAGAAAGGCAGCAGGGAAATTACCCGCCCGTCCAAGAAAATTCATTTTCGAAAGGCAAACAGTCCACCAACCCACATTGGGCCAGCATGGTGGACTATGGCCTAAATCTCCTTCGAGTTTCGAAGGGAGGCTCGTGCCCCTCGGTGGGGACGTATATGGGCTGGTAAAAAAAAGCTTTCAGCTCATGATTTAGAGTTTATTAGGTTATAGGTTGTTTTCTCAATCTTGTTTTGGCTTTTTAGTGTATTGCTAAATGTCGATTTTTTTTCAGTCGGGTTTTTTTTTTAAATTATTTATTTTAGAATTATCAAGAATTGAATTGAATCTCAAGGATCTCAACTCGATCGTCTAATATTCTAATACGTACGACTTTGTAACATTAACCCCCTAGCTGTCGATGCACGGTGACTGGTAACCCAAATCCCGGGCTCTGTGGACCCACACCTGCGTGAATCCTTTCGTTTTTTTGTGCGGACACCTGCGCCGCCAATCCTGATGCGTCCGCGCACCGTTGTGCAACGTAGACTTTGGAAGACGTAGAGGCGGAGCGGGGGTTGGGATTTCTTTTTGCAACCTTTTTTTCATTTCAAAAATTTTAAGTCTAATTTACAAGCCTCTAACTTACTAATAATAATAGAGGACCTATACTGATTGACCCCTGACTTTGTTAATTAAGTTTCAATATTAACTGACTTTAATTTAAAAAAATTACTAGCTACCCGCCGCGGACTTCGTTCCCATGAGAATTTAGGGAATAGATTATACACATTAATCTACCTCCGTCTTTTGGTGAAACCGTATGAAAATCGGTTCAGTTTTTTTTGAGTTAATCGCGTTCAGACAGACAGACATGGCGGGGGACTTTGTTTGATAATACATTATGATATGATATTATGATAATAAATAAATGAGAAATAAAGAATGGAATACATAGATACAGGTATCTACTCGTATAAACAAACACGAATATAATCATCTTTTGCAAAACTAGACACTCACATTGCCCACTCTAACTATTCCAAACTCTACAAAACCCTATTAAAATAGTGTGTGAAGGACGGAGCTTCAATTTTTTACATAAAAGGTGTGATTCCTACGGCGATTAAGGAGAGGTTTCCATTAAAATCGTTACAGGTGGATAGACCCTGTTAACAACGGTTACGCATATCAATTACAAAAAAATATTTATTGTCACTTCTATAATAACTACACCCTGTGGTGAGCGATCGGTTTTTGGATTTTTGATATTTAAGAAAAAACCGATTTCCCGATTGTAGCTTCTTATGAGAATATCAAAAGGTGATGAGATTAGCAGATGCCCAGGCTTCCGTAAGAATTTCGTAAAATTCTTCCTTAGGGATCGTTCAACAATTACGTGATAATTTTTGGCCGTTTTTGAACCCCCCCCCCCTCCATGTCCCCCTCGCCTCGATTACGTAATCTTCGTCCGTGCTTAAAGTTTTTGCTGTTTATTTTATTAGCACTGACACGTATGTCATGTTTCTATGGGTCTTAAATGACCTAAATTTGGGAAGAGGGTGTGTCCTTTTGTCAAAATGCATAAGGTAAGAACTATAAAGTTAAATCAATAAAATAGATACTTTCATTAGTCATTAGTCTTAACGAAGCGCAGATGACGTAATCATGGATTATTCCCTCCCCCCCCCCCAAATAATCCGATGTATATACAAGCACCCGACCCCCCCCCCATTCCGGTGATCACGTAATTGTTGAATGATCCCTTACTCCTTGCTTCTGTTATAAGAGGTACCTTGTGCCAAATTTCAGCAATCTAGATCCAAGGGTTTGGGCTAAGCGATGATGAATCAGTGAGCCAGGAGTCAGTACTTACCTGCAATTTTATAGAGTTTTTTTTAGTTTTTTTTATCATAAGATGGGTTAACTTTTGACCTCAATCTTGACCATAAGGTCTAAGATGAGGTCGACGATGGAGCGAGTTAACCCAGAAAATGCCTATAGAGGCACTGGTACTCCCACGCACCGATGGAACACAGCAAACTGTTTGGCGTCGGACTTCGGTAGGAGGGTGGTCGCGAACCAGACGGCCATTCACAGAGCCTACCACACCGCATTCGACCATAGGACGTCACCTCAGATTCAGAAAAAAATGAAGTGTCGTTGCCTGGGATGGATTACTAGGAGACAGGTCTCATTTGTGTTTCCTTAGTCGCGTCTTACGACACCCACGGAAAGAGAAGGGGTGGTGTTATTCTCAACCGATTACCACACCGATAGAGATGAATAGACATAAACAGATACTTTATAGCATGCCATTGATACTTACTTAACTCAAAACATTACAGACTAAAAAGGGAAAGAACGCAAAATATAAAATAAGGAGGCCTTATTGCTAAGGTAGCAAACTTTTTCAGGTAGGAAAAAAGAAAAAGAAAAAAAGGATAGTGGCCAAAAGCTCACAATATGACTTTAACATTACGACACAAATGATAGCCAAACCTAGAGTTCCGATTGTTTTCATTTCACATTTAATAATGAAACCCGCCTTTCTAGACGAAAACAGAAACTTCACTATGAAAACTTATAAGAATAGAATAACAAGTCCAAACAAACTTTAGAAAAATAACAACTGGCGTGCCAGAAGCAGGAAAAAACAATAATTAAATCACTAATTCACAGCCTATTCAATTAAGGTTCAATTATCGCGACTCATTAAGACATCCCTTCTTTAAAACCCCCTTAAAAACAAGTGACAACTCAACTTGTGTGGGATGTCTTATGAGTTCCGAATTTGAAAAAAAGCGGGCAATTCACATGACTAATGACGTCATCAATTTCGCGGCAAATTCCTTCCGAGACGACACATGCGCGCGCATATGTCAAATTATGTGTTGTGTTTCCGGCGAGAAAATTAGGTAAGGTTAGAATGGATATGTCACCTCGCCAGGATATCTGCCTTGCTGCCTTGATACGAAGCTTACATGCTGCAATTGTAGAAACGTGCATTAAAGTTAACGCTACTTTAAATATAGTACAGTCACTTTCCGCCTTGCTAGCGTAAACAAGGACGTCATTAGAATCTTTAATTTGAATAAACTGAACATCTGTAACTTGGTATTCCCCTCCAACAGCATATAGACCGAGCTCCCGTTGCACGAAACCCTACCTCATGAGGTGGCAGCTCAGAAATGTAATGTAGTGATAGATACTACTTAAGAGCACTGGATTTTAGTAGTTTGCCATCGCATATTCTGAAAGAAGTAAATTATTTTTGTTAACTTCTTGTATAGATCAGGTGGCAAGATGAAACTGATGCCGTTATATATTTGCCTGCATTCAGCCTGGCAGTTTTTCTATTCAGCCACCTCGAACTTAAATCTCTAAGACCTCGAACAAGATTTCGACATATGTTGGTAAAAAAAAGTTACTTCTTCCAGGATATGCGATGGCAAACTACTAAAATCCTGCGCTCCTAAGTAGTATCTATCACTACATTACATTTCTGAGCTGCCACCTCATGAGGTAGGGTTTCGTGCAATGGGAACTCGGTCTAATAGCTAAGGCCGCCATGAACGGGTGTTAAAATAATTAATTATAATTACACATCAGTGTTTTCCTCCTCAAAGCAAAAAACTAACAGAATTAGGCAGTGGCGCCGTGCAATGGTTTCTGTGTTATGTACAGTTTTAAAAGGTTTTCTTTTGCGCTTATTCCAACAGCCATAAAATAACACTCATTCTTTAGAAAAGACGAATCCACATAATTCCTCAGCTTAATGAAAAACGCCACAACGCAAAACAGTTATACTTCTGTAGAGTTCTAAACTGTAACACATATTACGCATGCGTGCGTCTGCGCACACAAAAAGGTACAAAAACGTCCTTGTATGAGATACGACGATTTGACAGCCAATGAGCAGGATGCGAACTTTAATTAGTTCCAAATTGGTACCACGTTTAGTGTAAAAAGTTTTTAGCGGCGTTTTTCACACTCTTTGGGAAGTTGGAAAAAAGGTAGATAACTTTTTACTAACTTCATTGCTACTGGATAACTTTTAAATAAATTATTTTTAGTAGGATCGTACCAAGTGGAAAGAAGTCTCTGCCTACCGTAACAGGACAAAGGCGTGAAGCTTATGTGTGCGTAGGCGAATTTAACTTGTACTAAAAAGTACATTTTTACTTTGGGGGTGAAAGAAGGGATTAAAGAAGTCTTCAACCCGAGGTAAACACTGTGCTTTTCATTATGAACACAAGGAAAGTAAAAATAAAAACATGAATGAACTCTGCTATGCAAAAGTATATACAAAACTACAACTCGAAAAAACAAATGAAGATCAGATTGTCACTTTCCCGCCTATTTTTTTTTTCTGTGGCCGGCCGGGCCGCCTGTTCAACCTATATATTTTTTCATTTTCATCATTGAAAAAATGGTAACATTTGCCCAAATCTATGTTATTTTAATAAAATAGTTAAAAGTAAATTATAATAAAGTCATTTAAAAAATATTATTTAATGAATACTTAACTTTTTGTTATTTCAGTTTTACATCGCGCTGTAATTCAGTGGCTGTATAGAAAGTTGGAACATGTTTTTTTTATAGTTGACAGCCGTCATCAGTTGAAAACGATTCTCCCTAGGGTTGGAAAGTATTACTTTCAACTTGCTCCTCAGGCGACTTCAGACCTACTTTCAGAGTACTTACCGTACACACAGACTTGTATTGTACTTACTCAAAATTCAACCTAAGGACTGTAAAAGAAACGTATGAAAATTATAATGTTGATTATTAAGTAAAGGTACTACACTCTTACTACACTACAGAGCATGAAGCAAAGGGAAGAAAACATTAGGCTTGTACTAGAAGTGCAGATGTTAATTTTCTGCCTCATTAGTCAATAGTCTTCAGACAGAACCAGAGGTTTGCAACATTGTCGTTTTTTAAATCACATAAAACTATTTGATGACACTTCTCACAACAACAAAATAAGCCTCCCAGCCACTGCCAACTTTAATCTACTTTAAATACTCGAGGGATTAAAATTGGCCTGACATCGACCTAAAGAAAACAAGTCGTATCTCACTCCAAGCAGTTTTTTTTTCGCTTCCCAAAATTGACAGAAACACGCCGCCAGGAAACTGGAAATTTGATGACGACAGATGACACAACCCTCGGGAACTGTTAATAATCTCGCATTATTTGGCGTTAATAATGTTAAAATTATTGTCAAGGCTTAATGGTTTTTCTATAAGTATTGTATTTTATAAGCCGTAATTTTGACATAAATGAGACAATTTCGTTCATTCACTGGATTTTGAAAAGCCTTAGCATTTCCAACATACTATTATGTTTAGTGGCCGTATCTATGAACATATGACCTAAATAAACGTTACTTTATTTAAGCATTAAATAGATTCAAAAAAGAAGCTAAAATATGGTTGATTAGCAAAAAAAACAACGGGTTGCACTCGGGGAGTGCCAGCAGAAGTGAAAACTTGAACATATTCCTTGTGGTCTACTCTCCCTCCGTCTTACGAATTTTCGATCAAGGTCACGTGTCCTGACGCGAGTTTAACGTGTTTTACTCATACTCCAAAGTGCATAACGCCGGTTAAGAAGTTTTCACTTCAAAAACAGCAATGGAAAAGTTAAAAAGGTCTCGTACAAAAACACTCTGTGTAAGGAAGGAGACAGTTTATGTTTTATAAGCAGTTCGAGGTCATCGTAATCTGTAGACGAGGAAAAATAAACTTAAATAAAGTCTTTTAAAACTTATACATATATCTAGATCAAAAAAATAAAAACTTTGTGAGAACCATTGTATTCGATCAGGAGAGGAAACATGATAGGACATCTGATTCAAAACGCCCATTCCTACAGGGAAAGATTGAGGGAAAGTGAGTCATTTCGTACCGTACAACGATATAAATCATCAGAAAAAGAAATTAATGGCGGATAATTCTACCGACAAGAGCGCTGCTTTTAAAATAAGACAGAGATAAAATATATCTAATCTAAACCAAAAATAAAACAAAAATCAGTCACAAAACAAAAGAAGACATCATCGAGCAATTGAAATTGGAATCCTTTGCAAACGTCACAAACATGGAAGCAATATTTTATCCTTATACCATCTGACGGTTGTCGGGTCGGCAGTCGGCTCGAAGCGAACATGTTATTTTTAAAATAAATAAATAAATAGTGAGACGCCATCACTCATTGTGTTGTAAACTCTGAACAGTTGTTTCGGAAGTCCGACATCCTGAACTGAGCAGGGGTTGCGAACTTACAGTTGGCGTTTAACAGTTTTGTATTAATTTGAGTACTAAAAAAAATTACCCAGATTTTTTTATTTATAAAAAAACTCGCAACTGCAAACGGGTTGCCTGTAACAGGAAACGGGGCAATTTTTGAACGAAGTGAAATATAATTTTGAGGACTGCTAAACTAAACCAACCTATACGTATCTACGAATTTCTATCCAATTTTTTTCCCATTTAAACAAATAAATAAACGCTTCACACTCAAAGGCCCACATTAAGGTTTTCCCTTGTGTCGTGGGTCCCTTGGAACACACAAAGACAGACACAAACACCCACGACCCGAGAACAAACAATTGCTTTTTACAATTTGCCCCGACTGGGAATCGAACCCAGGACCCGCCGATCAAGAGGCAGCGTGTCACTAAAACTCAACCAAACCGGCCGTCAAAAGGTCTAAAAGTAAAGATTGTGGTCACTAATAGCTAAAATATCATTTTTCTTTTATCTTTGGAACTTAAAAGTTTAAGGGCAGTAAAATCATTTAATTGTAAAAGGTTGCCGACACCTACTTGAAGCAGCGGACGGACAGAAGCCACGTGGACTCTAAATTCGTTTTACACAGCTCTTGTTCATATACTTAACTTATTTTTAACATCATGTGCGGGGATGTGCATGTGCAGTGAACCGTGTATCTACACACGGCAGCACATTAGGCTGTACAATGTACATGTTGACCTTGACTCCGCCTTTATCTCGCTCGTATTAGCTCTTTCGTAGTCTTCTTCTTATCGTGTAGGTATAGCCAAGTGTGTGGCGAACTTGGCTAACCCTAGTGTCAGAGTTTTCAAACCGCACAACGGCCTCTGACTTGGTTTTAACGACTGTAGTCAATCGACAACAGCCGGGACCGACAACTTAACGTGCCCTCCGAAGCACGGAAATGCTCGTGGTTAATTGCCACTTTGGTCACCCATCAGGTTCCCTGCCTTTGTATATGTTTCTTAACCTCACTGATCAGTGAGGTTAAGCAACTTTCGTAGTACAAATGGGACACTTCACAACTTCTTTTGTAGTGTGAGCAGGGCGAAGGTAGCCTTAAGACGGAGATAAGTACTTCGGGGTTTAGAGTGGATATTTTAGTGGCTCTGAGCCATCTCGAAGGCGGAGTAAGTCATCATGTTAACCAGAAAACCTGCAAAGTGCAGTTTTTTTACCATAAGATATTAGAAGGCTTTTAACGGAACATAACCAGCAGCTCGAGCACGATGGCGACAATTCGCGCGGCGACCACACTCGGCTGACGCTGAAACTTCACTTTGATTACGCGAGGGATCCGCGCAAAGACTTGTTCGCCCTCTGGCGTTGTCTATGTTGACATTTTGACATACGACCGCGGCGCATTACGCGCGCTATCACCATTGTACTCGAGCTGCTGAGCGCAATCTTTGACAGGTGTACGTCATACCATGTTCTTCAACCCTATACTTAAAGGACGCCAGGCGTTATTTAAATTAACAGAAGAATTTCTAAATTAATACATCAAACCTTCGCTGTCGGTCCCACCCACCAGATTTCCCGCCAAGTAGACAATAAGCACAGACTATAAATACGTAACTCGCCGCCAGATGGCCAGGGATATCCTGCGGGTAATTATAGCCGGTAGTGTTGCCACAATAAAATATTCACAGGAGCACGAAATTTGGGTTTTTCAGTTTTCAGTTTTCGGATTCAAGTTCAGGCGGCTCATTTGAAACAAAATACTTCCTCAAAGCTCCATACCATACACTCACGCCTGTTATTCCATTCAGGGTAGGCAGAACTTACACTACACGCACTTTCACTATCTCACTTAAATACATACGGTACACATTTCTGATAAGTTACTTCATTATATTTTTTTTTTACCCCAGGTACGCGCGAAAAAAAAAAACTCTGCGAAAAAAAAAAAACTCTAGGCACAGCTGAAAATCAGTTTGTTGTCTGTCATAGACAGCAAGTATGCTGAGTTCTGTGTCCTATTTGCTTCTACAATCTACGTGACACATTTCGCTAACTTTTTTTTTAATTGTATAAGAACATTGTACAATGTTACAAATTGTTAAGAAGCAATAAAGTTTATCTATCTATCTATCTATCTAGTTCTAGAACTACTTGACGCCACATTTGACATTCATTCTGAGAGTTATGTATGTATATATGTAAACACTTTATTGTACATAATAAAAATTACAAAACAAAAGAGATGGATACAATGAAAACTATGTACAAAAGCGAGCTTGTTAGATGGAACATGGGTATAATGGTGATAGTTTGTCAGTCTTTCGCCCACAGCAAAACCCTCGCGACCCACTTACTGGCTTTTACAGTATGCCTGGATCTTTCTTAGAAGAATAAGCAAGCTCTCAAGCTCAAGCTCTCAAGCTCAGCTTCAAGCTCTTGCTTAGAAGAATAATTATATAAAAAAAAAACGCTTCACACTCAAAGGCCCACATTAAGGTTTTCCCTTGTGTCGTGGGTCCCTTGGAACAGACAAAGACAGACACAAACACCCAGAAAGACGAAAAAATTTTACTAGCGTTATCAAATGGAAGACATAAATAAAACGATTCGAGTGGTATTTATAAACTTCTTAACAAATAAATCCTCCTTCTGACACAGAATGGAATAAAATTATTCTTACCAATAGGTAGAATAATAATTCTTATCTAATGTTCACCTCAGTTAACCTCTTTCTGAAGGTATCAACGTACTGGAAAGTTAGAGCTTTTAAGTCGATGCAGTCATTTGCAGGGAAAATTAGAGAAGTCTCCCAAAATTTGGGAAACCTGGCAACACGAGCTATAAGTGCGCAAGCGCAGCTGGGCGGTGTGGCCACTTGACGCCGGATCTCAAGCTTAGAATATACAAACAAAAGTAAATTTGGATCGGAAGTTATTAGGTGTGATAGAAACTCAAAGATTTGGTTACTGAATGTTTTGGTTATTGCTGCTGTTATATTAGACTAGATGATGCCCGGGACTTCGTTTCCGTGGGAATTTCTTAAAATCCTTCCTTATTCCTTGCCTATGTTATAAATAAAAATAAAATAAATAAACGCTACACACTCAAAGGCCCACACTAAGGTTTTCCCATGTGTCGTGGGTCCCTCGGAACACACATAAAGACAAACACAAACACCCATGACCCGAGCACAAACATCTGCTTTTCACACAAATGTTTGCCCCGACTGGGGATCGAACCCAGGACCCGCCGATCAAGAGGCAGCGTCACTACCACTCGACCAAACCGGCCGTCAATAAAAGGAACCTTTGGGCAAAATTTCAGCTTTCTAGGTCTAGGTTTGGGCTGGGCGTTGATTAGTCAATGAGTCAGGCCCTGTAAGTTATTCCGACCCATAAAAAATCAATTTCAACGAGTAGCTCCATTTTTCGGACACTTTAGTACAACTTCACTTACCGCTTTTACCATACGTTAAGGGTACAGTACAATAACGCCTTTAGGGGTATGCTGGGACTGCCGTGGCGGTGTAGCGCATCAGGTATGTTAGCTGAGAACAGGGTTAATGATTTCTATGCGGTAATGGGAAGGATGAGAGCCTCGTTTGAAGAACGTGCGCTTGCGTCTCTATACAAAATTATCAGGTCAGTTCATGACATTTTTTATATCTATGACGTGCATTTTAATGTGATAAAATATAATTTATTTTAAATATTGTTTATTTTTGTAATATTATTTAAAATAATTCTATATTTTGACATTTTTCTCCTGACTTGTAATATTTTGCAATTGTTATTATTTTCTGTTATTATTTAACAACATGACTTTGTATTGTAGTGTTTATTTTAAATTTTAATTATTTTAATTATATTAATTTGTATTTCAATATTCAATATGATGTAATATGGGTTTATTTTATACCTGAAATAAAGAAATTTTATTTATTATCATTATCACACATCGATTTGCAGTACGGGAGCAGTTTTTAGTGGAATTTCCCTGCAGAACTTCTTTTAAAGTCGTACATTTGTCATCTTATCGTCACTTACCAGCCTTTTTTTTTATTATAAGATGGGTTGACTCCTGACCTCAATCTTGACCATAAGGTCAAAGATGAGGTCGACGATGGAGCGAGCTAACCCAGAAAATGCCTATAAAGGCACTGGTACTCCTACGCACCGACGGAACACAGCAAGCTGTTTGGCGTCGGACTTCGGTAGGAGGGTGGTCGCGAACCAGACGGCTCCTTACAGAGCCCACCACACCGCATGAAACCATAGGACGACACTTCAGATTCAGAGAAAAAATGAAGTGTCGTTGCCCGGGATGGATTACTAGGAGGCAGGTCTCATTTGTGTTTCCTAAGTCGCCTCTTACGACACCCACGGAAAGAGATGGGGTGGTGTTATTCTCAACCGATCACCACACGGAAAGCCTGCTTGTATAGGGTGGGCAATATGTTAATTCTATCCCCAAAACTCTTTGTTCAAAGTATCAGTGAAGCATATGGTCGTGACAATACAACGTGTGTTCCCCTACTCAATGGTTTCGAAAAGCTTCGGGGCCCTCAACTGCTCTTGACTCTGCACATGCTAACTACCATAGAAACTCTATTACAGTAATCAACCAACTTATCACACGCATCCTGTCTACTCCGATAATCAAAATAAGCCTTACTCACTCGAAATAAAACACATATTGGAGCAGGATTTCTAGAATTGACTTTCTGTCCAATGCTACTCTCTGTATTTCTAAATAGCTCCCTACTCTGCAAGCAAAATAATGAGAATGGAGCACAATAGATGGCGCCACGCGTCGGCACGTGTCAGTCGCATGCCGACCATTGAAGAGGTAACATCTCTATGCACATAGCACGTGCTAAAGTATTTAAAAAGCGGAAGGGTGCCGCTTCTTTCGCATCATTTCTCCAGTTTATTTTGATTTGGGGTGAAATATGACGCAATATGGGATATTTTATGAGGACAGTTTCGATATCTGTAAATCAAATAAGTATGATATTGTTTGCAAAGAAATATATAGGTAGTTCTATGTTTTTTGGAGTAGGTACTATGTATGGCAAACTGGAAAAAAAAGCATAGGCGCTAAACCTTGTGGGGTGGCGTGGCCGTGTACATACCGGTTTGCTTGCTTAGATACTGGATCCCTGATGCGGGGGCCCCCGAAGTTTTCTTGCTTGTTTGTCTTGCTTAAACCTCAACCTTGGGTTTCACACGTGCACCACACCACTTTCATTAAAGTTAGCACAACATGTCGTCGAATAGGAGAGAGTTTAAAAGGTTAAAAAAAGGAAATTGGCGGACCAAGCGTCAACGCCTAACCGAGCCGAGCGAAAAAGTACCAGAGACAATCTTCATTGAGATAGACTTATTCCTTTTTTTTTTTGCGTTCGAATACACGCTGAAGTTCTAACATTTCTTCCCCCCCGCTGGCGAAATCATGAGCCAGAATTAAGCTGTTGAATTAGGAAATGGTTCACTCCAACCATTAGCAGTTAGTCGTGTATATATATATGGCATGAGTGAGATATGACAAATAGACAAGAAGAAATATGAAAGTGTCGAATAAGGCTGAAATTATGTATGTACTATATAACACATTTATACTATAATATATTTATAATTATATATACTATATATATTAATATATTTGTACTTATGTTGAGATTTATATAAAAGTTAACTTAATCGCAACCATCAGGGATGGGACATAGTTTCACAAGAGGTCTTGTGAGAGTACCTTGTGAAGTTTGAATAAGAGCGGATCGAGCTATTCCATCCCGTCCATAATGTAAATTTAAAATACGACCAAAGTGCCACCGAAGAGGGTGGGCATTCTCATCTTTCACGATAACCAACTGGTTGATTTTAGGTTCATGTGACGGTTTCGTCCACTTCAAGCGCTGCGTTAGAGTGGTCAGATATTCAGAATGCCAACGCGACCAGAATGACTGATGCATACTTTGTAGAAGTTGCCAACGGTCAAGTCTGTTCACCCTGACACTGCTGTAATCCGGAGCTGGAACAGCAGTGAGGGGAGCCAGTGTCAAAAAATGCCCCGGAGTAAGAACAGATAAGTCACGAGGGTCTGTGCTAAGTGGGCATAAGGGCCTGGAATTCAATATTGACTCCACCTGAGTTAAAAGAGTGTTGAGTTCTTCATATGTCAGTGTTTGTGTGCCTATGACACGATACAAGTGTGTCTTAACGGACTTAACTCCCGATTCCCAGAGCCCTCCAAAGTGAGGAGCTCCTGGTGGATTAAATTTAAACTCTATGCGCTCAGATGCACAAGCAGAACGCATCAGTTCAGATAATTGGGTTTGAGCACCTTTGAAATTCGTGCCACAGTCGCAGTGAATGGTATTGCATCTGCCACGTCTTGCGATGAAACGGCGAAGTGCAGCCAAAAAGGCATCTGCTGATAAACTTGATGCCAGCTCTAAATGAAGAGCTTTCGTGGCAAAGCACACAAACAGACACAGGTATGCTTTCATGGAACGTGCTCCGCGATAACGTTGAAAAGTAACATTGAATGGACCAGCATAGTCACATCCAACGGATTGAAAAGCCTTTATTTGAGTTATACGAGAACGTGGTAAATCTGCCATTGTAGGCTGAAATTGAACCGGCTTTGCACGGAAGCAACGATAGCAACTCGATAAAACCTGCCGGATGGCTCGTCTAGCTGATAAAATCCAAAAATTTTGAAGAATAAGGTACTGCATGGTTTGCAACCCAGGATGAAAATTCTCGTTATGAACACACTGAATGATAAGTTGGGTTAAACGGTGTTTGCGTGGAAGCAAGGCGGGATGTTTGGTTTCAAAATTTAAATCCGACTGTGATAGCCTACCCCCTACGCGAAGAACTTGATCTTTATCAGAAAATGGATTAAGTTTCCTAAAATTTTTGGACAAAGTACGCCCAGTGCGTAAAAGATTAAATTCCTCAGCAAATTCTACATGTTGAACATGTTTAACAATTACCATAAGGGCGTCATGAAGTTCAGACTCAGTTAAATGATCAGTACGCTTATTTTTGCGGAGCGAATTTATAAAACGTTGACAATATGTAATTATGCGTTGAATTTTTCTCAAAGATGAAAATTTATTTAAAAGATAATCCAGAGAATGCACATCAGTCTGAGCGCTAACACCGATAAGAGTACAACTACGTTTCTCACAATCAGGTAAAGGAGGTTGAGATGATGCAAGGTCCTGAGGCCAGAGATGATCATCTGCTGACAGCCAGTCAGGGCCTGACCACCATAAATTATGATTGATAAGTTCGTCTGGTGTGAGTCCGCGACTCCCACAATCGGCGGGGTTCTGCTTACCAGGAACATGATGCCAAACTGCTTCAGGCAGCTTCCTCTGAATGTTTGAAATGCGATTGCCTACAAAGGCCTTATATTGACCAGAGTTGGCCTTGATCCAACACAGAACAATTCTGGAATCCGTCCATCCGTGAACGCTTTGAATATTTATAAATTTAGAATATATGTCAATAATGTTATGCATAAGTTCCGCTAGCAGAGAAGCACCGCACAATTCCAATCTAGGTAGAGTTCTTCTTTTTGTAGGTGCTACTCGTGATCTTGCACTAATGAGTGCCACCTGATACTGATTTTCTGAATTTGTGGAGCGAAGGTACACCACAGCGGCGTAACCCGCTTCGCTGGCGTCCGAGAAACCATGGAGCTGATAAGATGTCGCATTATCTAGCGTTACACGTCTAGGTATTCGAAGCCGTGACAAATTGGGCAACTGCTGCGTATACTTTTTCCAAAATTGATTGATATTTTCTGGAACTCGCTCATCCCACGACGCTCCCAGCAGCCACAGTTGCTGAATGATATGCTTAGCTAAAAAGGTTAAAGGAGTCAAAAGTCCAATCGGGTCATAGATTCGCGCCAGCTCCGACAGCATGGTGCGTTTGGTACATTCGCGTTTTAAACTGTTAACATTATAATTAAAAATGTCATCTTGTGAGTCCCAGGCCAGTCCAAGCACTTTTACGAACTGACAGTCACTGTCAAAAGTGACTCCAGGTACCGCCTTGTGCTCTTCAGGTAAGTGTTGTAGCACAGCCGCATGATTACTGGACCACTTCCTGAGCTCGAACCCACCCGCAGCCATTATGCCAACAAGTTCCTGCTGGTAAAGCAATGCTTCCTCTAGGGAGCGACCACCGGTGACAATATCGTCAACATACACATCTTCCAACAAGATCTGTGAAGCGGCTGGGAACGACTGCTGTTCATCTCGAGCCAATTGATGAATTGTACGTATTGCCAAGAAAGGCGCCGATGATACTCCGAAGGTAACACGATTAAGACGGTATTCTTGAATAGGTTCTTCAGGTGAGAACCGAAATAAAATGCGTTGATAATCCCGATGTTCTTCTGAAATAATGATTTGCCGGTACATCTGACGTACATCGGCTGTAAAAACGACTGCATGAAGCCGAAATCGCAAAATGATGTCAGATATATCTGCTTGCAATTTTGCACCAGTCAAGAGAGTGTCATTCAGAGACAGACCCTTTTTATCCTTTGTTGATGCGTCATAGACGACTCTTAACTTACCGGGCTTGACCACGGCATGATGAGGTATATAATATGCTGCCTCTGCTCGACACTCGCTTGGTGGGACTGCTTCCATATGATCAGTTGTTAAATATTCCAAGACATGTTGCTTATATTCATCATAAAATTCAGGTGTCTGGAGCAAACGTTTCTCCAACAGCTTGAAACGACGAACCGCAATAGAATACGAGTCGTCAAAACATGGTTTATTTTGGTCCCGAAAGGGTAATTTAACGATATAACGCCCCTCCGCGTCACGTTGATGTGTTTTCTGATAAATTTCCTCACAGAGGACGTCATCAACTGAATGAAACTTCGTGTTATTTTCAGATGATGGTATGCTATCCAACTCCCAAAATTTCTGAACGGCCACATCTAGCGTAGCGTCCATAGACACATGATTGACAGATAAAGGAGTGGAAGCAGAAGCTGCATTCAATGACGTGGTCCTCCCCATTAAGATGTATCCAAAGACTGTATTGATAGCTGTGGCAGTGTGATGATCACCCTCAACTTTACCAGGTAGCAAAATCTGTGGGAATATTTCTCCACCAATCAATATGTCAATTGGGCGGGACTTGTTGAACTGCTCATCTGCAAGTTTTAAATTTGCTAAATGTTTAAAATGCTGAATGTTTACAGGATGAGTTGGCATATCACCACAAATCCTATCCAAAGTCACTGCTTCTGTTGAAAAAGAAGGGTCAGTTTTGCCCACAGGACGGATCTCCAAGAACACCTTACCCAAAGATTGAGTTGGAACTTCACCTATTCCAGACATAGGAGTGTTGCTTCTATAACGCCTTAAGCCAAGACGGCGCACACAAGTGTTGGTAATGATGTGACTCTGACTTCCAGGGTCAACTAAAATTCGCACCCTTTGAAAGGAGCCGCGACCATCCTTCACCTCCACCTCCGCCGTTGCCAACAAAACGAATGATGAGCTTGAAGAGACAGGAGTAGTGTTAGACAAAGATGTAACTGGTGTGATGACATTTTCTTCATTACTAGACTTGGTGTTGCTCGAAACCGTTGTAGCAGCTTTTGGTGGTTGATCAACAGAAGAGGCAGATTGAGACCTGTCAGTGGCTTGATTGAAATGGAGGAGGCTGTTATGATGTTTATGACATACTCTGCATTTATATGATGAAGTACATTTAGATGTGTAATGATTAGACCGTAAACAATTTATGCAAAGTTTATGCTGCTTTGCAACTTGACACCGTTCATTGGGTGTTTTTGCCAAAAAAAATTGACACTTAGATAAATGATGGTTTTCCTTACAGAGAATACATGGAGGATAATTATTAGGCGACTCAGCTAAAAGCATGGTTGAAGATTGATTGACCATTTTAGAGGGAGGGTTCACCCTTTTGTTTGAATTTTGATTATTATTTGCTTTATTGTTATTTAGATTATTATTGGCATTAGCATTGTTGTTTGATATAGATGAGCGTTCTAGAGCTATGCATCTCTCATCCAAAAATGATTTTAAATCAGAGAAAGTAGGAAAGTCTACCCCCTTACACTGAATTTCGAAAGCTTCTCTTGAAGCCTTGTCCAACTTGGTTAGAAGCGAATGAAACAAAACAAAATCCCAATCTTGAGTTGGTAACCCTAATGATTTGAGCATGGAAATATTTTCACTGTAACTGTCTAAAAGGCTGCGCAAGCTCTGACTTGAACCGGATGGCATTGCTTTCGAATTGACAATTTGCTCCCAACAAACAAAGGCCAGGTAACGCTTATTATTGTATCTATTTATAAGAGCATCGTAAGCACTCGAATAATTTGAATCAGAGATAGAAAATGCACGAATAAGATTGATTGGCTCTCCTGATAGAGATGTGATTAAATACTGAAATTTTTCAATATTTGTTAAATCCGTTCGCCGATGCACAAGAGTATTATACAGATCAATGAAGCCAGGAAAATCCTTCAGATGACCAGAAAATGTGGGTAACTTCATCGGAGGAAGCTTACCGCTTGACTTGGAATGGGTTTCCTCAGGCTTGGTCCTTGCAGAAGTCACTGGAGGGGCCTCAGGGAACATTTCTTTCTTGGTTTCCAGCACCTCAAAATACATCTCATCAGCCTGCTCCAGGTAGGTCTCTTGCTCCTCAATCCGGACTTCATCAGCATTAGCTTTCTTCAGTGCGGTTAAAAGATTCACATGCGCATCATTGAAAGCGTCCATAGTAGCATCTAAACGTGTACACCAGGTTTGTAGACGAATGCCTAGGTTTCTGTCAGTTCTACAATTGCGAGCACACACAACTGCATCAGCAAGCCTTTTCAAGGCCATATTACGTTTTGATTCATGATGGGCAATCGTTGTCTCACTCATGATGACTACCAAAAAAAATAAAACAATTCAACCAAAACACCACAGAAAAGTAGTTGATACTTGTAAGTCAAACAGGTAAGTGTCTTTATATTTAAATAAACCACTAATAATAAGATATATTTAGAAAGTTTGTTGTTATAAGACGATTTTGTTTATCGTTAATGAATAAAATGTGAAGTTAATTTTAAATGTTAAAATTCTTCCAAATGGTAGAAAACAAAATGCAAACGCTATCAGTGAAATGTCAGAATTGAATGAACGAATAACATACGTCAAACAGGATTACTCCGTGAGTCACACAAAAAAATCTCGAATTATTATCAAAAAATGTTATTTTGACAAAATCGAAGGATCGCTTTTATTTTATAAAACGATTTAATGACGCATGAGACATCCAAAACGTAAGACAATAATGATGATATAAAAGTACTCTGCCAAGACTCAAATGTTGTATGTTAAATGTCACAAGACAAAATGTGATAGAATGCTACTTGAATAACGAATATGCGTATAAGTGTAATGTTGTTTTGATAGGTGGTTTGAACGCTATATGTTACGCCAAAACCCAAGTGTCGAGTGATGCACAATGCAAATAACACTTAACACAACGCTTAAAATGAACAAATATACTTGTTCATGAAAATGTTTGATGATGTTGACAAGTACTACGTGTTATACTTGACGAGAATGACCACACTATTTCGATGAAATGATTGAACGATTTCGCCGCGATTGAATGTAACCGATTTTGGTACGAAAAAACTGGTTTCAACTGGATTGAACAAGAAATAATGTAAAATGCTGCAAACTGACTCAAAATGATGTAAAATGCTTATGTATGTTTAGATATGTGTAGCTAAGTATGTAATAGACATAAATAAATGGTGTGTAACACAGTTTTTTGTTGGATTGCTAATGGTTTTTGTAGAACAAAATGGCGAATCGAAAAATGTTCCCACAAGACAATTTGGCACAAATTTGAAAATCCGACTAGAAGGACCATTAAATGTATGGCAAACTGGAAAAAAAGCATAGGCGCTAAACCTTGTGGGGTGGCGTGGCCGTGTACATACCGGTTTGCTTGCTTAGATACTGGATCCCTGATGCGGGGGCCCCCGAAGTTTTCTTGCTTGTTTGTCTTGCTTAAAACTCAACCTTGGGTTTCACACGTGCACCACACCACTTTCATTAAAGTTAGCACAACATGTCGTCGAATAGGAGAGAGTTTAAAAGGTTAAAAAAAGGAAATTGGCGGACCAAGCGTCAACGCCTAACCGAGCCGAGCGAAAAAGTACCAGAGACAATCTTCATTGAGATAGACTTATTCCTTTTTTTTTTTTGCGTTCGAATACACGCTGAAGTTCTAACATACTATAGAGATTCTATTACCTCTTACTTTAACCATCTACTTTAAATGCCATTTGCTAATCATTCTGTAATCAAAATCAAAAGGTTTCTCTTAATAAATGTTATAAAAGTGATTAACTGCCTTTTCCTGGTCTCATCCCGGTTACCTGCTCCCTTAGAGCTACGCATGGTACTGTTTAAGAACTAGGGTTTATGCTCGAGCTTTCTCGAACTCGAGAAAACTCGAGAAATTTGGATTCATTCGAGACGAGAAAAAAATTACCGGAACTCGAGAATTCTCGAGTTTCGAACTTGACCCGCCGCGCGATTTTTTTTCGCCACTTATCGGTGCCCGCGCTCCGTGCTCGTTCATTCATTTGTTCACTCACTGCCACACATCGTTCGGCACGGCTCTACCAGTAAACTGAGATCCCAGGGCCGCGAGACCTTATTGTCTCAGTAACCAAAAGTGTGGGAAAGAGTAGTGCTAATATGTACTATTAACATTATACCTTCAGAACATAGTTTTCAGCTACCAGGTTCTGAAGGTACTTCCAAATGAATTAATGTCTCTTCTTCAGCCGAATGTCTTCTCGATACAAAATATTCATAGGTAAAGGTCGTCTAGATACCGTTTACCATATGATAGATAGATGGATAAAAGATTCAATTCTACTGTGTAAGAGGAAGACAACAGTTTTACCTGCTTTGTGGGTGATATTAACACAAAAACTTGTTTTTATCCCATCTGTTAAATATTAATAAAATGCGACTAAGTACAGGAAATTAGCGAATTAGTGATATTACTTAAAACTTTGCATAGCTTATTGCATATCATTAGAAAGCGGACAGTCCAAAGATGTTTTGAAAAAATTGGAAGAACATGATTACTTTTAGTTTTTTTTTATTCAAGTCTAAAGTTGAGGTTTCAGTTTATTTTTTTTAACTTCAAAGAACTTTGCGGGGCTATAAGAAAAAAACTAGATGTTTCTGGCGAGTAATTTTGATTTCGGTAGAACCGCATACCGATAGAAATTACAGATTTTAAAAAGAATAGAGCAGTCCCAAACTCTTTTTTTTCCAGTGAATGTTAAATGCGGACTTTTATAATTTTTCACACTAAAATAAAAAAATGGCATAAAAAGTTCCGTGGGGCCAAGAATTTTTATGGGGGCTGAGGAGATAGTGAAAGACCGCTCTTACGGCCCATTCAATTTGGCAAATGATGTACCAAACACCCTGTATTTCAGCAGATTTCAAAGGTTTTACTAAAAAGCTCGAGACTCGAGAAAACTCGAGAATTTGACCTCGAGAATTCTCGAACCTCGAGAAACAAAAAAGGTCGAGAAATCAGAAACCCTATTAAGAACTGTAAAATAGGTTAAAATGTTGTAGAAATTGAAATCAATAATGTCAATATAGCTAATATCTCAACCTATCAGCTAAACAGTAGAAATAACCGTTCACGTCAAAAATTTAAGATTCAACCGATTCCGATCCCAACAATGCCTATCAGCAGATTACCAGAAACCGAAACATCATCTAAATAAAATGTGCATGTGTTTTTTGTTTCTGTCGATTTTTTAAAACGCGCTGAATAAATTTCAATAAAAACATGAAACTACATCAGAAATGTACTCTTCCGAACAAAAAATAATTTTCAAAATCGGCCAATAATTGGCTGAGTTATCGCGCAACAAACAAAGAAAATAAAAATAATGAAACATACGATCGAATTGAGATCCTCCTCCTTTCAAAATAAAATAGAAGATAATGGCAAATTGTGGTGGCCCCAGTCAAATTATTAGGACTTACAAAAATAGAAATTCACATGCGAGTTGGTTGACTAAACCAACCTCCTTCAATCATGCACCCATCCCCTCATTCCCATCAATTTTTGAACCAGACCAAAGAGATCAAAACCCAATCACGGTCACACCGTGTTCAGGTGTGCAATGTTTACCCAAACACAAAACAATCAATGATCATTAGTGCACAGATCTCCGTGGAGTAGACACAGTTATGTACATTGCGGAATTCTAAAAGCAACGATATGGAACTATGGATTAACTTCGTTCTTACCCAAGTCTTGACAGTTCGACACTTTAAACATTTTCAGTCAACGTTGATTGCAATTTGTATATCGAGATATACAAAATATTAAACACTAGCTTTCCGCCCGCGGCTCCGCCCGCGTGGACTACAGGTTATATCGTGCCCAACCGTGGGATAAAATGTAGCCTACGTCCTTTCCTAGGCTCTAATCTATCTCTGTACCAAATTTCATCAAAATCGGTTCAGTCGTTTAGACGTGAAAGACGGACAGATAGACAGACAGAGTTACTTTCGCATTTATAATATAATATTAGTAAGGAAGTAAGGATTTTTAGGGAAAGAATAAATATCTCTCACGCGGGTAAGCGTTTTAAAAATATTAAAGTTATGTTATCTTACATACTACTGTCGGCCCAATACCGATTTTAAGTAACGTTTAATTATAAATTTTGTGTTATCGAATCGTTCATTAGTAAAATCCTATTTTCTGTTTTTTACAGGATTTTTATATTGTTTTGGGGTCCATAGTCGAATATGTTATAGCTCTGTGCATATAGTGATCAGTGCATACGCTCAATATGCTCATATGTAGCGATGAACGATGATATCATTGTGAACGTTTGTTTTCTGTTTAGCACTGAAACAGGCCAACGATCGCTGAGTAATACTCACGAAATTGTAGTAGTGAATTAGTACTTAATTGTATATCTTGGACAACATTGATGATGCTAAGGCGCAGTGTAATGAACCCGATGGGTGTAAACGTAATGAATGAATTTTCTGGAGCTTGGTACTTGTCGTGTCGCAATAAGATTGTAATTTTTCAGATGAAAGGAAAGGGAATAAGTTAAAAGGCGGCAATGAATGACTCTACATTATTAATAGAAGGCCAAGGTTTTTTAACAACATTATGATGATCAAACAAGAATAAGTCCGAGACTGCAGTGCTATTATAGTAGAACCTTAATACTCTACGACAGAATTCTTAGACTATTATAGGTTACGTGCTGAATTTGGCAGGAAATCGATACAGGATGACCACACATTAACTCAAAAAACATGTAATTGCCGGGACCCGTAACGAAAAGACAAGGTGGTTATGTATCATGCCTCGAATCATCAGCTGCGTCATCAGGTGCTCCAAAAAGGTGTTTCGAAACAACGAAATTCAACATAAAAACTAAAATTCGACTTCAATCGTCCACTTAATTGCCGGAAACATTCGCCCACATTAAATTTTAATTATTACCTCAAAATAGGTCAGACTATCAGCCATTATCAAACACGCATCTAATTTGTGCAAATGCACCTTACCGCGCGAATGTCAAATGTCAAAAGACAATTACACTAGTGTTGCTAACGTAAAAATTGACCGCACGTTTAGCCCAGCTGTCTGGCAATAAGAGCCACGTGCGCGTAAAAAAAGTAAAGAATGGGGGAAGATGGCGTCAGTGCACTTGACATTTCCAATTAATTTGCGCGGGACATCTGTGCTGTTAGCAGCTGAGCGCTATAGGCTGTTTGATAATAATGCGGATTACGTACGAATAACGAGCGTGCTTGTGACGGGATGTCAGAGGGGGTAGGAACGCAGGGGGAGGGTTATTGGACAAATACTGTCATACCATGTGCGAAATATGAGGGGGCCAGCGCGTGCTTTGTTTTTGCCCGCTACCAATTTATGAATCGACACGTTCGCTGTAATTGCACTCCGGATGCCAAATCCGCAGGAAATGGCTCCATTAGGAATTAAGCCGTAGCCGGACGCACCAAGTAATTTGAGAGGATTCCCTACGCAAGTTAGCTTACCTGCTTACAAACAATTAATTTTGTTCGCGAGCATGAATTTTCGAAACGACGAATTGTGAATCTGTAAAGTATAGGTAAGGTACACTATATCTTTAGAAAATTCATTGTTAAGTATGTAATTATTTATCAATATTACTTAAATGTATGTATGCATTTGTAAAAGTATTTTATGCAGAAAGATAGGTACTTTAACTTTGAGGACATCAGGTGATTGCATCTTATCCTTCAAGGATATCCTATTCCAACTTATAATTTACAGAATAAATGTCTGATATTGTCACGGATAAAATAGAGCTTACATAAAATCATTGAAAATGAGATTAATAATAATAAGTTTTTTTTAAAACAGATAATTACATAACCCAAATCAATACACGCTCATTTTAAAAAGAAATGAGCTCGTTCTCGCTCACATCCAAACAGGTCATTACAATGTTGCCAGTTCAGCCTCATTGCATTACCACAGATAATAAAGTGTCGTTAATTGGCAACACAAACTGGCGCGAACAACGCATGTGTTCAGTTTGCGTAAGTGCGAAATGCAAGTTCCACTTTTGAATGTAGTGTTTTTTTTCTGTAGCCTCACGCGTACCTAGATAAACATTAGCCACGCCTTTATTAGGGTATGTAGAGCTTCAAGAGACAATCTACAGAGTTAATTTTTAGGGTTAATTAATCGATGAAACTAAATATAAATTATTAATTATTATGGTGATTTTGATGATACATAATACCCCCATGTTATTGTACTGACTCGTATACAGAACGCCTGAGAAATAATAATAATAATATGCTGGCAGGTAGAAAGTTTTCTGTTTACAAGCACGACCCCGTACTAATATTCTGTGCAAGCACTTAATTGTGGCTTTTAAAATATACGTGTTTCAAAAATACCCAAATAAAGAAAATCTAAAATTATTAAAAATGTTGATTAAATATGTCAACTATGTAAAACTACCATTTTGAAAGATGTCAAACCGTGCAGCTCGTTACTAGAATTGCGACCATTTCACTTTTGAATTTAATTTTGTATTTTCTTTTCTGTTTTTTTGTGAAACTGATAGGCACAATATCACAGTAGGTTGCCTTACTTCATTATTGATTATCTTTTCGTCAGCTTACTCAAAGTAAATAAACGGTAATAAATTAATTTGCACCCAATCTGGAGGTCATAATTGAATTAAGCCCGGAAGCCACAATTCGATATTCAAACAGTAGAAAGGAAATCATCAATTAGCTGTATTCCGGTGTGAAGTGAATCCATAGCGGCGGCGGCGCCTGCGCACCTTATACAACAATGATGGCTTTGATTCGGTCGTTAAATTTTAAGTTAGATAGAGCTTTTGAATTGAGAACAGCATAGCTAACAGACACATGACATCATTTTGCCATATCAATGTGATTCGATGTGCGTACTGAACCCTATGCGATAGACCGAGAGTGCGGTACAAGATACGGTCAACAGCACATCAGGATAGTAAACTCTAATGCTTGGAAATAAAATTGAAAATCGATTGAAGAAATTTGACAGTTTTGGATAGCATGTGCCGTTGTCCCTGTACATACGACAATATTACAACACTCGTCCGTGTTAGCTATGCGTGAGAACCACAATCTTAGTATATTCAATTCTACCACTAAGTACAAAATTATATCAAGCGTCTATATTAGCTATGCTGAGCATAGTTTGACGGACGGATCAGACAAAATTAAATCAAATAACATTTTATTTACACTACCTATTTAATCAACTCGAAATAAAATAAAAACAATTAGTATTTATAGTATAGTTACAACAGGCTTTCGTTCTAAACACAAACAATACATCTGTAAAATATGAAGAAAAATAACTATTAATTATTAAAAAAACAAAATACCCGACTGCACACTAAAAAATATTATTATGTCTTTATCCCGTGGGACTTTTAGGATAAAATGTATCCTATGACACTCCCGTAATCAAGACAAATCTAACGATACCTCATACATCAAAATCCATCAAGCCGTTTAGGCTACAGGAGGTCACAAAGGAAAAGACATACATACATACTTACATACACTCGAAAAACATTACCCTCCTTCTTTGGCAGTCGGGTAAAAAACACAAACACACACGCAATTAAGAATACCACTCACAAAAGTGCCAAATCTTGTTGCCGCTAACGCGCTATAATCACAAAGCAAGAGGTGTGACAGTTTGAAAAGGATCATTTTTTTGCCATAAGTGTGTTATTGTTACAACTATAGTTACCCAATACGTTAATATAAGAGGGAAGAATAGTACGTGCTCGTCCATACAAAAAGAGAAAACGTTTTTCCACCTCTAAATATTTTCAAATCTGAATGCTTTTTTAGTATGTTATTAACACAATGAACCACTAGGTTTATAGAGTTTATATTTTTCAAAATTCGCTATAGATTAAAACTTATAGGAACCTCAAATAAGGTTTTTTTTTGTATTACAATTTTGTCGAATTAAACCGTCTGTTGTACAAAAAGCAATGTATTTATTTTTAAAAGCTAAACCTATAAACCCAGGATATATTATGCAGAACTGATCTGTTATGATTTAGTTAGTGGAAAACGTTTTCTCCCGAAATGCAAATTTCATCAAAAAAAAGTAACTATTGTCAATCGCGAACTGCAACGGTCTCTATCGCACGCGATGCCCGGAGCTTGAGCGCGCGAGCGATAGCAAATGTTTTCCTAAATTCTTATTTCGCTAAAGAATCGCGAACCTATTCTTCCCTCTTAAGGGGGTGTCCTCTGGTGATAGTCCTACCATTCAGGCGTTTCGTGCATGTTGATGCAGCAGTCTTTATACTTTCCCGTGATATTTGAATATCATCAATTTTGCACAAGAACTGTCTAAATAGGCACAAAATACCTAATCGAATCTTAAACGCTATACTTATCAAAATTGTGACGACAGGGCTCATAATAACACGCGATTAAACTAAAATCTGAATAAGTACTCCTTCAATCAGCTAAGTATAATTTCTGGGTCCTTCACCACAAGCCGTAAGCGCCGCTATAAAACTTTTACCGAAGAAACCCTTGCACCTGCAAAATTAAAAAAAAACTAACCAATGGATGGAATATTAGTGTTTTGACAGCGGTGCCTTTTGTGTTATTGTGTCGATTCGATTCCGATTGAAGTGCGAAATGACACTTGGGTTGTAAATGGGTTGAGGTAAAGTTGCGGCGCTAAGCAAAAAATACGGTTTTGTATTGATGAGAGACCGAGGCTCCTTCTTAAAAGAACATGGGCAAAGGAGTAAGTTAAGGAAACGCAGGGTTCGCCATTGCAAAACTTAATATTCTCAATTATAGAGAATATGAAGTTTTGCAATGGCGAACCTCAATGTACTAATAATGAGTCTTAGAAATTAGTCAAAGATATAATTAGGTCAATAAAAAAGAAAATAGATGGACAGACAGACGTACCATGTGGGGCAAAGAAATGTGGCCTCACCAGTACCCTTTCGGCTTCATCTTAAAAGTATAACTTAAATACCTACAGAACTCTTCGAAAAACACAATTCAATTCAATCTTATTTCTTTTTTTATCAAATATAGGTCTAATAAAATTGTTTACTTACAATCGCAAAAGTCTCTGGTGACTTTAAATTACCTAAGTACTTAGTTGTTCTACCGATGAAACCATGAAACTGAACAATAACTTTCCCTAAGAGGCTCTCAAAAATAATTTTCCACGTTAAAAACGTATGAGTCACCGACTTCAATCCCAGCAACAGTTAGCACAAAGTAGATGTCTAGTATTCTTTGCGGACTACATTGCCTTTTAGCAGATAACCACAAAAGAAAATGTCATTCATTTATTTAGATGATGTTCTGGTTTGCAGTATTTTTTGTTTTTGTTGATTTTTTTTTAAAGCGCGGAATCATTTTAGATAAAATTTATATGGGACCTCTTCGGGAGTATACTCTTTCGGTCAGCAGTTGGCGGAGTTATCGCGTAACAAACATACAAAAAAAAACATACAAACGAATTGAGAACCTCCTCCTTTTTTGAAGTCGGTAGTTGTTCATCAAAACAACTTCTCATTTAAAGGCAATTAGCAGATTTTTTTTTCATCTCGGCCTTAGTTCCTTGAGAAAAGTTGTTCAATTTAATGGGATGACTAATATCCTTAATTTTCACTAATTTAAAATCACCCCACAAGGACGAATGTAGTCATTCCTGTGAGGATTTCAGGGTTAAAAAAATATTCTTGCCTCTCAAAACTAAAAAAAAGCTTATTTACATACCAATTTAGAGAAAGTATTAAGCCAAAATATGTAAAATCTCGTGAGAAAGAATCCGAAAATGCGACAACAATTATCAAAATTAATCTTGCCTGAAGCTACAAAATGCTACAAACATTAAAACAAACCCCACCCAATATATCTTGAACCCTCTCCCTTATATATTTTTATTCCCAGTTCTTGCTACTCCAAAACTAAGTAAGGTCTTAAAATATTTGTTATTGGCTGTAAGGAAAAATGATGTAACTCAAAACTTATTTACACCACACCGTTGTTGAGTAGTAAATAACAATAAACAAATGATAAGTGATACGATTGAATTTAGAACAATGAAATAGAGTAGTATAGAGTGTAGGCAGAATGATTGTCTGCATTCTTTCAAAGAATAACATATAAATACAGGAAGGACAGGATCATACTGAGGGTAACGTAATCTTCGTAATACAAAACAAATGGCACAATGTTTCATTGTGTGTTTAGTCTACCTTCGTGGAAAATAAATCTGTCTGTAGGATATAGGTACTTCTACGTATATAAAGTACTTCTATTTTCTTATTTTGGTTCGGTAAATTTCGTATTTCGGAGAAGCAAGTTGATTTTTAAATGACAAGAACGAGACAGACAGATACTGTTGGCCGAGAGACATTAAGAAAATAGAAGCACTTTATAATTCGTTAGTTACGCTTTGATGATTCCTAAGCTATTAAATTAAAACTCTTTTTTTATTTGTAGGAAGGGATTCTTCCTTTCACAGGGACAACTATCACTGTCTTGATAGTTGTTTCTACAGGGACAGCTATCAAGACAGTAAACCCTATTTGAACCAGAAACAAAAACCACTTGTGTATTAAATTTCGTTTTAGTTTGTGTGCAATGGAACGGATGAAAGTGATATTTCTGGACAGGAATAGTAAATGCTAACAGTGTTTATTTAGGTTGCCCCGGAAATTAGAAAGCTGCAGAGGCTATTTTTTCACGCTTGAGGAGTCATAACATGAGTAGAGAGCTAGTTAAGAACATCATCATTTTAATATAATATTTAATGTTCTTCAAAAAGTCCTTGACTTAATTTATTTGTTTGAGATACGCCACTTTAACATCACACCTGAAGCTCCCTCAGGATTTGCCTATTACAAAAGAATTCAGTAATCGGTAGCAATGGCCGACACGCAAACGTCCGAATCAGTTCCCAATCCGAATTTGAATTTGAAAAAGGAATGTAATTTGATTGGAATGTGCTGCTGGCCAGTAGCTGCGTAAGAGCATTGTCCGTCAAAGACCTTTTGAAGGTTCCTCAGATTTAATGGATGATCTGGATTCTGTAGAAATTGCTAATCGTGGTCGTTTTGAGCATTCTTTTGTTATTATGATGCAGGATCCAATTTCTGTCTAGAACTTTGAACACTAATACTTTTGTATATTGGGTGACTTCAAATTAGTCAGAGAAACTAAACAACTTCATCCAAAGAACATGAAATATGAAAAGAAAAATTCGCCTCTGCTATTCAACTTGTACGATCACCTGATTTGTCTTTGTGTGGGAAGACGAATTTTTTTTGAGAATTTTATATGGATTTCTTGGAGATAGTCGTTCAGGGTCATGGAGAGAATTACCCCCTAAAGTTTCGCCAACTAATTTAAAGTCACCTTATAGATAAAGTTTTATTAATGTAATGTGCGCTGTAACAAAAAAATGCGACCTCGTAAACAAATCTTAGATTTCGTGACAATTGAAGAAATAAATAATTATATACATATACACAAATTCTTTCTTGCTCTTATCGGATCCTTACCGTCACAATAAAGTTTTGTATTCCACAAAGAAATGTTGACAAATAAGTGAAGGTACCACACTACAGCCAGCATTATTAGGAAGAAATGGGTTGCGACTTAGCACCATGCTTGCACTAGAAGCGCAGGCACTGATTCTGCCGTTCCCTGCCATGTACTAGTAAGATCACTTCCTATTCTACGAAGCCCTGCTAGCCCTAATAAAGAGGTCCATAATGGCGTGGCCACCCGACGCGCGCCGGGGGCAGGTTCTCACGCCAAACCTGCGCGTGCACATATGGGCTCGCCCGGAGACATCAGGCGCAGTAATCTGTACCCACAGCAATTTGTACATACACCAGGTTGCCCCATTTCCATTGCAAAACCACTCTTATCGTAAAAGCATAGAGTTCATGGTGGTAGCATAATGTGCGGCTAACTGTACCACACGATGTTTATGAAGTATAACAGCAAGATGAATACGTAAGTAATTTTCATGTCTTTATGGATTTTGTTGCAACATAGTATTTGGAGATTTGGCGAAGCAGATTCAGTTTTATGTTATGCTTTACGAAATGATCTATACTATTTTTTATTTTTCAGCAATAAGGAGAGGCTCCTCAAAAATTTCAGGTTTATTTTTCGGGGCATGTACTGAGGTAGCGTAGCTCAGAGGAAGCAACCGGGGATTTAGCTGATGGAGACCAAGGCCCCAATTCTGTAACTTAAGTTGTGTGCCCATGGAATGGAGGCCATTTTATCTGTTCAGGTGGCGAAATTTAGAACTATGTGATTTTTATATACTGGCTGGCAACCGCCCCGACCAGCAGCGCCTCCGCCAACCGAACGTAAAGTTGTAAAATACCTGGCAACTGAAAATTCAGTTGGCGGTGGCGCCACCAGTCAAAGCAGCCGTCATTAGATGTATGAAATTTTGATAGTTCTCAATTTCGCCGCTTGAACGGATAAAATGGCGACCATTCCATCGACACACAACTGAAGTTACAGAATCGAGGCCCTGGAAAAGTCAAATAATTAGTTTTAAAGCATTTATTGAGGAACCTTACCTGCGCGGCTGAAGCTACGGGAGATAGTGTGTCAGATACATAAAGCGCGCCAAAAGCTGCGAATAAGTTTGATTACAGAACCTTTCGCTAAAGGAATTGTAAGAAGATGGTTATCATGAAGATAGAACCTCCAGAGTACCTCAGTTGTTTTATGTCTTAAGAGGATTTAAACTGAATGTCACATTTCTGTATATCAAGCTTACCTACACGAGAGCGTAGCCCCGTACATCACGACGCGCCCCAAGCAAGCCAGGGCTTGCGAGGTGCATGCTCTAAGAATCGAAATAAGGCAGCAGTAAGTCACCAGTTTGTAAAATTATTGCGATAACAAATAGACACGATTGATTACTAATCTACTTTTTACAAAAAAAAAACCCGACTGGGAATCAAACCCCTAGGACCCGTCGATCAAGAAGCAGCCCCACTACAACTAAACCGAACCGACCTTCAAGAGAATCATGGTATACAAGTATTAGGCCTTAAAAATATGTCATTTGGGTTAAATTATGTAGCTTATCTATACTATATCTATACTTCTATACTATATACTATACTATAATATTATAAAGCTGAAGAGTTTGTTTGTTTGTTTGTTTGTTTGTTTGTTTGAACGAGCTAATCTCCGAAACTACTGGTTCGAATTGAATAATTCTTTTTGTGTTGGATAGTCCAGTTATCGAGGAAGGCTATAGGCTATATAACATCACGCTACGACCACTAGGAGCAAAGATATAGTGGTAAATGTGTAAAAAACGGGAGAAATTATACCTATATAAAAGGAGAAACTGACTGACGGACATATCAACGCACAGCCTAAACGGCTAAACGTAGGCACTTGAAATTTGGAAGGGACGTAGCTTAGGTACCGCAGAGGTGCACTAAGAAAGGAATTCCCGAAATTCCCACGGGAACGGGAATTAGCGGGAAAATCCTTTTGTATGAAAAATCTAAACCGCTTAAGTTAGACGCTTGAAATTTGGCATGCAGGTACCTTAGTAAACTTAAAGCTAAGTTGCAACAGAATATTGCAAAATTCCCACGGGAACGGGAGTTAGCGGGAAAAAACTTTTGTATGTAAAAATCTAAATCACGTAAGATAGATGTTTTCAATCTGTGTACTCTGTACAAAAAAAAATTAACACGCAAACGAAGTTGCGGGCATCAGCTAGTGTGTTAATATAGGGTGTCAGCTACCTCCATACCAAATTTTATAAAAATTGGTCCAGCCGTTTGATCGTGAAAGAGTCACAAACATTCATACATAATACATCCATACAAACTTTCGAGTTTATAATATTAGTAAGGATTTGTGTCATTACATAACTGCCTTAAGCGGCAGAAGAGCTGATCAAAACAAATGTTTAATTGTTACTTGTATGGTTACTCAAAACACTCTAATAACCATCCGAACACAGGTAGCGGAAATATAAATCACAGTCTACCGGTATCTATCGATTTAAAGAACATTATCGGTTTATAACAGACCGTATAAATCGATAGGAAGATAGTTAACTATTGGTGTAACTATAGTAGCTTGTTCTTTTGAAGTATCATTAGTTTCATTCGATTTGTAGACAGTAACTGTTATTCTTCGCTGGACTAGGAGTCACAGAAAAACTTAGAACGTGCACGCTGCCAACTTTTCCAGGCATACTGTAGAAACCAGTAATAAGTGGGATGCGAGGGTTTTATTGTATTGTGGGCGAAAGGCTGACAAACTATATCACCACTATACTTATATTCTATCTTATATTCCTCAGAATTCATGTCAAATGGTGGCGTAGGATGTAGTTCCAGAACCATTTGACGTTTTGCGCACCCCCGAAAGGGATAACAGGCGTGAGTGTATAGAGTTTTTTTTTATTGCAATGCAAAGTTCAACTACTAGTTGGAGTTCTTTCGGAAATATAGTCGTATATAAATCCTTTATTGGACAATTAATATTCTTACAGGACCAAAATATGGTACTTATAGTTAAAATAAATTTAAGGTCCAAAGGCGGACTTATCCCACTAGGGGATCTCTTCCAGACAACCTAATGAACAGTGAGAAGAAATCTTGAGGAGTAGGCGTGAAATACAAAAGGATTAGGAAAAAAATAATGGAATAGATACAGAAAAAAAGTAGTTGTTTTTTTTTAAGTTTTTAAAGTTTCAAATAAGAAGCTGTGTTTTATACATGATTTGGCATTATACCGTCGTACACTTGCGTCTATAATATTTGACAGCATAAGCAGAGTATCAAGCGTTTCTAGAACCTCCTTATAATAGAAAATTATTATATAAAAACATGAAACATGAATTTAAAGCATCATTCTGAATTGATTTTCCAGTGGAATTTTCCTGAGGATGTGAGTTTTCCTGGGAATTATGGTCTGAATTCATCTTTACTCTTCACTTAGCTGTCTATTTATATCATTGTAAGGAATCAGTAAAAACTGTTATACGTTTTTGGCTATTAATTTCCCTCACACCCACTCGTCAAGAAGAAAAGTCATGTAAATCTTTTAATCGTTTAATATCATGGGCGTTAATTCATAGCCCACAAATTTTACAAATGTAAGAACATAATTCTTAATTCTACGGACTCATATAATTACGTCTGCCGTTAAGGCTTCATTTACACTTTGAACTATGGCAGAGGCTTTCTACGACTGGCCCGTGGCCTAGCTTGAGGGCAGAATGAATTACAGAGAAATCAATATCGTAATACCTAAAATATTGACTGGCAACCTGTAATCTGCCGCTTGACCTGACAACGTTAGTTTGGACGCTTGTGCGTTGTACATTGCTGCATAGCGCGTCACGCCACTCCGATCACGGTGAAACTTCACTTTGATTGCGCGAGAGACTGCGGTAAGGGTTGCTGGCACTCTGGCGTTGTCATTCCGCCACTAATTTGACGTTTGACAGCGTTCGTTTCGTGTCAGGCTTGATCTGCTGATTACGAGAAAATATAGATTGGAAAAAGTTTTAAATTAATAGAAGACGTAATAATTAAATTCTCTAAGTCTAATAGGTAAAAACATAATTTTAAGTAATCAATACACACAATCAAACAATCAGCATCGACCTCCCTATTATGTACGGAGTTCCTCAGGGGAGTATACTTGGCCCTAGTCTCTTTCTAGTATATATTAACGACCTCTGCAACCTAAACCTGGCAAATTGTAAAATTACTTCGTTCGCTGACGATACAGCACTTATTTTTGATGGAAATACATGGGAGGAGACATTCAGCCTTGCTCAATCAGGACTAGATATAGTTTCAAACTGGTTACGCTCGAACGTACTTACCCTAAACTCGGAAAAAACAAAATACGTTACATTTTCCATACGCTCCCTGAACCCCAACGACATAAATTCCCTTAGTGTCACTGCTCACATTCCTCACAACTCACTACTCTTCCCATGCTCTTGTCCAAAGTTAGAGAGAACCGACAGAATTAAATACCTTGGCACTATCATTGATTCAAAACTTACCTTTCGCCCGCACATAGAACTCACGGCAGGAAGAATTAGAAAATTGATTTATGTTTTTAAGAGCCTTCGACAAGTAGCTGAGCCTGGGATACTTAAGACCGTTTATTATGCTCTGTGCCAGTCACTGCTGTCGTACTGTATAACCTCCTGGGGAGGTACCTCTTCGTCCCATCTTATCAAACTAGAAAGAGCTCAGCGAGCCCTCCTTAAAGTTTGCACTTTCAAGCCCCGACTATTTCCAACTTTCGACCTGTATCAGTTTTGCGAGGTGCTTACTGTTCGCCAACTATTTGTACTCGCATGTGTACTTAGACAGCACTCCTTAACTACATATGATCCTGTCGCATCTCACGCTAAGCGAAACCGAGCAATTGTCCAAGTGCCTCATCTACGGACGACTTTCAGTCATCACTTTTTTGTTTCCTTGGCTCCTTTCTCTACCGTCGCCTCCATGAACATTTACCACCTAAACGCGTACTCTTGCAAGCAGGTACTTAAACAGTACCTGTTGACATGCTCCTACATTGAAACGGAAAACCTACTCCGTCCACTTCCATAGCAAGCTTGCATCACTTCTTACCCTGAAAACCAACACTCAAACCTTATCGCACTCACTTACACATACACACGCACACACACATACACACACACACACATACACACTCACACACACACACACACACACACATATACTCACACACACACATGTACTCCAACACCGACATGTGCAACTGCGATTTTATAGCCCAACTTAAAATCAATGCCTGTAGCCTTAAGCCATAAAATGTCTGTACTGTGTTGAAATTGTGACTTAAGTTGTAAAGCAGACACTTATAGCACAGGTTTTTATTAAACCTATTTTAAGTGGCTGCTGTCCCTAATAATATAGCTCAGTGGACAAACCTTGTTGTTAAATATTTTAATGTGCTGGCTATCTTTGTAGTGTCAAATAAACTTATTATTTATTTATTTATTAAATCAGTCTAATAAACACAATTAAAATTAAAATTCTCCTATACACTAAATATAACGTCGAAAATAAAGAAACCTACACAATATAGTTTCATATGAAAATTATAAATCAACCTCCAACAGTGAACGTCTCAACTCATATACTATCTAATAATGATGACAATGACCACAAAAAACGCAACGAAACTTAAAATTAAGACAGCAATGTACGGTCAACAAAACAATAACTCCTCCTCTCTCCCGGTCCGGTCCAAAGTGCTCCAATCCGTGAGAAAGGCCTGTGGCGACAATCGCTCTGTTATGAAGACCGTACTTAGATTTTTAAATTTCGACGTGACCACGGCGCATGCGTGAGGTAATTATGGCGGGAGTCCAAACTACGTGATATGTGAAAGGGCATAATGTAACATTCGGTATTGTCATGGAATTTAGAGTGGAAATTGCCGTTAGATGGGATTTTTTGCTCTCAAGTTGATGAGGATGATGTACGCGTTAACAATGCAGACGCTGACTTTTAAACCTCCATGTTCGGCAATAGAATTATTTTTGACGTTTTTATAGACAACACAGCACAGGGAATCCTAGTGTGGGTACCATGAATCAATGTTTAATTTACTTACTTGTTTTTGTGAATAAATACATTTCTTTTTTATTTTTGAAATATATTACACAGCCGCAACATTTAATTAGTATGCGAAAAAAATGTTCAGGCAATTTTTCAGGTTTTATAGAATCTGAATGCCTACAATTCCAATTGCGAGAAAATACAAGAACGTAAGAAAAGGCTTGGTCTGCAGATATTAAAAATAGACGAATTAATATGCTATGACAGGACAAACTAATAGACCAAGATCCCAGGGCCGCCAGACCTTACTTATTTTCTCATGAACCAAAACTGTGGTAGTAAAGAGTAGTGCTAATACGTACTATTAACATATGAATACCAGCTATCCTGGGCCGACGGCCAATTTTCAGCTACCAGGTTCTGAAGGTACTTCCAAAAATTAATCACTTGTCTTGAAGTCTGGGTGCTATAAAAAGTATTGTTATAGTTCCCTGAACATCATATAAAAAAATCACGGCTCATATTGTAGGTATAATCGTATAATTTACTTGCGAACTGTAAAGCGTCTGGCAGAAATTACAGCCGACGGAGAGCGTCTGGCGGTTTAATTAATTATATTCTATAAGGCATCAGTAGCCAGACTTCAAGACAAGTGAGTAATTTTTGGAAGTACCTTCAGAACCTGGTAGCTGACAATTGGCCATCGGTCCAAGTTTGCTGGTGTTCATATGTTAATAGTACATATTAGCACTACTATTTTCCACACATTTGGTTCATGAGAAAATAAGTAAGGTCTGGCGGCCCTGGGATCTCTGTCTATAACAAAAGTTAGTACTAGCAAAAGTTGGCCAAGACGAATCCTAGCACATCATTACTTTGTGTCTGTTTTGACAGTAAGACTTATAGCAACGGTCATAAAGTTCTTCTGCCAGCAAAGAGATAGCATAGGTTTCGAGCCCGCCCAATATTGAACCATACTTTTGCATGAGGATGGGTCAGTTAGACACCATCTGCAGGCCGAGTACGATAGTGACAGCGCCGCGACAACAGCGCGGTCCTATATCAAAATGTCATCATTGACAACGCCATAGGGTGAGCAAGCCTTTGCGCGGGACCCTCGCGCAATCAAAGTGAAGTTTCAGCGTGAGCCGAGCGCGAGATTGTCGTTATCGTGCTAGAACTGCTGAACTAACGTCACTAAATGGTTACCTAAACGAACTTACCTGTACGAAAAGATCTACCATAATAAACGAAGCTCCTTGTCTGGGAAAGTACCTGTTTCCCACCCACCCTCTTTTTGCCATGTTGTTAATAAAACTTCTTGCTTTAAATGTAATGAATGATACTAATGACTAACGAAGATTGACTGATGCTTTCCGATATTATTTTTGTAATTTAGATACGTCACCGGAAAATTTTTAAAACCGTAATTTTACAATTTCACTGGTCAAATTATAATCTTCCGCGATATTATGATTTGCCTAGGTTAAGTTAGGGTTATTTTAGGGTCGGTTGGGTTGCATTAATATTATAAAAAAGTCTGTCAATGTGAAAAAAATGGGGTAGTTGACAAAGTACCGAGAATTTATAAACTTACTAAGTCAATTTACAATATTACGGGTTTGACAATGTTACGGTGATATATATACATTGTAATGGCCAAAAGCATGGAAGCGAAATCTGTTCAAGACAGGGACAGAGTACAATTCTTCTACTCCTAAATACATTTTGGTGTTCATGAAACCGAACGAGCAATAGTGCTTTCTGTACAAGATCCACAGCTAGGCTTAGGTAATTCCAACGGCTCTTCCTAGCTGAAAAAGATTACACCATTGTGCCAAACCAAAACAAAGGCGAACCAGATACATCGCTCAAAAGAATAACTGTATTAGAAAATATAACAATGTTCAATTGAAAATTCATCTTGACGTCTGCATACGCACATGTGTATGTATCATCATGCCATCATAATCACAGCTTAACAAAACATTTGGCTGTTTAAAATAAGCGATCTACACGCAGGTTTATTTAAAGAAGCCTACAGCTAAACTAGCAATGCACGCTTCTTCGCATGCTATTTTAGCGAAACCATTTTACAAGCACTGAAACCATTTATGACCCAACTAGCTTTCCGCGCGAATTTAATTACCGTAGAATTTTTTTTAAACTATTCTGATGTCTAAGATTTATCCTAACAAACTTTCGCATTTATAATATAAGTAGGAAATTCAAATGTATGCAGTGGAACAGAATAGACGAATTTGCATTTTGTTTTTTTTTTTTAAACACAGACACCATTGCTTTTATAAGAGACTTTATCGCTTAAGGTTTTTAAGTTAAGCGATAACCATTAATGTGTATTAAAAAAATAAAAATAAGGATAGGAATTTATATGTTTTGGGATGTTTTTATTTATATGAGTGTCATAATGAGGGCGACATTTCATAAAATCCTAAAAAAAATGCTAATAGCTAAGACTCTCTTGTCCCATCATAACTTATAGTATCAGCTGTTTCATACAATTTGGTCGAGTATAGGTGTTGACTTTTTATGTAAGATATATATTTTTTATCAACAGCTGGTTTCAGTTGTAGAATCATCCCTTAACGTGCGGACATCGCCATGTCTAGAAACATCCACTAGTATGAATAGTCCATATGTCCATGATATACAAACAAACACTTCTCAAAAAAACAAGCGTTAACATCTCCACACGCAAAGCTACACAACAATATCTCGTACCTGCCAAAATCATAAAGCATTTGGAAGATAGAAGGCTGATAGTACACAGTAGATCACAGTGTGGTCTCGCACGCGATGCCTGGACCAATTAGAGCCGAGAGATCGCAAAAAGAAAGGCCGCGTTTGGGGCAGGTCGCAGCCGGCGGGTTAGACGGGGTTTAAGTTGGAATCGGTAGCGGTTTTACCGTGATTCTATTCTATTCTATTCTATTCTATTCTATTCTATTCTATTCTATTCTATTCTATTCTATTCTATTCTATTCTATTCTATTCTATTCTATTCTGTTCTATTCTATTCTATTCTATTCTATTCTATTCTACTAACATTAATTTTCCGTTCCCGTCCCTTGTGTATAAGCTGCGCCTTAGATATGCGTTTTGGCAAAGGTGTCACAAATAAATCACTTTTCTTCTTCCTTGGCTTTGACTTTGGCACCAGAGTCTCATCTGTCACATAAAGCTTCTTCCGTCTACTATCTTACCGAAACCCGGCTAATATTGTCAGAAGTCCCTGTCCTAGGTATTTGTGGAAGTAACCTGGACTAAGATTTTACCTCTATAGGATCAAATTAGGTAGTTAACTTTCTTTCCTTTGACTATCCAATAGCTTAACTCTGACTAAACAACAGCTACAGTCTGTACCTCAAATGTAGTTCTAAACGATTCCATCGGTACGGACAGCAAAAAAATGCAAATTGTCATAAGCCACGGGCGATTCACGAACAGACATTCCCACAGTGGAGCTGACACGCCTTGTACTGACAGCAAAACAGATGTTCGACGTGTGAAAGGCAAGACTCACAATACGTGCTGATTACCTTTTCGAACAAATAAAGTAATTAGCCAAGCAATTTGGTGTTTAAATTAAGTGAGTCTTGAATACGTGATTTATTGTTGCTTTGCATTCAAAATATTATTTACAACTATTAACTAAATACTCTTTTCAAATAACAACTTTGCTATAGGATCAATTGGGCCGTTAAATGTCAATGACAAATGAAAGAGAAAGACAGATAGAAAAAAATAATTATTTACGTCATTATTACAATTATTTTAATGCTAAAATGAACGGTGTACAATGTTCATACTTGGATGCTTCATAAATCACTAATGTGCCATATCATACATGTAATTTTCTGTCATTTCACTTCAGAGTCAACAGAACTTTAAAAGCGTAGGTTTGGGGTCCCCAACGCTTCGTATTATTTATTTATTACATATTTCAATTCGATATTATTTTAAAAGACACCTCTAATAATCTCGATGGTTCTTAACTTTACTCCTTTTTTTCTCCTCTTTAGAAAACCTTTTGAATTCCTTTGTTTTACTGGATATAAGAATACCTTGAAACTATATTCCTGAGACAGTTAATTCAATTTAAACAATTTTGCTGACGCTACAGGGAGACGTGACCAAATCCCGCTCTACATAGATAGTATCCTGCTACAGCGCATGTTGCATGCTCCATCTGTCAGAGGGTACTGATAAATATTGCCTATCAATATCAGACTATTATCTTTGTTAGGCCATCAAAGGTGAGATCATTTTGCAGATTATTAAATTGTTTCTGTTTATGTGTAAGTATGAGGCGAATTATAAATGTAGAAGCAGCGAAAGATGTGTGTTTGGATCTTAAGGGGGCAATCTGTGGTGTCTGCCTGTCACAATGGGACAAAGGCGTGAGCTTTTATGTTAGGTGACTTCAAGTAAGTTGGGGAAAGTTGTTCAGTTTCATCGGGACATTTAACCCCTAAAGTTTCGCTAACTAATTCAAAGTCTAACTAATTAATTTAACTAACTAATTTAACCCCTTGTACAGGGCTTTAAGTATCTCTCTTTCAACCTCTCGGGTGGTTAATCAGTCCATGAAACTGAACAACTTCCCCAAGGAACATAGGTCAAAATACGAAAAAAAATTTTGAGTTCCCATACAAACTTCATCAGCATATAGCGCATTTTGTTCCCATACAAACTTCATCAGCATATAGCGCATTTTGTATGGGAGATAAAAATTTTTTTTTCGTATTTTGACCTATGTTCCTCGGGGAAGTTGTTCAGTTTCATGGACTGATTAACCACCCGAGAGGTTGAAAGAGAGATACCTAAAGCCCTGTAGGTATATAGATTCTCGTTCCTACCTCTCGCTACGACAAGCAGTAAATAGTATGTCGTTGTTGCCATCCATAAAAATAGAAGAAAAAAAACTTGAGAAAAATAATACAATCGGATAAGACGAAAAGATTTGATTAGACGAAATTTACATAAAAAAGTAAACAGCAACCAAAACCGTAAGTACGTTTTATTCCACCATTTAATGGTTGTAAAAAATGCTATAGAAATTTCTGTAATGTTTTCTAGATTAAGATTTCTCGTGTTTTCATGCTGTACCGTTGTATACAGTGTTCTATCTATTTACCACAAATATGTACGTTTTATATTTGCAATAGGAGTGGTTTTGCAATGAAATCTAGTTGATATTATAATGCACTTTGTTCTATGACCTTATGAACTCATGTCCGGTTTGCGGGCTCTCGGTGGCCTTAATGCCAAAATTCGGAGCTTTTTTCTTTGCTTTTGTGAAACCAATTTTAAATAGATTCGGAATAGAAGTTTTGGGAGTATACTTTCTATGCCAGGGATAGCGAACCAATGGCAAATATTTTGAGCACGCCACCGATTGACAAAACATAGATATTAGAATACTATACTACGAATAGAAGACAAATTAACAAAATTCACAGTTCAGTTCAACTAACGAACTGAAGTGAGCCTACGTTACGGAATGGGTAGGTGGTGGTTTAAGTTTAATTTTGATATTTTCACAATAAGTCAACAATATTTGGTGACACGTCTGTGCCTGTGGTCTCATTCAACATTTCTTTTAAAAACGGCACGTCAATCCATAAAGGTTCGCCATCCCTGATCTATTCTAATGATTTATATCTAGAAAAGGATGATATTTACCTAATGCTTATAAGATAACAGTTTCAGTGCAATTTGATTTGTGTTCGTTCTCATTACCACACTTTTAAGCTCATGTGTATAAGAATGACTTCCTATTTCTTCATCAGCCCATATACGTCCCCACTGCTGGGGCACGGGGCTCCCTCAAAAACATGAGGGGTAAATGCCATACTCACCACGCTTGGCAGACGGGTTGACGAGGGTTTTGATATAATTGCAGAGTTTTCCTTCTCTGTGTGCAGATGAACTTGCTTGCATATTTACCTTAGTCGCCTTGTAGATACGACACCTCGGTAAGAAAGAGGGTGGTCCTATTCTACTCTGCCGGGGACTCACACGGCTTGGTTGTAAGTAGGTAAGCCCCCCCCCCTTGGCAATGCCCTTGAGCTGAGATAATAGTTGGCAATGGTAACTCAAATTTTGAAGTACCGTGCCGTGCAGTTCGAATTATAAAAAGGCCCAATGGGTAGAAATTGTAATCTACCGCGATATAAAAATTTACCTAGTAAAATTATAAAACGAAAGGGCCTGAAATTAGGATAAGTTAGGTTATGTTTAGTTAGGTTAGGCTTTTTTAGGTTAGTTTACGTTGCATTAATATCATAAAAAAGTCCATCAATGTGAAACAAATGGGGCAGTTCATAAAGTACCGAGAGTTAATAATCTTACGAAGTCAGATTACAATATTACGGATTTGACAATGTAACGGTGAGAAATACATGTGAAAGAAATAAAACCTCATACAACTTTTTGAGTGAGAGTGGCATTAGCAACTGGATACGAAATACCTACTCTCTGCCTAACATGGTCCCGCAGTAAGACGACCTAATTAGTAATGTCTTAGTGAAGCCGACATCCTGTGTTACACGGAAACCGTCGCCCGTTGAGTAGGAAGCGGCGGCGGCCAGAGGCTTGGTGATTGCCCTGATGACGGCTGATTATGATGGCTAATAGTTTAAGTACTTTGGAGTTTTTTGGAGTTTAGGTAGATTTTTTTTATTATAGTGTGTCTCATAATTATCTGCAGATACACGTCAAAGTCATAGTTGTCCACTATTGGCTGGTTCAATTTATGCTCTTTACTCATTGGTTGTATTATCTTCTCAGTAGCCTGTGATTAGGTGGGTATCACTCGATTTAGACATGTATCTGCAGATAATTATGAGACAGACTTTAAATAGCCTCATTCCACTTATTTCCAGCCTTATTAATGTGGGAACGCAGCTTTATAATAGGTCTTTACCTATGAAATTGCCGTTTTTCATACAATATTTTTGGAAAACTGAATTTTCCATACTAACGTTTTTGGATTTTTCTCGGGAATGCGAAATCCAAATTTAGCAAAATTTTGTGGGAAGGTTTGGAAAACATTAAGTTAATTTTCATCATACTTACTTTATTGAAAGTTGTAACTGTAACAACGGTACAGCAAAAATAAGCAATGAAACGGGCAACGGCTGAAATGAGCTATATTTGAGCTTCTTTTTCAGCAAATAAATCTAAAGTACAATGTATTAATTTGACTCATTATCTCCGTTATATGGCCAAAGTTTTAAATAAAAAACAATTTGAGTAATAGTTGTTCAATCAAATAAATAATTAATAACATAAAGCTTGAGAAAAAATCGGCAATTTCATAGGTAAAGACCTATTATATAGGTAGTTTTTTTTAAAACATGAGTGTCAATGAATATATGTAGATAAGATAGTCTATGATTTAAAGATGGACGAACTAAGTTGTTGCAGAAGTTTTTGTAAATGTGAAAAAAAATTCAAAATAAAAGTTAATCAAGTTATATCTGGGCTTTCCATTCTCTATTCCCTACAACGTTATAAAGCTGAATAAGACTATTATCATATCAATATGTATAATAATAAGTGGCTATGAACCACTATGTAACATAGCTATTAAGCATATTGAAAATAAATTTATTTATTTCTTTATTATAATATGCCATATCTTTCCAAGGTCCATTTTACAGAACGCGTCTCAGTCCCGTATTACAGAAGGAGACTCAAGTCTTGATCTAAACTTAAATACTGATTGTCTCTTTCTCTCACTATCATAATGATAAAGACGAATGCTACCTAAGTATAGATTAAGCGTCTGGGTCGCTTTCTGTAATACGGGCCTCAAACTCTGAGTCGCGTTCTGTAAAACTTAAGTAGCAGTCGTCTTTGTCATTTTGATAGTGAGAGAAAGAGTCAATCCATACTTAAGTATAGATCGAGACTTAAATCTCCTTCTGTAAACGGGTCTAAAAATTCATAGCCGTTTGTGCAAAGGATTTCTCAGATGCGTCCGAAACTCCATTAAAATTAAAACTGTTGGTTGCTTTGGTTGCAAAAGATTTAAATTCGAGGCCGATTAACAATACTTACCTACTTCAGGGACTTTTTTGGACCATATACAGGTTGAAAAAGAACCTCCTAGCTTTATTGAAAATCCTGAACCAGTATCACTTACAGAACACTTTTTTTTTCCTAAACGTAGACACCAGTCGGGCGCACCCCCCGAGTGCTACCCGCACCCCTCGCGTATCTGGTGTAGGAGTAATGTCTACGTTTAGACAAAAAAAATAATTATTCCCATGGAAAAAATATTTAAAAAAAATTTTTTTTCATAAATGTGTTCTTTGAGTGATACTGGTTCAGGATTTTTAATATAGCTAGGAGGTTTTTTTTCACCAATAAAATTGGGAAATCGGGGTACCATAGATATACCAGCTAATAATGGGAATTTCGATTCGTTTCTCCTTAAAGAAACGTATCAACGATCAATACAGGAATATCGGAGGGTTCAGGTATTTTTGATTCGTTAGATCTTCGGTTAATGTAACATCAGGGTAGAGCGGAATCTCACAGGCATATTTACGCTTAAAGGGAAATTCCTGCCACTTGTTTTAAAGAAAAAAATGGTAAAAATAGTAAATGTTTTTGTACTTATTTTGTATTAATGTACATTTGTGTAATTTAGTTTTAACATATGGTGGCGCGGCGGTACTAGAGATCAAACTTGGTACCTCACGCTTATGATACTCTCCCTCAATATTGACTATCTGATTTAAAATGGCTTCGTCTTTTTTTTTTATTATAAGATGGGTTAACTCTTGACCTCAATCTTGACCATAAGGTCAAAGATGAGGTCGACGATGGAGCGAGTTAACCCAGAAAATGCCTATGAAGGCACTGGTACTCCTACGCACCGACGGAACACAGCAAGCTGTTTGGCGTCGGACTTCGGTAGGAGGTCGCGAACCAGACGGCCCTTTACAGAGCCTACCACACCGCATGAGACAATAGGACGACACCTCAGATCCAGAAAAAAATGAAGTGTCGTTGCCTGGGATGGATTACTAGGAGGCAGGTCTCATTTGTGTTTCCTTAGTCGCCTCTTACGACACCCACGGAAAGAGATGGGGTGATGTTATTCTCAACCGATCACCACACGGTTAGACGGTTAGTCTGTTTATAATGTCAGAACAATTTAACCAATCCATCTCGTCTTCAACCTTTTCCAAATACCCACAAAAACCTTTGACCCTTCACCCACTGTATTGACATTTCCCTCCAATTCTAACCAACCAGTACTAAGTAAACAAATGCAGTTGAGACCACGCCACACACAAATGGGTAACACGTCGACACCTATTCTATTTGGATGGGTAAACACTCAAATATGGACTTGTTGACCTCCCGGAATGGTTCCCAGGATTTTTGCTTTTTTTTCAACTGTGTAGACTTATGAAGTGGTCATTTTGGAGAACAGAACAAATTAAAGACAACTAAGTACCTATATATGTACAAAATTAAACGCACCTACTTAGCAATGACAAATTTAAAAGATTATTTTTTTAACCTGCCAAAGAGGCCGCTTAATTTAACTTTTTACATATTTAGAACGGCATATGAAGCAAGATTTTATGTTTTTCTATTGGGTGTTGACTGTTGATGCACAACAAGAGGTTTTGCGGAGTTTTGACCAAAACATTGACTAAATTTTTGTTCAAAATATGTATGAAGATATTTTTAACCGTGTGGTGATCGGTTGAGAATAACACCACCCCATCTTTTTCCGTGGGTGTCGTAAGAGGCGACTAAGGAAACACAAATGAGACCAGCCTCCTAGTAATCCATCCCAGGCAACGACACTTCATTTTTTTCTGAATCTGAGGTGTCGTCCTATGGTCTCATGCGGTGTGGTAGGCTCTGTGAAGGGCCATCTGGTTCGCGACCACCCTCCTACCGAAGTCCGCTGCCAAACAGCTTACTGTGTTCCGTCTTTGCGTGGGAGTACCAGTGCCTTTATAGGCATTTTCTGGGTTAACTCGCTCCATCGTCGACCTCATCTTTGATCTTATGGTCAAGATTGAGGTCAAGAGTTAACCCATCTTATAATAATAAAAAAATGATAGCTCAAACATTTACGCAAATGTGTCTTATGCCCTAACATAACCGCTTTATGTTCTACCTATCTTGAAAGGGCATATAAAACGGGCAAAGATACAAATGAATGAATCCAAACCATCTGGGCAGCCGATGTCACCGATACCATGAAGTTGCAATCGCTATCACTAACAAAAGCAAACAGACAAACATTTGTGTGACACATGGGTATACAAAACAAAAGGTTGTCGGCACACTATCCTCCGCTCCAAGCAGATGTTTCCTGCCTGTGTGCAGCGGTGCCATTTAAATGACCTTATTATTTACATAGACCATTTTTAAGATTCATATCGCGAACATATGCTAGAAACGCTTAAATTTTGCAAATTAACTGTGAATAAGAGAAACACTAAGCTCGAATATTTTTTGTTGTGCGAATATTTTTCCTTCCCTAAAATTATCGTGAACATCCCTTAGGCGGGTAAGCGTGTAAAAATACCGAAACAATATGCTCTATAAGTAATTTAGTTAAGTATAGTATCTAAACTAACGAAGTGTACAGCTTCAAAAAATTGTGGAGTTATTTTAATAGCTCTGAACCTCTTTCAGACATATCAAAATTTCCAAGACTTTTATGTTAGAAAAATCTTTTTAATAAGGAATGCTCCTTGATTTCCAGGACTTTTTATTTTTTATTATTGAAGTCTCCTATAAGGCAGTCATGGGCAAGGGCGTCGCCAAGGGGGGGCAGGGAGGGGCAGCTGCCCCCCCCCCCCTAGAAATGAAAAAATGTAGCCAACTGCAAAGAAACCAAAGTTGGAACCGTTCTTATCACTATCGCCAATTCAACATACGTAGAGGCAAAGACTCGCGCTACAAGTGTAAAATTGCATGCGCTTGTCTGTACCTACAATTCATTTTTTTTTATCCTCCATAATATTTACTTGCGTGGGTAAATATTATCCCCATATTAGGCGGGGACCTGGGCCAAGAGCTGGCGACGCCCTTGGTCATGGGCGTGATTAAACGCTCCAAGCCTCGAAAACTACCGCTCGCTAGGGCTTTGCATTGCGCTCTCCGTTATAAAAAACTCGAAATAAATAAATTTTACTCAGATAAAGACAAATGTTCTTATATCTACGAAATATATCAAGAAACTTATTTTTGTTGGTTGAAGAAATCCTTTTTTTCTGTGATACGTATTTGAATGTAACCAAATCGATGTTCTTTTGGATAGTTTGATTGATAGAGGAACGGGACTTACTAAAATTTTGTTAACCTTTTAGTGCCAAGAGTTTTCGTCAAAAACGCCCACCACACGCCACGACATCAAAAAAAAAATTAATGTCGTGGCGTATGGCTAATGCTTGGTGAACGATATTAAAGTTAAAAAAAATAAAAATAAAAAATTGTCTGATAGACTTTGGCGGTGAGGGCACGAAACTTAAACGTCTGATATACCTATCAGACTTTGGCCGTGAAAAGGTTAAGCTACTCATATTGAACTACTTAATATAATCCAATAGATTCTCGGAACAATTAGTTTTTATTTAGGTATCCACCTATTTAATCAATAAAGACATCACTTTTTCAACTAAAATTAAATGTATGCAAGTTATAGTTATTTTACACAGGATATCCCGTCTTACAACAACTCTACCGTAAATAAATCACACACCACTCTGTAAAAACCAAAAATAAACCAATTTCTAAGGCTGCATGGAACAGGTGATGTTTGGCCGGCGATTAAGAAAAAAAATTAAAAAGTAATACGACGCATCGGGTTTGGCCCACTAAATCATTTGTCAAACTCGCGGCGCCGACGCAGGCTTCGAAGAAAAGGTTGTGAAGGATACGGTAATCATTTTATGTCTGCGATTTGCACTCATAATTATAATATTACTCCAGTATTTAGTAGATCGGGAAAACTCATGAAAATTCTAGGGAAATTCGATAAAATGGTATTTATGTATTTATTTATTCTTTATTGGTACATGAGCATACGTTACACAGGACACAGTATAAACAGTTTAAAGGCGGACAAATGTATCTTTTTTACTTGGATTAGATAAATCTTGGATCAAACAAAAACAACATTTTATATCTCAGACAGTGATATGAAGGTACCTACCTGAACAGCTCTAAGCAAGAACAAAACAGGATAGAAACAAAATATTTTTTTTATTTTTTTTATAAGATGGGTTAACTCTTGATCTCAATCTTGACCATAAGGTCAAAGATGAGGTTAACCCAGAAAATGCCTATAAAGGAACTGGTACTCCCACGCACCGACGGAACACAGCAAGCTGTTTGGCGTCGGACTTTGGTAGAAGGGTGGTAGCGAACGGCCCTTTACAGAGCCTACCACACCGCATGAGACCATAGGACGAAACTCAGATTCAGAAAAAAATGAAGTGTCGTTGCCTGGGATGGATTACTAGGAGGCAGGTCTCATTTCTGTTTCCTTAATGCCTGCTTGTATGGGTGTGTGTGTGTGTGTTTATGTGTGTGAATACTTTCTTGTGCAAAAATTGAAGGAGTGTTGATTTATTTAAAATAGAATCCCATATCCTTTCTCACAGCTCATTTCCAGAGTCCCATCAGTTTCAAACCATGGCACCACGAAGGAACATCCACGCAAGTCTTTCGTCCAAAATAACGTTAAGCCCACGTTGAGAGCAATAAATACGAAATGACAGAGGTGGAATCAATCGACGGGGGCTCACCGGGCTAAGGGGCTACGGGGGGCTCAGCGGGGCTAAGGGGGGCTAATTAGAGGCCGCGGCTCAGTCAATGTGGTACCCGGTATGTTATTATGTGTTTACAAATCAGATGGCTGGGTAAGGGATGAGTCCCGCTAAGTGGTTGGGAATTGAGAAGTTAGGTAGGTTATTTTTTAGCTAATTTCATGAAAATATCTACGTAGTTAGTATAATGGGAAAGTAGTATGTTTTTTTTTTTTTGGAATACTCTTAAAAAATAGTAGGTATGTGCCAAACCAAGCTCCCTTCGTCCATTTTAGCGTATTGTATTGTTCTACGTGGGCTTGACATGACAGCCTACTATCTTTTTTAACAATAAGACCGCCTTTCATATGTACACGTATTTTGTATCTCTTGCTGTTATTTTGTTGTGTGTGTACAAATAAATTTGATTATATTGTACAGTGTCTAAAGACCAAGGTCTTTAATCAATGCGTCCTACCAGTCATGACGTACGGAGCCGAAACGTGGAACATGACAGTGAGGTTGGCACACCGATTGCACGTCGCTCAGCGAGCAATGAAACGCTCCATGCTCGGGATCTCGCTAAGGGACAGAATCCGAAACGAGGTCATCCGACAGAAAACCGGAGTGATGGATATTATCCAAAAGTGTAGCAAGCTGAAGTGGTAGTGGGCTGGCCATGTCTGTCGCAGAACCGACGAACGTTGGAGTAGACAGGTTCTCGAATGGAGACTACGTCTTGGCAAACTTAGTGTAGGACGCCCCTCAGCCAGATGGTCAGATGACCTAAAGAAGATAGCGGGTAGTGGCTGGATGAAAACAGCGGAGGATCGTGCAAAGTGAAGTGGCGCACCTTGGGGGAGGCCTATGTTCAGCAATGGACTGCAATAGGCTGATATGATGATATTGTGTGATGGTAGTTTTCATGAGGTGGTTTGTAGACACTTTATCTCTTTTTTTTAATGTCCCACTGCTGAGGAAAGCCCTCCATTGTATCCTTCCAATTTGTTCCGTTTGAGCCCCAGCCTCCCTTTTCCTGAAAATAACAAATTTTAAAATGCTATGGTAAGAAACGAAAATTACATTTCTTCATATTTCGACCTATACATAGTTCCTTGGGGAAAGTTGTTCAGTTTCATAAGCTGATTCACATCCATAGTTTTCGCTAACTCAACGTCACTCAAAGGGCCTTTTTATAATTCGAACAGCACGGCACGGCACTTCAAAATTTTAATTACCTTTGCGTCCTATGTTCTCAGCTTCTAGTATTACTGTAACATTATAACATAGGAGGCAATGGTAATAAAATTTTGCCGTGCCGTTTTCGAATTATAAAAAGGCCCATCGCCCAATAGATTCCCTGCAGTTTTCTGGTCACTGCTACTGACAAAGCATTCAATAAGTGAGTACAAACAACAAACAGTTATCGAGAGCCATGAAATTACTGACAAACATTACAAGATGCGTGCCCAACCTGGCAGTGAACCTGGGACTAGTTTTCCCACGGGCATTCTCACGGACTTGACACCCACTACTGTTTGCGATCACATTCTAAGCGTATGCTGATGTGGCAAAGAATTGTAACTTAACATTTGGTGAATTTTGTAAGCACTATTAACCTTTTATTACTATATTCTTTATTAATTTAAATGAATATAGACCTTACCTACCTGGTACATGTGTTTTTGGACTTAAGAGAAGGTCACAGCAATTAATCTAATATATAAAATTCTCGTGTCACAGTGTTTGTTACAAAACTTCTCCGAAACGGCTTGATCGATTCTTATGAAATTTTGTGTTTATATTCAGTTGGTCTGGGAATAGGACATAAACTATTTTTCATACCCTTAAGTATAAATTATACCCCTAAGCAAAACAACTTTTGACGGGTCAACTAGTTTTCAAATATGTATAATACGAAGGAGAAGAAAATAGCAACTTAACTATAGCCCCAAGTCAAGGGCGAACTGTATGGCGCCCTTAAAAAGGCAGCAGTCATTAAAATATGCAATAGTTCTCAATTTCACCACCTAAGCGGATTTCACCTCCTCCTGTTTAAAAATCGAAAATTAAAAATAGAAGTCGGTTAAAAATGATCACATTTGTCATTCCAACGCCATTGAAAAGTTATTGATCAGAGGAACAGCTACCCTGTTGTTTTCTACAAAAATGTATCGTACGACGTTTTACCACAGGGCCCGGGTCAATAAAATACTCGTTTCGTTAAAAATGTAACAGGTACCGATTCCCAAATAGGATCCATTTCCCAGTGCGTGTGCGCAGTGGTACAGCTGGAAACAAGGTTTGATACTTTATACTTTATTTCAATTTTAAACTACATACATACTTGGATGTTTTTTCTGAAAAAAATTAAAAAGAGGTTGATTTTATTTTAGTTTCATAATATCACTATTATGCGTAATAAATGAGCCCTAAAACAATTTTAAATATAAAAAAAAGAGAAAATTAATACACTCATTAGCTCATTACATTTTTACTTGTTTTTTCTGCGTTTGTGTTTTGTTTCTTCTAAGGCCAAAAAAAGTATCCCGTTCTGAAGTGTTATATGTTATGAATGCAACACCATTTTATGGATTTAATTGTTTTTTTCGTTTACATTAACGTCCAGGTTATTTTGCGGGCAAAAATACGTAAGTTGATTTTAAAAACTTATTTTTTCAGTTGATATACTGAGGCGGTTTTTTTTATGGTGAGATGACGATAGACAAGTTTTTTTAAATAGTATTGTTGGTTTGTAAACGTTTTCCATGGTACTCCAATCAACTGAAACTATCGACAGATGCGTGGTCAAGTATCAAATCTGTTTATTCCAGCTCACTTATTCGTAGCTGAACAACATGCGCTGCGCCCACGCAGCTATCATCGCGTGTTTGTCAACGCAAGCTCTCTGTAGTAAGGGATCCTAACACGAGTGTGATCAGAACGACTATTTTTGAAATCACTTTATGCTCTCACTCTGAGCTGAGAGGGTAAAAAAATTGGTGCCTTGGGTGACTGTTAATATTTACTGATGATGTAGAATGTGAATCATTTCGCCAAGGAACATGTGTAAAAATATGAAAAAAATGATGGAATGGATTTCCCTGCCTGCGTCTGTATTTCCGAGCTCATTTAACCCGAATCTCTTTAAAGTTTGCTACATCCTCGACCGCATCTTCGCCCTTGTGCTAGATTGTGGTCGAGAGAGAACCCATTGTTAATAAAAGTTAAAAAATGTTAAAAATGTTAGTCGAAATTTCATACGCTACTTACCTTATACTACTAGTATTATGTTACTACGCAGTGTACTGCGAAAAAGCTTTCATGGCAGCTGTTTCACAGTACATGGCAGGTTTTTTGTGTTTAACACAATTATTATTGTTTTATTTTTTCATGTTTTATTGTTATATTTACAGGTACACTAAAAGCAAAAAATGACATAAAAATTTCGAAAATTTTCCCGAGGAAAGTTCCACTGAAAAATCTTTTTCATTCCAGACTAGATTTTTGGAATTTGACAAACATGACAAACTAGTAATAAACAGTAAAACAATTTGCTTAAAACTAAATGGGAAAGCTAGTTACAGCCTGCGGGGATACCGCAGACGTGTATTATCTCATTATCTCCCTCGGATCGCACACAAGGTGCGGGGCACGTGGCACCACAGCTGATCTGAATTATCTGCCGCCATCTTAGAGTTCTAAGGACTGCAGTGCCCAGTGGCACTCGCTAAGCCGTACCGATCAGTAAGGTTAAACAACGTTTTGTGGGACAGGGAATCTGAAGATGTCCAAAGAGGCAATTTATCACGATCATTTCCGTGCTTCGAAAGGCACTGGCTGTTATAGATTGATGACCAAGTCAGAAACATTTAACTTTGACACCAAGTTTAGTCAAGTTCGCCTATTAGTTACGTACAGTCAAGAGCAGGTCACGCTTTAAACTACCAGTTTAAGCTGAGCTCTGATTTATACTGCGCGTCATACAATGCAGGGCCGGTCCAAAGTGTCAAGCTTAACGTGCTCTTGAGTGTACCTCTACAATATTGGGTGACATTAAAGTAGTCAGCGAAAATGAATCAACCAAGGTAACTTAAACACTTTCCTCATATAACAGGTAAGGTAACAGGTATAAAGGTAAATTTTGAACAGGTAGGTACATAATTTCTGGAAAGAAAAAGATATCCAAGGTACCATGTTGTATTCATCAGAATGAGAGGAGTAGACCCTATTATAAAAAAAAACTAGTTACTATGTCTAGAACTTCCCACCTTCCCGCTCTAAGTTAGACCTTTATAATAGCTTTCAATTTTATTGTTTAAATTTCTTAAACATTTATTTGCACAAGGTGTGGCAATATGCAAAGCTATTATCTTTAAAAATAAATTTAATTTATTTATTTCTGAATGGGAACATAAACCACTTTTAAAAGGACAATTTAAGGACCTACATTAAATACATAATATATTTTAAGTTAAGAAAATATATAATTAGAAGTCTGTATTCCACAATGCTCTCCTCGAGCTAGATCACTACTCGACAGTTTCCATAATTTGTCACTTTCTGTAATTGGTAATTTTTTTAAATCACTGATTGGTCACTTTTCCGAATTCATCACTTGAGTTATCTGGTCAGTATATTATATCTCGACAGTTAGTGCATTTTGACTTAACGTACAGTTCTCAATGAAAGTCAGAGTATTTAAAAATTATTTATTTTACTTTATTTCAATTAACAAATCAAAAATAAATTAACTTTTTACAATACCTACTATTATAATATGTGTGTACGTACACACGACAGCACATCAGGCTATACCACAGAATAAATAATAGTATTGATTCTAAACAAAACATATAAAAACCTATCAGCTGATACTGAGTTCAAGTTGTATGGAGAGGATTTTTTTAAAATATTTTTAGCTATGTTGCTAAGGGAAAGTTGTTCAGTTTAGGCGCTGATCTATCTTTAACTTTCGCTAGCTAATTTAAAGTTACCAAAAGTTGAAATTGATTTTTTCCCATATCAATCCATAACAAAGATTAGTCCGATTATTCTGTGATTTCTAAGGTACGGAGGACCGCACATCAGGTTACCACACTCGTGCACTCTGTGCCGTTGTGATAAGAGCGGTTTTACACTAAAATGGAGTAACCTGATGCGCTGGCCTCTGTACCTACCCGTAAATATAAACAATATAAACAACACCTCTGGGGCCCCGATTTTGTAACTTAAGTTGTGTGTCGATGGAATGGTCGCCATTTTATCTGTTCAGGTGGCGAAGTCGAGAACTATCCAAATGTCATACATCTAATGACGGCTGCTTTGATGAATTTTCAGTTGCTAGGTAGTTTGCAACTTTACGTTCGGTTGACGGTGGCGCTGTTGGTCGAGGTGATTGTCAGCAAGTATATGAAAATTAAATAGTTCTCAATGTCGCCACCTGAACAGATAAAATGGCCTCCATTCCATCGACACACGACTGAAGTTACAGAATCGAGACCCTGGGCACAGCTTACTGTATAGAAAACTCATTTTGTTTTTTACCGATTTCCGTACTTTTCTTGCTAAGACAAACAGCTGTTCGCACAAATTAAAAAAAGGCCGTTTTTTTTATTACCTACTTTAAAATCTCATTTTTTTTCTTTTTTTTATTATAAGATGGGTTAACTCTTGACCTCAATCTTGACCATAAGGTCAAAGATGAGATCGACGATGGAGCGAGTTAACCCAGAAAATGCCAATTAAGGCACTGCTACTCCCACGCACCAACGGAACACAGCAAGCTGTTTGGCGTCGGACTTCGGTAGGGATGGATTACTAGGAGGCAGGTCTCATTTGTGTTTCCTTAGTCGCCTCTTACGACACCCACGGAAAGAGATGGGGTGGTGTTATTCTCAACCGATCACCACACGGTAGAAAGTCTCTCAGTCTTAGTAAGTAAAGGGGAGATCAAATGATTTCGTCCCACGGTAATTTATTTATTGTTCATTTATTTATGGATAACTAACACTACAAACTTGGTGAATATTTATGTGCCAAACTGTCTGGAAAGATTAGTTGAAATAGTAGAAAAAATATGAAAAATTTAACATTAATTTAAAAAAAGAGCAACCCTCGATTTCTTGTCTATTCTTCTCGAAGGGTGACTGCACCATTGCGAACAGACATAGAATTTAAAAACAAATGAAATATTTTTTGCTGCTAGGTTTATTCAGTTAAACAATTTCTAAAAAAAACTATAAAATTATCTCTTGGAAAGTATTCGGTACATCTTCACTTCTATAACTTTCAGAATAATAAACCGTTTTCATGAATAATAAAATTATAAAAAATAGGGAGAGACAAGCGTTAATAAAATTATTTTTTTAAACACATGCTACGCAACACAACCGTCTCCCAAACAGGAGTAGGCAAGGAAATACGCTATACATGAGATATGAAATAAAATGAATCTGAAGATAAAGTAAGAAAGGAAACAACTGTCTTGACAGCTTCCGATCTCAAGACTTGTTCGTAGGGCTAACTCACACGCACGCACGCATAATTACACACACACATTCACTATCACCTATCTAAGAAAAAAGAAAAACCTGAAAAGACTATCTAAGAAAAAACTACAATTCTCTAATTAAATTGTATTTCATGACAAGTTAACATGTTTTTTATCTTTGAAATTAATTTGGTTTAAGAAACGTCCTCAAAATTATTAAACACATTTTAAATCTGCATAGAGGTGCTTCTGCGTCTAACTAATGGATAGATACACGATAGAAGCGATTTTGCATTCGCCATTACGGGATAGAAGCGGTTATGCATTTAACCTTGCAACTGTTACTTATGACTTTTTGTATAGGATAGAGGCGGTATTGCGCAAAATTTTTTTTATAATGTAATCATAGAGAATCGGAAGAGGGTTGCCGGTTGATAAAAAACGTTAAGAGCCAAAAATGGGATAGAAGCGCTTCTGCATCTATATACACGCCTCAATTGCTAAAACGACACATGTCCAAAAAAGTATCTTTAAAAGAAAGGTAGCTGAAAAAAAACACTGTTTCCATTTAAAAAATCTACTCAGGCTTGGGCTTCATTTAATCTACTGAATATTTGTTACTAGTTCGCGAAAAACTACTGGACAAATTTTAATGAAAATTTGCAGTAATAGCTTAAATGTCAGAATAACACATAGACTACATCATTTTCCCAAATTCCCACGGGAATGAAGTCCCGGGCGTAAGGTAAGCTAGTTAGTACATTAAAAAAACTATGAAAGATGTAACACCACTGACAGAGATACAATAAATACAATATCTTTAGACTCATCTCTTGCTACCTTTACCACGTGTGTATACCACCTTAAACTGCACCTGTGTGTGCATGATCTGATCAGGTGTTCTGAAAACGCCCTAAAATGCTACCACGTTACCTTGACACACTCACAATTTCCGTTAAATTTGACGTACATTGCCAGTTTAATAGCGTAGTCGTTTAAAAACGGTAGGCAAACCTGCAGTGGATGTGGAATTTGCGTTTTAGCTGTCGAGGAATCGTTAAAAATTCCTTGTCGCCCTTCATTGATATTTTAACGCAGTCGTACGTTACAAATTGTTAATTTTTTCGACGTGTTTTTGTCTGTTAATAAGCGCAAAAACATGACAAAAAGGCGCTTGTTAAATTATTGTCGTTGAAGGAAATTATGGTTATCTGAAGTAAATCGTCTGAAATTCTGAATGTCATTTCTGAAGAAAGTAATAGTGCAGTTTGTGCATGTTGAATGTTCAATAATTTTAGACATTTGACAACTTTATAACATTTTCGAGTTTTTAAACGTGTCTTAAAGTGAGTTCAAGTGTAGTGTACCCTAAAACATAGAAGTGAACGAACTTGTAACTTTTACTAGCATATGGAGAGCACATGAGATATCGAAGACAAGGGTCGAAAAAATAAAATATGCACCAAGAAATGTCAAATTGTGTGAAAAGGGAAAAAATTGGAATCTTTCATTTTTTGGCAAATATATCATCTTCATAGGGGGCGTCCATTAATTACGTGAGGCGTTTTGGGGGGGGGGGGAGGGGGTCGGGCCGAATCTCACTCAATCTCACGTGGGGGAGAGGGGGGTCTTTACAAATATCACGTAATATTTTCCCCAAAAGAAATAGTGTTAAATTGTGGGAAAGCTAAGTTAAACCAACTAAACCATGTTCTTCAAGTAGCCACTCTGAGTTCCCGTGGACTGAATTAAAACAATCTTTTTTTTTTCTTAAATTGGTAAATCATAGCTGTTTTTTATTGTTCGATTATCAAAAGTAAAAAAATAATTAGGCAAATTATGTAAGTTTTCTAAATAAATTACCGATTAACGTATTTACACTAAAACTAAGCATTTTCATAAAACTCACGTGAGATAAAAGGGGGAGGGGGGGTGTCGAGCCAAATCACACGACATCTCACCAGAGGGGGTGGGGGGGTCGAAAAATCGCCAAAAACTCCTCACGTAATTAATGGACGCCCCCATATCAAACGCGAGATATGTATCTCTTTACAGGTTTACTAAACATGTTAACTTGAAGGAAGTGGTGTATTGGGGTCATAACAGTAAGTGCTACATAATCATCATCCTTACCAGCTATCGATGCACCCTGCTGATCAACAGACGAGGCTCTGGTTTAATAGTTTATAAACTTGCGACTTCATGATAGGTACTCTATTTTAATACTCATTAAAACACCCTGAAATTGTCATAAATCACGAAAATCGTGGACGTCATTGGACGCATATGCAGCTTTTTGAGTTTTTGAAAGCATATTTTGTCCTCTATTTTATTTGACAATGTATAATTTTCGAATGTTTATAGTTTTTTATGGACAAATATAAATGCCGTCTATTACTCTTATTTATTTTTTACAGAATTGCCGACATACAAAACTACCTATTGATAAAAAATATAGTTTGATAAAGAACCTAAGACAATCTTCTTAACGTCTGAAAAACATTATTCTATTTATTACTAGCATTCCGCCTGGGACTTCGTTCCGGTGGGAATTCGGGAAAATTATATAGCCTATGTCCATCGGGGATAATATAGCTTTCTATTGGTGAAAGAATTTTTCTAATCGGTCCAGTAGTTTCGGAGCCTATTCAATGCAAACAAACAAACAATCAAATCTTTCCTCTTTATTATATGTATATGTATATACAGACTTTATATATGTTTATATATAACTTATAATATGTATATACAGCAGGCGCGGTCGCAGCCAGAAATTTTGGAGGGGGTCACTCACCCAATTCACAACTAAGTAGACAGCCTTTATCTTGAATCTTTACAATAAACCGACAAATTACATTATTAGAATATTGTTATACAATCTTTATCATAACGACGCATATCGATTTTGCTAGGATTACCAAAACTACGTAGTTCGGGTCCTTGTTTCTAAACTAGATGTCATTTCCAAGTTATTTTGGCCATCGTACGTAGTTCATAAAAACACCACTAGATGTCAGCAAACTATAAATTTATCGCGGTTAGGGGATAGCTATAAATTTTCTTTTATTATTTGGCAAATTTTTGAGATTTTTCAATTTGACCTTAGATTTTGGGGGGAGTCATGTCCCCTGTGACCCCCCCCCTTCGGACCGCGCCTGATATACAGACATATTATAAGTTATACAGATATCTAAATCTGTATAACTTATAATATGTTATACAGATTTAGATATCTTGAATACAAATTACAAATCATTTGAAAAGCTTCTTAGTAACAAGGCTAATTATCAATTCTTTGTTCAATCATCAAAAACAACTGACGACTCACATTCCCTAAGAAGTGTAAGGAACCTATACATTGGTCACCCATCATAACAGTTTCAACAGACTAAACGAAACTTAAGAACCTCCTAACTGAATGAGCGCAAAATCCCTACTATCTCTACTAATATTTTAAATGCAAAAGTAACTCTGTTTGTCTGTCTGTTACGCTTTCACGCCTAAACTACTCAACCGATTTTGATGAAATTTGGTACAGAGATAGATTAGACCTGAGGAAAGGTGTGGCTACATTTTATCCCACAGCTGGGCACGATATAACCTGTAGTCCATGCGGGCGGAAAGCTAGTAGAATCTAATTTATAAAGCTGAATGAAATGTAAATAGGCCAGATCCGTTACTAATACCTAACCCACTTAAGGCTGTAGTGTCTAAGACAGTGGCGAAGTGTGTCAGCGAGGCACCTGGCGCAAGCTGCGCGTGCCATGTGCGCCAACTGCCGAATACATCCGCGTGCGCAGGATAGGCCTCACGGAGGCTTAAGAGGGAACAAGGGCTAATACGATAATTTAAATTATTTTATTTATTTATTTGATAAGTGAAAGATATAGCCATACAATAGTTTAGTATCCAGCGCGGAACATTTGAACAAACATAAGTCGGATTTGTGTGTTGCTTCCATTAAATTGTTGGTAAGATAGAGTACATGATTTTCGTGATTTTGTGAATGTCAAAGTATTTTAATGAATATTAAAATAGAGAATTACAAAGCTTTATACTGATACTAGCTTTCCGCCCGGGACTTCGTTCCCGTGGCACTTTTTTAGTTTTTTCTTTCATAAGAACCTTCTCCTGACAATAAGGAACACAACAAAAAAAGAATCATCCAAATCGGTCCAGCCGTTCTCGAGTTTTGCGCTTACCAACAGATTTAGTGATTCATTTTTATATATAAGATTATTTAAAGGAAATATTTATATTTTGTAGGTAACGAATAAACTCAAAAACTGGACCGATTTGAAAATTTCTTTCACCATTAGAATGCTACATTATCCCCGAGTAAAATAGGCTACATACATAATTTTGTCGAATTCCCACGGGAACGAAAGTCTGGGCGGAAAGCTAGTTCAGAGTATTTTAATAAGTATTAAAATTTTAAAATAGAGAATGGCTAAGTCGCCAGGGTCAAATAAAGAAACGTAGTAATACTGCCAGAGCTTATACCGTTAATAGGCGAGGATGGCGATTTTGGAGCACTAATATGTAATAACCCTCCCGGCGACCCGTTCCCATTTCTATTTATTCCAAGATATATATTTGTCAATTTCTATGTAATACCAAATCTCATTTGTCAAAATTATAAATTTTTCAAATTCTTAATTTTTAATTCTTTGTTTACTAAATTATTGAGTGTGGATGGCGATTTTGGAGCACTAATATGTAATAACCCTCCCGGCGACCCGTTCCCATTTCTATTTATTCCAAGATATATATTTGTCAATTTCTATGTAATACCAAATCTCATTTGTCAAAATTATAAATTTTTCAAATTCTTAATTTTTAATTCTTTGTTTACTAAATTATTGATTGTGTTATTTCTAAGCTTTCAAGAAAATACCGAGTAAGTACAGTTGAACAAATAAAGAAGGAATTTATTATTAGTTTAAAATAAGTCTAGTAAAAGCAACAGTAAATATATCTTTATTTCCACCATATACAGGGCTTTAGGTAAATTTGATTAACCACCCGAACTTTAAGTATCTCGAGAACTAATTGTCCGATTTCTTTATTTTTTAAACCAAAGCTTTGTAGGTGTGCTTCAAATATTGTGTATTTATTATATCGATAAAGTCAATCGTTAACTCGTAATTTTTTCTTGTCGACCAACTGCTCAGCATTCGCATTCTAGTTTAATTTTGCTATATAGCAATACAAAATATCTTGGAATTATCTCACTTATTTGATATATTATGAGAACATAGGATAGTACCTTTAGTAATAATTTTTAATTTTAACTGAAAACTTCTTTAACCGACATTTGCCTAAAAAAATAACTCCCCAACGTAGGGTAAAATTGCCAATAACCTACCTACCGTTTTACACATAGGGTAATGTTACAAAAAATTGACCTTCCGCCCACCGTTATTATTGTAATAGTGAACGGCTAATATGAACTAATGTAATGAGGGCAAGCCAAGGTGCGTCACAACTGTTCTACAGGTGGCTATATCAGGTGGACTCACCCTATCATCGACAAACTTACCTTTACCGTCATAGATGCACTATCTCTCATATAAACAGTATTAAAACAACATTTTTTAAAGTGAAAGTAGAATTTGGTAAAACAACCTTTTGTCTTTCAGACACCTTTAAAAACATTTGTCTGTAATGTATAAAACTTCAGTTGTAATTAATTCAATATGTATAGAATTCTATTGGTAATTTAGAATTCAAAGGTCTTTAGTTTTATATTTATGAGTGTGTGAACATATACATTGTAAAAGTTTTAGACGCTTGGTTATCAACTTATCATAGTGGTATGTATAAGTACATAATAATAAAATTATTCTTTTCTTCAAATATGTCGCTGATGACAGATATACGCATTTTTATTCGTAATAAATTTTACCTGTTGGTTAGTAATTGTTCTCATTTATAGTTTTTCAAAAGCTCTAGGTATCCAATTGATCGTTTACTAAATTGGTAATGCAATTTAAAAGTACGACCTAAGAAGCCATATTAGTTCGCTTCGAACCTGTCAACAGCTTTTTACTCTTTCGTTTTGAACGAAAACAAATTAAGCAAACAGACTCTTTATCATACAAGCTCAAGTTGTCTCCTTATTTTTACATCTCGCGACAAGTGACGAATGAGTGACAAATGACTGTAATGTGCGTATCAAAAAGCGAATAGGTAGCCCGGTGCGCGCGCACCTTTCAAAAAAAGAACACTTTTAACTTTTTAAATGCAATCGGCAGATAAATTTTTAAATTGGCATGCGGCAAGCATAAGGACGAAACAATATATGCCACCGGGATAAAGCAGCTGTGCATTTTTTAATCCATAAAAATGTATTTAAAAAAACAAAGTCTTTTATCTTTTCGCCAAATTATAGGCAAAGGGAATTGCACGTTCCTATTTTTATGGAGAGCAAAGATGGCTGTTAAATTGGAATGTTTAAACAAACCCACATAAAATGAATGTGGCCATTAACTTAAGTAAATTGAATCCATTATTTGTAATAGAGAACATGTACCTAAAACCTGCAAGTTGGTTAATTGGTTTTATCGTATTTCAACATAAATAACAATCTGCTACATAAAAACAAGAACTTTTTTCCGCGTGTTTATCTAATTTGCTTTTACACTTTATTTTTCTTGGATTTAATTAAAACGAAGTCTCATTTTACTAATTTCGTTCGACTGGCAAATTTGACAGGTGACGTCGGCAATTGACGCCATTAGCGATGAAGTAACCAAATTCGAAAATTGAAAATTGGATCGTTAATGTTTTCTTTAATTTTAGTTTTTTGGAACAGCTGTCTTTTCGCCTGACCAAATCCGGCCAGTGCGAAGGCACCTGCATTGATTTTTTAGCTGGGCAATCTTTTTACTTTTTTCGAGAAACACTCGGCTTGACACCTGGCTATTTCTAGCACACCTTTATTACGAGATCGATCCGGGCAGCTGAAGAATGTGGCCGTTGTCGTAATTTGTATGAAAAACTGGTGAATGAATGAATACATCAAGAGAGACCACTCCGACGTTGACACATGCCTACGATCGTGGTAGAGTTCTTTGGGCAACAGAATTAAAACATTTTTTTACTTGGCAACTGTGTGTTGAGTAGAGTATAATACTTCTACTTAACAATGTACATTGAAGCTCTTTTTTTCTACAGAAAAAAAAATCACATTTATTATGCTGTATATTGTAAACATTTACACGTGAAAACTTTTCAAAAGTCCTAATAAATACTTTTACTTCTTTCGTAAATCTAAAACTTATTTTAATGGCATAACGCACCAACTGAAATATTAAATTAGTGTTTTGTAAATATCTTGACAATTCAGTAAAAAAACAGACATAGTCAAGTCGCACAGAACCCTAAGAACGACATTACAAACAGTACTTTGCCACTTTTTGTGGTCAAAAGTGAGAAATATGCATACTTTACCTATAAAAATTCACCATCGGTAAACCACTGAAATACTCGTATGTAGGTTCCCATCTTAACTTATACAATTATTTTTATTAATACTTAAGCAAATTATAGTTCAGAATCAGCTGATGGTAAGGTCGGTGTTCGTACTATTAAAATAAAATGGAAATGGCCTATAACTTTAAAAGATAAATGGTTTTACTTCGGAATGCGAATTAACGAACGATCCTACTGAAATTGTAAAGGTGCTGGTCTTTAATTTGTTTTTTTAAGAACTATTGTTGAAGAATGTACATTCATACTTAGTTATAGTAGGTACGTAGGTACGTATATAAATTGCTCGAAAACATAGTACAATAGATATAATTTATTTAAAAGGTAATATTGTAGCAAAAGGCAGACTTATCCCTGAAGGGATCTCTTTCACTCTTCCTCAGAGTAGTTGAGAGAGGAGACAGAGACAGGGGTTGCGATTTATTCATTTTTTACTAACATGAATAAGTCGAGGAGCGTCGGTGGTCTAACGGCTAGTGGGTCGGACTCGTAAGCGAGAGGTACCGAGTTCGATCCCCAGTGTCGCCATGTACCAATGACTCATTTTTTGAGTTATATAGAATAATTGCACACAGCAGGGTTATGGAGGTCAGATGGCAGTCGCTCCACTGTAATGACTTGACCTGCCAAACCATGGATCATGGTCAAGCGTACCCCGAATGAGAAACGGGACTAAGCGCTAGGAAGAAGAAGAGAAGAACAAGGGGTCGAGGATGTAGCAAGCTCACCCAGAAGATCAAATTCAAATTATTTATTGCGATTCACAGGTTTTACAGGTGACAATTTATTCTAAGGGCTCCGTGATCTGCCTTATAGCATGCAATATTTGAAATAGTACAATCAATAAAATATATATTTTTTAAAACACAAACAGATTCAATTAATTAATAAATACAGGGTGTAACAGAAAGGTGTAGTCATATTTCAGGATGGTGACCAGCCAATAAAACTGAACAACTTTCCCCAAAGAACCTAATTGAAATTTGAAAAAAAAAATTCGGCCTTTCATACTAAACCTATTTCGATTTTAAATAGGTTCCTTGGGGAAAGTTGTTCAGGTTTATTGGCTGCTCACGATCCTGAAATATGACTACACCTTTCTGTTACACTCTGTATAATTAACTAAAACACTTTTGTTATCCTTCTTAATATGTACCTAAGTGCGTTTGTTTGTTAATTGATCCTTTACCTAAAGCAAACTCAAGTAAAATTGGTAGTAATGCAAACTGTCAAACTTTATGTAAATTTGACCCAAAAGCATGGCCAAAAAAGGCAGTAATAACACAAAATTTTATTTAAACATTAAAGTACAATCTTCGCAGAAACTCAGTAGTATAATGATAGCAGTAAACAATTAATCCAATTAAATATATAAAAAATATGTCGTACGCACTTATTTAGGCTTTTTTCGAGAAAACGAGTTTCAGATTCTGCTAAATATGTTAATTTGTACTGAGGTTGTACGTTGTACACACGACCAAATAGCCTGGTATGTAGCCTATATTTATTATTTTAGTAGCTTTCCGCCCGGGACTTCGCTCCCGTGACAATTTGGGAAAATTATGTAGCCTATGTGTTAATCCAGGGTATCAGCTACCTCCATACCATATCGGTCCAGCCGGTCTCGAGTTATAAGTGTTCGAACAAACCCGACTTTGTTTCATATAGGTATAAAGATTAAGATAAGATTTGAATATTTAATTAATGTTTCATATTCTTTTTTTTTAACAGCCCATATACGTCCCCACCGAGGGGCACGTGCCTCCCTTCGAAACACGAAGGGGATTTAGGCCATAGTCCACCACGCTGGCCCAATGCGGGTTGGTGGACCGCTCGTCTTTCGAAAAAGATTTTTTCTTGGACGAACGGGTTTCATCACGTTTTCCTTCACCGTTGAGCAAGTGATAATTAGAAATCCGTACATAAATCCGAAAAGATGAATTTAGTGGTACAGGCCCGCACCAGGGTTTGAACCCGCAACCTTCGGATTACAAGTCTGGCTCATTACCAACTGGGCTATCACCCCTCATATTCATATTATATCATGTAGGTATTCTAAGTATAAAAAAAAGTAGACCTCATTGACGTTCTATTGTAATTGTAACAGATTCAGGGGACTAAGGTTTACGTTTTAAAAAGATGTCCTATTGGACAATAACTTTTAGTACTTTTAGTTACTTAAAAAATGGCGTCCACAATCGTGATTTTGCCAATGTTCGAATATTTTAATCAAAATTAAATATAGAAGGCGAAGTCGCCAATATCAAGTAGAGAAACCCTTTATAGGTTGTAGTACGTCAGAGCTTCGTCCGTTGTACCAGCAGGGTGCACCGCTTGCAGGAGAAGATGTCGATTTTGAAGTACTAAGATGTTATGTTATGAGTGTTATGAATGACCCCATAATAATAGTTAATGGTTAGCCATTTGAAGAAATTCAATTACAAGACGTCATGTTTTACTGTGCTTACCTGTTACTTTTTGTGTGTTTGTGTTGTTATATTAATAAATCCCTTAAATACTATTATTGTAGAGGAAGGGTAATATTTTTTCCTGAGGTAAAATTCGTCCCTAGATCACAATTAAGTACTGGATAGAAGACACTTTTTTAATTCTGAATCCCGATCTTAACGTCTCTCTAAATGATTTTAATAATATTCTACTGTAGCATCATCATACAACCATAATTTTCTAAAAACTTTGTAGAACATCTGTGTCAATTGTTGACACACATTTTTATCAGCAGAATTAACGACTTACAGCGCGGCAGGCTGAACATGTGTGTTCCTTTGCCTCAAATATGCTCCTGAAAAAAAAATTAAACTAATTTTCACTGTGAACCTTTTCTCGATGGCATTAAAGTTGAAAATTGAATGCTTGATTAGACGTAAATGTATGCAAACTATACTTAAATATTTTCTGTCATTAGTCAAAAACAAAATTTAGTCTGCCGCCAAAATGTGTTCGTTTCGCCATTTTGAATTTTATGCTCTTTACATAAGAAATCCCTTTTCGAATTGATTTTTCCTTTCAGAAGCAAACTTTTGGTTTTTGTTACGTAACCTTTGACATGGCAACTATTTGTCACGTGTTTATATGATGAAACGTCATCATTTTCTGTTCAGCAGAAACGATTTACGTTGACATGCAAACTATTTCTCATGTCGAGTTGCGATGATGTTTAATTTGAGCACGGTAATTTAGTGACAGATGTTAAATTTAAGTTAAGATATTTCAATACTGGAACTTCCAAGTTTTGGAAAAAAAAAATTGTCATCATTTTGGTTTTAAAAAATCTTACCGTGGAAACTCCTGTTTTAACCCCCGGCAAAAAAGAAGGGTGTTATTATAAGTAAGTTTGACGTGTGTATCTGTGTGTCTGTCTGTGGCATCGCAGCTCATGAAAGAGATTTCGAAGCGGTTTTTTTTTGTTTGAAAGCTGACGTAATCGAGCTGGTTCTAAGGTATATTTGATCAAAATTGGTTTAGCCATTTAAGAGAAAAATAAGCAATAACTGCTTTACCACAAAACACCAGTGTACCTACATTGTCTAAGTTTCAGTTTAAATTTTTGTGCTAAGGCCCTAATTTATGTTTATTTTGTTGGGCACGTTCAGTCGGGGTCATTTGAACATTATTAATTAGTTAGTAAATGATCCTTATACGCGCCATTGCCAGAGTTACAGCTTTTTGTGTTTTACGCTTTTCATTGTTTTTTATTGCAAAATAAAGTGTATTCGTATGAATAAAATAATTTTAAAACGGAAATAATTAAAAAAAAACCTGATAACAATAACGAAATAATTTCCGGAAAAATTCCACCAAAAAATGTTTCAGAATGATAGTTTGACTTCAGGGTTTCGGTTTTTGCTAAGCTGTCCCTTACACCTTGTATAATTGCAGAGATCATCTTACTTTTTGGTCATCCTACTTATTTAATCAATTGTTTTAGACTGCCTTCCGTGGGACTCGAACCCACAGTCTACGACTGGAGACACTCCCACTTTCCCCACTAAACCAGACGAAAATGGAGGATAACTTAACACCTCGAGTTTGGGTTTCTTTTAGTTTCGCAACATAAAGTGAAGATAGACCAATTACACATAAAATGCTTATAAATGCAGTAAAAAAGTTCTAATTTCAAAAAACAGCCGAAATTGAACAATGGTCGCGCGGCATGCGGAATTTCCGTTTATGCGCGTGCGCGCTCACCTGTCACGCGCAAGGTGGCGCACGCCGCCCCCGACGCTAGGGTAACCACATCACATGAGAACATACATCTTCCCCAATACTTACAGTCTTTTAATGGTTTGTTCCCATACATTGACTCCAAAAAATCCTTCCCGTCAGAGTAAAAAGTTCTAAAACATTATTTTCTTTTTTTTATTAGAAACTTTTACAATATAATGATTTTCGTTCTATCGGTCCTTCATTTATGTGCAAGCCTTTAAAAAGAGTTTAAGAGAAATACCTCTAGTAACTGACATACTCGTAGTGAGGTAAAAAGCCTCAGAAAAATGTTTCTCATAGTAGTAGGTTTAACGAGCGATGTCAAAATAGTAGATTGTTAAGCGAGGGTGGAAAGAATCAATTCCCGAGGTATTTAGACGCCCGAGCGCAGTAGAGTGTTTACCCGTGTTAAACACTCTACTTTTCATTTCGATTATGAGGAAAAATAAAACTAGTTGTTCATCTAAACTATTTATTGCTATTATATAATAATATTAGTGGTACCTATTTTTTTGAATTCCGTCACAGATACATAACAGATCAGTATTCCGCCAATTTATGTCGACTTTTTAAATTTTAAATATGGAACTCACCGCTTAAATATGGTGCTTGTTGCGGTGAGTTCCATATTTAAATTCCGCTCAAAGAAGTTTGCGCTAAGTTCACACTGGCTGTTTAGAAACTCACATGGCCGCAGCATTTTTTTTTTATTAGTTTCTTTTTCATAAAACTTCACAGCTGACAGCAGCTCTATTTTTAAAGTTCATTCCGGCCCTTAGTTAGGAAGTAATTTGTATGAGTTTTTCCCTCCCTATGGCGGGAAGCATCATTTTCTACCCAATAATCAGATCAAAATAACACTACTTTCCGAGTATGAGAAATGAAAAACAAATTGTGTGACGTCATTCAAAATTCAAGATATTTATTGTGATATAACATTCACACTACAATCAGTGGCGTAGCTAGGTAATCAAAGGCCCTGGGGCAAAAAATAAACTGGGGCCCCAACTATTTAAAATAGTTTATTCCGTATTCGCCGTGTTCCGAATTCGATGTACTCCTGATTTATCGTAATCCAGATTTGTCGGACTCCAGATTTGCAATTGTTTGGAATAATTCCAATTATGTAGAATTATTGCATCCCTGGAATCTGGTTTATTTATATTCCGAATGTGGGTGAAATTTTCACTAGGTAGTTCAATTTATAGGTAGATTATAAGTCAGAGTCTGAGGGGCCCCCTGAGCTTGGGGGCCCCGGGGCACTCACTGCCCCGTCTAGCCCTCCGGTAGCTACGCCACTGACTACAGTAAGACACAGCAAATAATAAAGACAAAAATGAAGATGTACAGAACAATATACATTTTGTGTGCTGTGACTTTGAATTAGTTAGCGAAAATTAAAGATATGAATCAGCCCATTAAACTGAAAAATGTTCCCCGAAAAACACAGGTCAAAATATGAAATTTTTTTTCCTCTTTAATACTTTCCATATAACACACCTTGAGTGATCACCTGATTGACAGACTTAAATTTATTTAAAAAAAAAATCATATGGGGTCCCCAATCAACAAGAGAATCATAAAAGTGGATTGTACTATTTCGTGCTAACCGACACAATTTTTTAAAGTTTAATTTATTACTAGCCTTCCGTCCGGAACTTCGTTCCCATGGGAATTTTGGAAAATAGTAAACCCTATGTGCTATTCTTATATCTAAGTCATATGCAAAGTTCCATCAAAATCCGTTGTGCAGTTTTTGCCTGAAGGAGTAACAAACATCCATCCATCTTATCTCACAAACTTTCGCATTTTATACCAAAATTTCTCAATTTTTTAACTCACACTGAAAATAATAATAAATAAAAAAAATAGTTTTGGATCATTCTGACGTGTGGCAACTCTACACGACACGTGCATTTTGGCGGGCCCCTGCGCGGCACCTGTGCGCATCATATGTCCGAAGTCGTTGCGATGACAAAACCCGCTAAAGGTCATCTTGGGGCCCAAAAGACACGGCAGTTGCAGTCACCTGTAATAATTTATTACATAGATACTTCCTTGAACTGGCTTAAAGTATTGACTGGCTAGCGATTACATACTCCTTGCTAGCCAGTGCATCATAAAAACACACGTAGCAAGAGGCCGATGAATCTATGTGCGCAATACTGGTTTCTGTTTTTAAATTATTTTATGCATTTACTTGGAGGTCATCGGACAGAAAACCGGAGTGATGGATATTATTCAAAAGTGTAGCAAACTGAAGTGGCAGTGGGCTGGCCATGTCTGTCGCAGAACCGACGAGCGTTGGAGTAGACAGGTTCTCGAATGGAGACCACGTCTTGGCAAACGTAGTGTAGGACGCCCCCCAGCCAGATGGTCAAATGACCTAAAGAAGATAGCGGGTAGTGGCTGGATGAAAAAAGCTGAGGATCGTGCAAAAAGGCGCACCTTGGGGGAGGCCTAATGTTCAGCAGTGGACTGAAATAGGCTGATATGATTTACTTGGAGAGTACCTAATGTTCGTACTCACGCAAAAACGGAAAAGAAAATACGCCTTTATTCCCATAAGAGAAATTGTGTATTAAAATCCTTTTAATGTCTGCTGACCGGGCTTTGAAAGTTTTATGAAAATTAAAATACTTTGGATACTATTCAATTTTTTTTATTTTGTTTCAGATAGTATGATAGAATACATTCAGCAAAAATTCAAAACATCTATCTATCTATTGGTGCCTCTCCAACTAGTGAAGGTTGGCAGGCAGCTCTGCATATCTCTCTCGTTCTTTAGATAGAGATGTGAAAGCTCTGAGGCACTAATTAAATAATTATAAACAATTAATTTAAAAATTCAAAGAAATGACACTGGCATCTCGTTCTGTAAAAATTCGATCGCGGTGGTTTATTTGTTCATCTTTTGATTTTATTTGGATGTGGTTTCGTTTATGTTACTTTAATCCTCGTGGGTGTAGTACCTTCTATGTATAATTTTTTTAAATATTTCATACTAGCTTTCCGCCCGCGGCTCCGTCCGCGTGGACTACAGGTTATATCGTGTCCAACTGCGGGATAAAATGTAGCCTATGTCCTTTCCCAGGCTCTAATCTATCTCCGTACCAAATTTCATCAAAATCGGTTCAGTAGTTTAGGCGCGAAAGACGGACAGACAGACAGAGTCTGTAATAATAGTCTTCGCTACAATTGAGTTTGAATTCGACAACTTCTGGGAATAGAGATTCCTATATAGGTCTATGTCAATGTCTATAATAGGTTAGAGAATCAGAAAACCTTAAACAAGGTAATTTATTGTTTTAATTACAAGGCAAAAGGTCAGTAAACTTTGGTGGCTAGATACAATACCCGAGAGACATGGAGACTTTAAGATAGAACTAGCTTTCCGCCTGGGACTTCGTTCCAGTATGAATTTGAGAAAATTATATAGCGATATATTAGTCCAAGGTGTCAGCTACCTCCATACCAAATTGTATCAAAATTAGTCAAGCCGTTTGAGCGTGAAGAATTAACAAACATACAAACACAGACTCACCAACTTTCGCCTTAATAATTTCAGTGTGATACTTAGGAAACTTTTGACTGTAGAATTTCATCAAAATCAAACAAAATTACGATTCGGGTTTTATGACTTATCTGGACTGGACTGGAAACTAAACTAAACACTTAAAGGAAAGAAAAGGCTTTCAATCCCCATATAGCACCATGGATTAGTAGCCGCGCCGTTTCGGCGCCAGCGACGGTCGATACCACCCCCCCTATAACCATACCAAATCTTAACGACCCTTACTATCCACCAGCAACCTTCAAACCACACAACATCTGAACTCAGGAGTATAATAACAAAAGAACTACTCCAATCTTCACCCGACCAAAGAGTAATGTCGCCAATTGCATCAAGCTTCCAGCTGTCACGAAGCCATTCCATTTTGTCGCGTTATTCTGTCAAGCTATTTCCAGATGTTCGGTTTGTTTTCGTTTGTGGAAAGTGGCCTTAGTTTTCCAGATTTTGATTGAGAGGAACATTCAGTCATCCTGATTAGGAGGTACCTATTAGGTGTCGTCATGATGAGTAAAGTATCTGTTGCAGTTTTGTTTTGATGATGCGGAAGTAACTCTATCTGTCTGTCTGTCTGTCCGTCTTTCACGCCTAAACTACTGAACCGATTTTGATGAAATTTGGTACAGAGATAGATTAGAGCCTGGGAAAGGTCATAGGCTACATTTTATTCCAAAGTTGGGCACGATATAACCTGTAGTCCACGCGGGTGGAGCCGCGGGCGGAAAGCTAGTATGTTATAAGTTTGTAAATGGGGTGAAACTGAACAACTTTCCATATGGAACCGATATGAAATTCTCAAAAAAAAAATTCGACCTCCCATACAAAGGGAGGCTGATTAAGTTGTATGGAGAGGCGTAAATTTTTTCATATTTATACCTTTATTTCTTAGGGAAAATTTCTAAGTTTCGTAGGCTGATTTACATCTTTAATTTTCGCTAAGTAATTTTAAGTCACCCAATATTCAGCCAAGATTTAAGGAATTAAATTATTGATACCTGACAATAATTAAGTACAATAATTTTCATGCACCGGTTTACAAAGGGCTGGTTGTATGTAGGTACAAGCCAGTTAATAAAATGGTTGAAACTATAGTGGCACCGTTTGTATATCGGCGGGAAGTATTAACAGATATACAAACGCCTAGACAAACCGTTTGAATACTTATTATTTTATAATACGAAAAATTGATAGGATAGTCAAAGAAAATGTAAAACTATTACAACAACAAGCTTGAGGAAAATCGCTACTTTCATCCCATCTAGCTTACTTTCTACGTACTTTTATAGTTTTACTACTCCTCGACAGATGGCGCTGCTAAGAAAACTTTCAGCTACCAAAAAACTTCGTTTTCTAGAAAAAAAGCTTTTTTAGTTACAAAAATTATGTAATATGTTTTTACAAATTTATCAAACGTCAAAACGCTTTTGGGTGTCGTTGAATTTTTACTATGTAAGGCGAGGTACCAAGGTACTGCACCACTGTATTTTTAAAACTCATGTCAACTAAGTTGTACCTATTTAGTTAATTTAGTTGTATTATGTAAGCATGGAGTTTGGATTAAGAAGGTACCTCTATTTTTCCCGAGTTATTGTAATGTAAGGATTGAGTTTCTTCATGGTTTTGTGGCGTCTCAGTCACACGTATTAATTGTTAATTTTACCGCGCTTAACTGTTTAGTCTATGACATAAGATTTAGTTTGTTAAGTTGCTTGCACATTATGTTGTGTCATGTTGGCATCCTTGCCGCACCTAGCGACAATATTCTTTGAAATACGATCTGGTACATATACTACTTACGGTACTGAATGTGTCATGTTGGCATCCTTGCCGCACCTAGCGACAATATTCTTTGAAATACGATCTGGTACATATCTGGGGGCACGGCAGTGCCCCCACCAAGTCGAGCAAAAAAGCGTCACGGCCGTACCATCCTTTTCTCGAAGCAATTCAGACCATTTTCGACCCCCTGTAACTTCGTTGTGGATAAAACTAGAAGACTGAAATTTTCAGTAACCATGCAGGCATTTAAAGACACGGTATATTTCAAATTTCATTCAATTTGAACCAGTATTTTAAGAATTATAACGGGTCAAATTTCTTGATTTTGTCACTCACTGACTCACCGATCATCAAAATTCTAAGGCACTTCTAGCAGACCTAGAAGCTTCAAATTTGGAATGTAAGTAGTGTTTGGTATATGAATCAAGGAAAAACTAAAAAATCTAGAAAAGACCGCAAAGAAAATTAAGCCCATACAGCCAAGTCTTCAGTTAAATTTTTCAATATTGGCTTTATTCGTAACGATGTTTTACGGCAGTTATTATTATTGCGTGCGATGCCGCGGGTTTAAGCTAGTCCCATATAAATATAGGCGTATGGTAGTGCCCCTGCCAAATCGAGCAAAAAATGGGTATTCCCGTCATGAAAACACGTGTAAATTAAATTATTTAATGCAAAAAACGTACCTACGTGCGTATTCGTACTTATTGCGAGTGCGTAAGGTTGTAAATTAATTATTATACCACGCGCTGCGATGCTAGCGAGTGAGCGCGGGCCGTTACTACGCGCTGCGCGGTGCTAGCGCGAGGGCGCGGGGCGGGGACAGTGGCGGGGCGCGCGGAAAGGTGAATGTCGCCGAGCGAGCAGCAGCCGCGCTCATACGCGCGAGCGACCCAATGCTGTTCGGATGTGCCCAGAATTCTTACCCATAAGTTTTCGATTTTCATTGATAATTTCGATTGCTATATTAGTTTGACGACTAAAGGCTACTCTAATTGGTTTACTGGTATAATTTGCTTACAATTTGGACGTTGTTCGGATAAATAATTTAAATTAAATATTGATACTTTAAGTACCTAAGTATTTATAAATTTCTTATTACCTAATCGTATTTCTGCATAAAAATAACTTTGCAATCTAACTTGTAGGTAGTCGGAATGGATTCAGTAACACTGTATGTGAATGATCAGCCTTGTCCACACTGGGTTGTTCCTATACCTGGTGATGGTTCGTGTTTTTTTTTTTTTTTTTTTAATCTTTATTTTATAAAAGGGTTTTGTCAGATAAAGACAATGTCACCCCTATCGTTCACACAAAATCACAAGATTCTATTCTATTCTATTTATCTTCTATATAAATATAAATCAACTAGCTTGTACAAAAACCTTGCCTCCTCCGAGGACGGAGAAGCAAGAATACTGTTAAAAACACCAATTTGTGAGCTATTCAGTTCAAATTTTGAAAAATACTCATACCTTTCGGCCTCGATCCGAACACATTCCGTCAACATATGATGGATATCCTCGACACGATCACACTTTGTACACCGAGGGGAGTCAACTTTTCTCATCAGAAATGCGAAGCTGTTTAGTGGTACATGTCCAGATCGAAGTCGGAGGGCAGTAACAATGGTTTGCCTACTTAAGCTAACACCAGCAAACCAGGGGCAACGAGACAGGCAAGGTTGAATTGTTCTATACCAGATACCTTTGACTAAAGAACGTTCATCAAAATGTACTTTCCAACTTTTACTGCAGCTACGTTTAACTGTAGACAAAACCTCCGAATAATACGGTAAACAGAACATTTCAACGCCTTCCAAAATAGAATTTTTGGCGAGGCGATCTACGATCTCGTTCCCTTCGATGCCAACATGTGAAGGGATCCATTGAAGGACTACCGACTTGTTTTGTGAAGTCATTTCATACATAGATTTCAGGATAGAGTAGGCAATCGGGTAGCCTCGAAAGGTCGAGGTACACCGAGCCACGTGGTACAAAGCACTTTTTGAGTCAGAGAGGATTACAATCTCTTTGCAGGGCAGATCCCGGACATACTCTAATGCCTCAGCGATAGCAATAAGTTCCGCACGCATAATCGTTATATTAGCCGAGATACTCAGCCCGATTTTACACTTATTTTGAGCATCATAAAATGCGGCACCTACGCCATTGTGATCTTTTGACCCGTCAGTGAAAACTTTGTATGAATTTCCATACCTCTTTTGTATGAAATGATTGCACAAACCAGCCAAACTAGATGCACAATATGTACGCTTGGGAGCTTCGACTAGATCTATATCTATTTGAACAGATTTACCAAGATTCATATAGCTAACCCATGTGTTCAGCGAAAACATTTCCAATTTCTCAGTCTTAAAAATTTGTTCTTGCCTTAATTCTCTAAATAAACTTATTAGAAGTGGAATTTTTTTATTTCTCCAAAATGTCGTCTGTGTTAATTCTGATAAACGATTAAGCAACTCACACATATCATTTTTGTCAAAAGACATACATTTCAATAAATATCTGCCAGCTAGGTATTTTCTACGAACGCCGAGAGGGGGTAGGCTCAGCTCGCATTCCATGACATGTAAAGCAGTCGTTTTTATAAACCCACCTATGATTCGCAGACACTGATTCTGCACTGTATTTAGTTTGTTCAAATGTGAGCTGCAACTAGAATCGTAGAAAAAACTAGCATAATCTAATCTACTCCTTACCATAACAGTGTACAGGTGACGTAAATGAATTTGATGAATCCCCCATCCCGGCCCAGTTAAAATTTTCAAAATGTTAACAAATTTAGATGCCTTTTCTACAGTCTCATTAATATGTTTTGACCACCGAAGCGATCTATCAAGCCACAGACCCAGATATTTAATCGTGTCAACCGTTTGAATAATTTTATTATTAAGCTTAATATGTCTAATAAAACCTCTGCGCCTTTGAGGAGTAAAACTCCGGCTAAATATACAAACCTTACTCTTTTCCGGCGATATTTGTAAACCCAAATCTCCTAAAAGCCCAACTATACTATCCAATCCACTTTGTACCTCCCGCTTCCCCTCATTAACATTACTACATATTGAATATAATACGAAGTCATCGGCGTACTGGGATATGCACACATTAACAACCCGCCTCACGACGTATAATGTAGCCAAATTAAAGAGTAGTGGCGAGTTAGGATCGCCTTGAGCCAGTCCCTTATTAGTAAATCGACACAAATCTTTATTGTTTACTTGAATTTTCAGCCGTCGTTCACTAAGAAATCCCCACAAGTATTTGCAGATGTTTATACCTATCCCTAAACTGTCCAAAATCCTTATCATTGCTATAATGTCCACGTTATTGTATGCGTTTTCCAAGTCAATAAAACACCCAACTGTAAATTGTTTTTTAGAAAATCCAATCTGAATGTTTGTAATTAAACTAGCTAAGTTGTCATAAGTTGAATATGCTTTTCTAAACCCTGTTGTGCTCTTCGAAAATAACCCTTTACTTTCACAAAACCATTCTAATCGTTTGTTTATAATGTTGTGAAATACCTTGCACACGCACGATATTAATGAAATAGGACGCAAAGAGGATAAAGAATTAGGGTCCCGGCCCGGTTTAGGAATAGGTACAATACTAATTTCCCTCCATTGTTTCGGCACAAAACCCACATCAAAAAAACGATTGAATAAATGCAGTAAAATTTTCTTGCCATTTACTGGAATATGACGGATCATACAATAAGGTATGTCATCACAACCCGGCGCGGTATTTCTACTACTTTTAAGGCACTGTTCTAACTCGGACATAGTTATAGGTACATCTAACTCCGATTTTAAAGATGAAAATAATGGCATCGGTTGAGAAACATAATCCGGAGTGAGACTTTGGAGCAAATCACTAGCGAGATGCCGAGGAACTTCTTTTCTAGGTACCTTGTAGTCCTTACACCACCTCATCCTACGCCACACATCACTTATTGATACCGACTCATCCAGGGATGACCAATATTTTTGCCGAGCAATATTACTCGCTATACGAATTTGTTTCTGAGCAAAACTTATACTTGCTTTCAATAAATCATAATTCTGTGGGGTAGGGTTTCGCCTTACATTAACTAAGGCCAACCGGCGCTTAGCCACTGCCTCCGAGAGACTCGGGCTCCAGTATGGTTTAGGGACAAAACTATTAATGGGGTTTAAATTATATTCAATATTAGGAATGTGTAAATTTGCCGCAAGGTTCAAATAGTTCACAAAAGTGTCGTAAGCTAATTGTAAGTCACTAGAAACCGGGAATTGGTTAAATAATTTAACTAATAACGCTGAATATGATACCCAGTCCGCATTTTTAAAGTTTCTTTTGAATAACGGAGGGTTATTATTCGATATGAAGGTAGACAAAACTATAATTCTGTGATCGCTCCCTAATGTTTCATTCATAACCTGCCAGTTAAACCTCAGTGCCATATCTGACGAAATCAAGGTTATGTCGGGTGTCGACTTTTGTAAAATTCCATTTCTCATCCTCAAACGCGTTATACTACCATCATTAAGTGTTACAAAAGGACTATCAACTAAAGCACCAAATATTTGCTGTCCTCTTGTGTCGGTTTTAACCGACCAACTTGAGTGGTGTCCGTTAAAATCCCCTAAAATTATAGATTTACTGCTCGTTATTGAAAATAAATTATACCAGTCTTGAGCACAAGTACGAGCTGACGAGGGACAATAAACTGAAAAAATGTTTTCAACAAAATCACAGTTTAAAATTCTAACGTGTAAAACTTGAATAGCCGAGGCAATATTACTCACGGTAACAACATACGACTGGATGGTTTTATGCACGAAGATAGCAACACCTCCGTATCCGTCACTACGATCACTCCGATAAACGTTAAAATCTTGAATTCTTAACACACTATTAGGGTCTAGCCAAGTTTCGCTTATGGTAGCAATATGAATCTTGTCCTGTCTAAGCAGATTTTCAAATGACTGTAACTTAGGCCTTAAGCTTTCAGCATTCCATTGCGCTATTTTAACCCTAGTACATGCCTTCACTGAATCGATCACGATTGATGGAAGAAATCAAATACTGTCTGTAACAGCGGCCATTCACAAACGTTTTTTACAACCACTAATACTAACCATTGAACACACAATTTAATTACTTTCCCGACTTTTTCCTGAATACTAAAATCCCTCATAAACAAGACATTCCTCAACCTTTCAATCAACTCACTAAACGTGACATCAGACTCCTTCTGTGGAATATTCCGGCGTTTGTTCTTTGTCTGCTCAGATGAAAAACTCAAATCCGAAATAGTTTCTGCTTCCGAGCTGTACGCGTACGCATCCCAACCATCTTTTTCTTCAATATTACCCGATTTCTTCCTAGTGTTCTTTGTCTTGGTCTTTTTCTTGCCTTTTTTACCTGTTCTGGTTCTGGAGCTTTCGTCTAATGCCTCATTTATTTTTTCATCCCACACAAATGAAGGTTCTGGTTGGGTTGGATGCTCATGGTCTTTAATAATTGTTTGGGTAGGGGTTTCGGGCTTAACGTATGCAGATAAAGCCTGTCTATAAGAACACCTGTACTCGGACATAAGCTCCCTAATCTTTTTTTCTTTCATAAAAACAGGGCATTTTAACTTCTCAAAGGCCATATGATTTTGTCCACAATTGACGCAGCAGAATTTTTTTATGGTACAATTCTCGTGAGCTCCACCGCACTTAGGACACACTACGTTTTTAGAAGAACACCTGCGGGATGAATGACCCAGCTTCCAGCACCGCGAACACTGCGTCACAGGAAAAACGTATTTCTCTACTGCAATTCTGAGATGATCCACGAATATAAATGACGGAACTATCGTCCCTTTAAAAGCTAGTCTTGCTACGTCACATGGTACCCATTTCCCAGAATAATCACGTCTCTGCAAACGCTTTGCTGACAGCAGTACTGCAGGCTCGGGACAAGTAATGGAGATTGCAATATCCTCGTCCTTTAGCTCTAAATCAACACCTCTAATGATTCCGTATGATGAATTGACCTCAAATGATCTCTGACACCGCCAATCCATCTCTTTGAACTTTTTACAGGACAATATTTGTTCTGCCACGGCTTCATCCTTAACATCCACCCTAATCTTATACGGGCTCAAATATTTAATCTTGTTCACATCTACAATCCCGACCTCTTTAAATAATCTAGCTAACGCAAACTGTTTTGGCATTTTATCCTTGCAGTATATGTAGATCTCTTCTTCTTTCTGTACTTTTAAAAGTTTCTTCTGTCTCCTACTCAGAACCACTTCAAACCCTTCATCGTTGTCCTCCTCCTGTCTATCCCTCTTAATCGCTAATCTTCCTGACATCGAACTCTCTTCTAGCATATTATTCGTGACCAAATTTCCTTCTTGATTAAGGGGTAACTCGTTGAGGGAATCTTCACTCCTTCTCCCTAAATCCCATCCTATTTCTGAGGTATCTGGAGCTAATATAGTAGTGGCCGTCCGTGGTATAGGTGTGGGAGCACGAACTACCTTAGTAGGACCCCCAATTTCCTCATCGTCGGTACAATCACCCTTGCTGGCTACCTCTGACATAACGCCATCCACTCAGCACTGTAACTTATGCCTCAAGTAAAATAGAAACCGGTCGGTGCGCACAATAGGCGTACCGGCCGGAAAGCGCGCGGAGACTTGTAAACACAACCACAGCGCTCGGATACCGAAGCGACACTGGTTCGTGTTTATTTCATTCTTTGTCATTCTCTATGTATGGGAATATTGAGTCGTCGTATGATATTAGACTTGCTATAATCGAGTATGTGGTAGCGCATTGGAATGAGTTACAAAACCTAAACCTAATTTTCTTTATATACAATAAGTAGAAGGTACCGAAAAGGAAAAAAGTAGAACTGTCTACAAAATACAAAAAGAAATGAGATCCCATCAAAAACAATACTTGTCAAAAAAACCAAGTCTCGCAACTCAGTTGTTCTGCGGTAAAAAGTTGTGAGATCCATGTAATACCAAGTCGGTTATTAATTTATTCAGTCTCTACTTAAGCGACTTTCTGTCTTAATACGTCCAGTCTCTAAGACCACGATCGTGGTCCATAACAATTGAAAATCAATTGTGTCTGGAATCTCCGTACTCGAAGCATTAATTTGTTACGTAATAATTAACAGCATCTTATAGTGACGCATATCAATATTAAAATTATTTAATGTTTTATATAAATATATCGAGACTTGGCCATCGCCTGAAAACACGTGTAAATTCAATCGCCTGAAAACACATGTAAATTCAGTTATTTAGTGCGATGGCCAAGTCTCGATATATTTATATAAAACATTAAATAATTTTAATATTGATATGCGTCACTATAAGATGCTGTTAATTATTACGTAACAAATTAATGCTTCGAGTACGGAGATTCCAGACACAATTGATTTTCAATTGTTATGGACCACGATCGTGGTCTTAGAGACTGGACGTATTAAGACAGAAAGTCGCTTAAGTAGAGACTGAATAAATTAATAACCGACTTGGTATTACATGGATCTCACAACTTTTTACCGCAGAACAACTGAGTTGCGAGACTTGGTTTTTTTGACAAGTATTGTTTTTGATGGGATACTACTTACGGTACTGAACTGTGTAAAAATCATGTTGTGTTGCTCAGCTAGTTTTAAATTATAACATAATAGTGAACACGCATTTTTATAATATACACGGTGTGGACTTTAAGTGAAGTTGTTTCCTTTCACCCTTTCACACTAAAGTGGTGACGCCGTACGTTCAAGTTGGATTTCTGTTGGTGAACATTTTGTGCTGCTGCCCTGCTGTGACGCATTCCATAGGACTTCGGAGACGAGGATTTCATTCCCCGCCGTCACGTTCCTGGTTCCTGCGCCGGCTAGCTTGAGATTTTCTATCTCGGCGACCATCATCGCTGTTAACAAGTACAAACCTGTTTGTACCCCGCCGCCGCGACCATTTCGCCGGATTTCGGGTGGAAATCAACTTGTCTGCATACTTCTAGCTGAAATTCATCATAACCAGTTCATCACGACCTTGGAAGAAGTCTTCGTCAAGAGAAAATCTACTTGAGAAGCTTCGATCAAGCCATTCGCCATCTATCGTCGAGTAGTGGAACTTTTTCAATTCAATTCAATGTTTTATTAATGGCTCTCCGCGTAGTCACGATTCCGCCAGTATCACGTAGCAAAGAGGATACACATTAGAGATGATTGGTTTGGTTACGTTTTGATTTGTTTAGTTGCATCCAGAGAGATCTGAAAGTAACACAACACAAACACATAAGACACCACAGGACAACACAACACAGGTTAGAAATGTTAGCGTAACGTAAATATCACAATTTAATATTGTTGTTAGTAATAAAGGTTAGTAACATTTTTAGAAAGTTATGGTCAGGAATAGACAAAAGATAAGACATATTGACAGGGCGGGGGATATGTGAAGGTAAAATATCAAGTAGAGAAAACGATAATTTTGGGCAAGAGAAGAAAATGTGGTCCAAGTTTCCTTCGTCAATTCCGCACTCACACAGAGAGCTATCTCTGACCCTGATCCTCGCAAGAAAGACTGGGGAGCTGCAGTGTCCGAGTCTAATGCGGCATAATGTCGATGTAGCAGATCTAGAGAAGGTACGATGTTTGAAGAACCAAGGCCTTGGAGGAATTTGTGGTTGAATTTCGCCATAGAATTTACCTTTTGTTATCCTGGACGACTGCCATAAATGGTTCCACAAATTATGGGACCTAGTTCTAGCCAAATTACCCAAGTCTAAGGAATATACGTAAGGATGAGATTCTGAGCTAACATGGACAGCGCACTTAGCTGCCCAGTCTGCCGCTTCATTACCTATTATTCCGGAATGGCTAGGGATCCATGCCAAACCAATTTCAATATTCCTTCGATGGCATTCATAAAGTGCTTTCTTTATTTTCAGGATCAAGGGAAAACGGGTTCTGGAGCGGAAGGGATTGGACTTGATTGCACTTAAGCAACTCTGAGAGTCGGAGAGAATTATGGACTTGTTCAAGCTATGTGAGATAATATATTGTACTGCCTCTAATAAAGCCACTGCCTCCCCGGTGAAAATTGAAGAGATAGGCGGACATTTAAAGCTTAGCGTAATTTGGTACCTCGGGATCCATACTGCTGCTCCAACTGGATCCTGATCGGATATTTTACAAGCATCAGTGTAAATAGGTAACCAATTTGGCCAATTTTGATTAAGCAATTGATTAAATTTTTGGTTGGCCCCGGAGGAATTCTTACTTATATCAAAATCTACTATTCGAGGTTGAAAAACCAGGGCTTCATATGGAACAAAAAATGGCGGGTTTATGTTTAATTGGAATAAATCGTCCGATATACCAAGAAAGTGAGAAAAAGAATTTAGAAGGCGATATCTATTGTCATTGAACACCAGATCCCGAAGGGTCTCAAGCTTGGGAATCAAGGGGTGATCCTTGAATTGGATAGCTTTATAAAGGTAGCGGTCACAAAGCAGCTGTCTGCGTAGGTGAAGTGGAGCTTCCGAACATTCAACCTGCAATGCATTAATTGCTGTAGATTTCATAGCACCAGTCACTATTCGTAGGCATCTCGACTGAATCTTGGTCCATTTGTCGATCGCATACTTGTTACATGGTTCTAAAACAAAGGACGCATAGTCGAAATGGCTACGAACAATGGCATTATATAATAGTTTGAGAGAATATTGGTGAGCACCCCATCGAATGCCCGCCACCGCCCGTAAGACATTAACTCCCCTCTCACATTTTTTAGAGATGTAGTCTACGTGAGGGATACCCGTCATCCTCAAATCCAAGAAAACCCCAAGGAATTTAGCTTTATTAGATATAGGGATCTCTTCACCCTTAAATCTAATGTTTGTATTGGGGATAATACGTCTTTTGGTAAACACTACAGCAGAGCTTTTTGAAGGGGATAGGGTAAGCCCATGGTTGTGAAGCCAGTCCCCCATATAATCTAGGGCAGAGTTTAGTCGACTCGATATTTCTTCTATTGAGCTAGACGCAAAGTATATCGTAAGGTCATCCGCGTATTGTAGTATCTCACAAAAGGGATTGACGACCAATTCTAAGTCATATGTGTACAAACTATATAAGATGGGACTTAGTACCGAGCCCTGAGGAAGTCCACGCCAGACGGTCCTTGGAGGAAGGAGAGATCCCCGAGACCTAATATGAATAGTCCTGGACATGAGCATGTTACAGACGAACCTAGTCAGCCTCACAGGAACGCTCAGCTGGTGCAATTTTTGCCTGAGAGTAGGAAGCAAGACGTTATCGTAAGCTGCAGCTATATCCAGAAATACGCCCACCAAAAATTCTTTATTTTTAAAAGCTATGTTTATGTCTGTTGTTAAAATACTGAGGCTATCAAGGGTACTAAATCCCTTTCTGAAGCCAAATTGGGATTTAGCAATAATTTTTTTAGATTCAAGGAACCATTCCAAGCGATTTTTAATCATGATTTCCATGATCTTGCTGAGCACTGAAGAGAGGGCAATCGGTCTATATGATGAAGGATTAAGGCGGTCTTTTCCCGGCTTAAGAACTGGGATGATTAATTGTGTTTTCCAGCTGTCAGGAACAATACCTAGGCAAAACAAATTATTAATAATATTAAGGTAAGTCTGTTTTGATTGTTTGCTGGCATTGACCAGAAAGGAATAAGGGATACCGTCTATTCCAGGCGAAGAGTCGTGTAAACCACTGAGGCTCAATTCTAACTCCTCAAAAGTGAATGGATCGTCGAAGGGGTCAGAAGAAGGAATGATACAAGGAGGGGAAGGGAACCAATTTTGCTGCTGGACTAATGCAGGGGCTAACCTATCCGCAAATGAATCGAGCCAAACTGAAGGGTCGTTTGCTGCAGGGTTTTCAATATTTAGGGAACACCTAAATCTCTTAATTTGTTTCCAGACCAGGGAGGGGGAAGATCTGGGGGAAATAGTCTCACAGAACCCTCTCCATCCCCGAATCTTTTTGTCCGCTAGAACTCGTCTGGCATGGGCGGCAGATTGTTGATATTTTCGGAAATTTTCTTCGGACATATTATTATTGTATGTGCGCTCAGCTTCTCTTCGACTTTTAATTATATTAGTGCACTCACGGTCCCACCAAGGTGTCGAGGGTTTATATTTAACAGAATCTTTTTTAGGGATGCATCTATCACCCGAAGTTATAATGGCAGCTACGAACAGCTCATAGACCTTTAGTATATTATCGTTAGAGGGGGGGGGAATAGATGTAAGGATAGAGTCTAGAGTAGATGAATATCCGGACCAATCCGCGCCTGAGACTCTGTATTTTATAAGGGGATTGATATCTGGTTGAGCAACAGGCTGAAGTGATAGATTAATTAGAATTGGGAAGTGATTGCTTCCGTGTGTGGAGGATAGGGTGGACCAATCACAAAGCGAAGCGAGAGAAGAAGAACAGAAAGATAAATCAATAGCGCTTTTAGGATTTTGAGGGGGATATACTCTAAGCGTGGGGGAACCATCATTCAAAATACAGAAATTGAAGTCTTCTACTAATTCGAGTAGACACGAGCCAAACGGGTCTATTCTATGGGAACCCCATGTGGTATGGTGCCCATTAAAATCGCCCATTATAAATACTGGAGGGGGAAGGGAAGAAATAACGTGATATAGATCCGGGATTAACGCAGGGTAAGGATCAGGAATGTACACAGAGAGAAAGGTGATATTGAGGAGTCTCACAGCAATAGCCTGAAAACTATCACTATGAGGGATAGGGACTTGGGAGTAGGGAAGGGAACGTTTAACCAGCAGAGCACAGCCTGCATATCCGTCCGAGCGGTCATCTCGGAGACACGAGAAGCCAGGCACCCGAAATCGAGAACCCGGAACTAGCCATGTCTCCGATACCGCGAACAAGATAGGGTTATATCTATTAATAAAATAAATGATTTCGTGTTTCTTGGGGCGAATGCTTCTAGCATTCCACTGAATTATCAGGGAGGGAGCCATCGTTGATGTTGATCATAGATACTAATCGTTTTAACTTAATTGCTGCGTTGGACGGTATGGCTTCAGAGAATCGACTGAAGAAGTTTTCCATGAACATAATGCCAATTTCGATGAGGTTATCATTCGGGGAGGATTCTGGAACAAAGGAGGGGAAGGGAGAGAGGGGTTCACTGTTTTGAGATAGGGCAAAGCCGTTTGGAAGGGATGAAGAAGGTTCTCTAACAATATTACTGTGGGCAACCTGATCATAACCATTGGAGCTGGAGATTCTAGGGCGACGAGAAAGAGTGACAGTTTTTCTGTATGACGATGATGGCGTGGATGGAGGGAGTACCTGTGATGAAGTGGATTGAGGTTGGGATTGAGTAATATCAATCGGGGCTGCAGCAACCTCAGCAAAAGATTTTCTTGATGCTGAAAATCGAGCTGAGGCCTCCTGGAAGGAGATATTTTCCTGAGACATAACAGTTTTAATATTTTTTTGCCTAATATGCTCTTGGCAAATCGAGTGGATGGCAAAGTGATTGCCACTACATAATAAACAGGTCCCTTTTATTGTCAAGACATCACAGCTATCACCTTCATGAGGCTGGGCGCATTTGTAGCAGCGAGCTTGAGAGCGGCACTGAGCTCGGACATGTCCAAAACGACAGCACTTTAGGCATTGGATCGTAGGAAGCTGATAGACTTCAACAGGAATTGATGAGTTGTAGGAGTAAACCTTTTCTGGTAGGCACTGGCCTTTAAAAGTTAAAACAACTGAGTTTGTGGGGATCCATTCAGTGGTTAATGATCGCCTATTTTTCCTATTAAGGCGTCTAGCTTTCAGGACAATACCACAGCCATTTGGTACCTCTAGGGACTCAACTAATTCCTCCATAGACATGTCGGAAGGAATTCCTCTGATTAAACCCATTCTGGAGAAGTTGAAAGTAGGGATAACGGCGGTGAGATTGTTAGAGGCAAGGATAGGGTTCTTGAGGAAAGAATTAGCTGAACTCGCATTTACGAATTCAACTGAAATTCTGTTTCTACCAATCTTTTTAATTCCACCCCGAGAGATGCCTGACACTTTCCCGTCTTTAATGAGAATTTTTCCAACAGTGATTGCTCGGATTGAGACGGGCGATGATGGGTCAGAGACAACTTTCGAAATGTGGATGACGAAAGGACCTTGATCCGTATCCGAGTATTCTTTAGTGTTGTTTAATAGAATCGGGTGGGTATAGATGTTCTGTACCGATGCTGTATTCGGATTTGATTCCAGGGATGTTTTTTTATTTTTGTTATTCAACAAGCCATCCGATTCTATCAAACGTCGCTTTACGGCCTGAACCCGGGAAGTGATCTCCATAGGTTCCTCCTCATTGTCAGGTGGACCTCTATCAGGGGGATCACAGTCCCCCTCCATACTTTTTGACAAAACTGTTACTGCTTGATAAGTTAACCTTACTGTTTATGTAAATAAATACTTACATATAATATTAAAATACTGGTGTTTTATTCAAACCTTCACCACATTAACTAAGAAACTCTCGTTTTTGCACTAAAATCTTAAGTTTGACGGGAATTGGACCCGGATTTTAAGTTTTAAATCAATCAATCCCACTTACACGTGTATTCACTATTACTCGCGAAAACGGAATCCTGGAACTTTTTCATCAATCTCCGATCAATTGTGATGGTGTTGCCAGTGTTAAATTTCCGTTTTCACTTCGTTCATAGTGCTTGCCGTATCAGTGACATTTCGATCCTTCGTGCGATAACCGATACGATATCTGTGACTTTTCGTTCAGTTTCGTTCGTTCGTTACGATCTTTTTTGTACGTCACTACTGTCAAATCAGAAAAACGTAAACAAACATTTGTGATAACGTGAAAAGTGTTTTCAAGTCGTTTTCTTCGAACTTTTTAACTGTAAGTTAGTTAGGTTTTGTACAAAGAACAATTAGTTATAAGCTTTAAAGTGAATCTACACATTTTGGTAAGTTTTTGGCATGTTTTACTTACAATTAACCATTGTTTTTTGAGACTGCATTAACGTAAGTTAATTTTGTTTTCTTGCCAGTTTGAACTTAACTTTTTACACTTTAAGCCAATAACTACCACTAATGCTAGGCACCGCATTTCTTTTGCGTATTTAAAGCTGTTTTTGCACAAATTTTAAGTGTATTTGTCTGTACTTGCAAGTGTTTATTTTCACAAAAGTTACTTTCATTTTTCAATTTATCTTTTCTATAATTTAACCTATAATTTAATATTTCTTTTATTTTGCATTTTTATTGTGTGTGTTTGAATGCTGTTTTTGAAAGAAAAGGGTAATTTCTTTGTAATTATTTGCATATGAAAAACTTAATTTTTATTTTTACTAATAAGGTGTTAGTTTTTAAGTAACCATTTCTTTATTAATTTTGTACATATTTGGTGCACTTACCTATTAATTACATTTTGGTGTTATTTTTCAAAAAAATTGCCACATCGGGGAACATTAATTTTTCCATTATTTTTTTTTTTTTCTTTTTGTTTTTTTTTTTCCACTCACACGTCTGTTGGTCTTGTTTTTTATACATTAACCCTAACACAAACCATGGGCGAGGAATTAAAGTTGCAAATCCTACAATTGGAAGCCGAGAAAGCGGCTCTCCTTCAGATGTTGGAACAAAAGAACAAACATGAAATTGGCAAAGTGTCCGTTAAGCTCCCACCATTTTGGCCCAACAAGCCGAAAGTGTGGTTCGCCCAAGTGGAGGCGCAATTCGAACTCTCGGGCATCAAAGCAGACACCACTATGTTCAACTACGTCATATCGCAATTGGATCAAAAACTGGCTGGAGAAGTTGATGACATCATCACTTCTCCTCCGACTGATGGCACCAAATATGCTAAACTTAAAGAAGAACTAATCCGACGACTGTCGATGTCTGAAGAGCAACGCGTTCGACAACTCATCGGAGAGGAGGAGTTAGGCGATAGAAAACCCTCCCAGTTTCTCCGGCACCTCCGCTCGCTATCTAACAATGCTCTGACCGACGAGAGCATATTGAGGCAATTATGGATGCGACGCCTCCCCCAGCAAGCGCAAGCAATCTTGGTCTCTCAAACGGACCTGCCCTTGGAAAAACTTGCTGAACTAGCTGACAAGGTTGTCGAAATTGCTGGACCTAGCAAAATTTTTGCTTGTTCTTCGCCGTCTGCACCGTCCACCACTGGTTTTGACACACTTCTTGCCAGAGTTGAAGAATTGAGCAAACAAGTTTCTTCTCTCTCAACTACAAGACGTGGACGGTCTCGCAGCCGCAACGGTACTGGCCCTCGTTCTCGCACAGCCACGCCTGGTTCGTCCGGAAAAATGTGCTGGTATCATAAAAAATTTGATACCAAAGCTGCCAAATGTATAAAGCCGTGCTCCTGGACCGCATCTCCGGAAAACTCCAGAGGCAATCAGTAGTGGCGGAAGCTGATTGTTCTTCGATTAGCCGCCGTCTCTTCGTTACTGACCAGGTAACTAAACGCCAATTTTTAATTGACACCGGTTCAGATTTATGTTGTTTCCCCCACAGCTGGCTCCCTAGACGGGCAGAATCACCTGACTACGAGTTAACAGCTGCAAATGGGAGTAATATCAAAACTTTTGGTACAGTCAACCTCCGGCTCAATTTAGGCTTGCGACGGGACTTCGTGTGGCTATTTGTCGTTGCTGACGTACAGCGAGCGATAATAGGTGCAGATTTTCTTGCACATTACCGCTTGTTACCTGATTGTCGCAACAAAACATTGATAGACGGCACCACCGGTTTATCCTGCCCTGCATCCAGTGCGTCTGTCGAGCAGCTCAGCGTCAAGGCCATCATCGCCGGCAATTCTAATTTTGCTTCCATTCTCGCCGAATTTCCGGCCATCATCCGACCGCCTGGTTTGCCTAGAGAAATTAAGCATAATACCGTGCATTATATTCATACTACTGATGGCCCCCCAGTCTCTTGCCGCCCTCGCCGCTTAGCGCCTCAGAAACTGATCTCCGCTAAAAAAGAATTCGAGGACATGGTAAGTAGTGGCATCGCAAGGCCTTCCAAGAGCGCCTGGTCGTCGCCTTTGCACATGACCGTGAAGAAGGATAATTCCTGGCGTCCTTGCGGCGACTATCGCGCCCTGAACGCCAGGACTATCCCTGACAAGTACCCCGTAAGGCATGTCAATGACTTTACTCACAACCTCGCGGGAGCCAAGATATTCAGTACCCTCGACCTGGTGAAAGCATACCATCAGATCCCGGTTTTTAAGGATGACATTCCGAAGACAGCCATCGTGACTCCCTTTGGCCTCTTCGAATTTCCCTACATGACCTTTGGTCTTCGTAACGCCGGTCAGACCTTTCAAAGGTTCATCGATGAGGTCACTCGGGGTCTCGATTTCTGCTTCCCATACGTTGATGATATTCTCATCTTTTCACCAGACGAGGGTACCCGCAAGGAGCACCTGCGCACGCTATTTGGACGCCTCCAGCAGTATGGTGTTGTTTTAAATCCATCAAAGTGTGTTCTTGGCGCCAGCGAGGTAATGTTCCTAGGTTATCACATTAGTGCCGATGGCACTCGTCCTCCTCTGGAACGTGTCCAAGCTCTTTTGGATTTTAAGCCCCCTGAAGATGTCCAGGGCATGCGCCGATTTCTCGGCATGCTTAACTACTATAGGCGTTTTATTCCCCAAGCCGCCAAGTTTCAGGCGCCTCTCATTAACGCCCTTGTTGCTACCAAAAGTAAAGGCTCAAAACCATATCCTTGGTCGCCAGAACTTCTTCGAAATTTCGAAGAATGTAAAAAAGGCCTCTCGGCCGCCACAATGCTCCACCATCCGGTCGCTAACGCACCTCTCGGTTTATTTACCGATGCTTCGAGTGTGCATATTGGCGCTTGCTTACAGCAGCTTATTGATGAGCATTGGGTGCCGCTGGCATTTTTTAGTAAAAAACTGACCCCTCGTCAGTGTGAGTGGCCAGCGTATTATCGCGAGCTCTTGGCTGTGTACGAAAGTGTACAGCACTTTCGGCACATCGTGGAGGTCCAACATGTGACCATTTTCACGGACCACAAGCCATTACTGTACGCTTTCGTACAACGCCGCGAAAAGCTCCCTCCACCACAGCTGAATCAGTTGTCGTTTATCAGTCAATTCACGACTGATATTAGATACATTCGCGGGGAAGACAACATTGTTGCGGACGCTATGTCTCGAGTTGAGGCAATATCCCTGGAACAGGAATATGAGGCACTTGCCAAGTCACAGGAAACAGACAAAGAGTTGACCCAACTTCTGGGAAATTCCAGCTTACAGCTTTCAAAAATAAGCGTACCGGGCACTGGCTTCTCTTTGTTCTGTGATTTCTCGACTGGCAAGCCTCGCCCTTATGTTCCTGAGGATCTGCGTCGCATTGTCTTCAATAAAATGCACAATTTGAGCCACCCTGGCATTAAATGTTCGGCCCGCCTCATAGCTGATCGCTATGTCTGGCCGTCACTTAACAAAGATTGCCGGCAGTGGGCTCGTATGTGCGATGCGTGTCAACGCAGTAAAGTGTCGAGACACAATTCGTCTCCACTTGGCCAATTTGACACTCCGACTGGTCGATTTATGCATGTGCATATCGACATTGTCGGCCCTCTTCCTCCTTGCAAAGGCTTTCGTTATTGCCTAACTGCTATTGACCGGGTATCTAGGTGGCCCGAAGTCTGGCCAATGCAAGGCATTACAGCTGAGGAAGTATCTGAAACTCTTGTTCGCGAGTGGGTCTCGCGCTTTGGTGTACCAACAACCATTACGACTGACCAAGGTACTCAATTTGAGTCAGACTTGTTCCGTAGGTTGATGCAGAGTTTCGCCACTAAGCGCACCAGAACCACCGCATATCATCCACAAGCGAACGGTATGATCGAGAGATTCCATCGCCAACTAAAGGCTTCCATCATGTGTCACGGTGGCGACTGGGTTACTGCCTTGCCCCTGGCACTGTTGGGCATCCGTTCTGCTTTGAAAGAGGATATTGGATCATCTGCCGCGGAGATGCTTTATGGTGAGACTCTGCGTCTTCCGGGCGAACTTGTTGTTCCCCCTCTTCATCCTGTAGCCTCCAGCGATCCTGCAGATTTTGTGACACGCCTTGGTCAACATATGTCGTCCATTCGTCCGAAACCTGCCTCTCGTCACGGGAATAAATCCAATTTCATTTTTAAGGATCTAGCTACAGCCTCGCATATTTACCTTCGAGATGATACTGTCCGTCGACCCCTGCAGCCACCCTATAGCGGTCCCTTCAAAATTTTGGAAAGAGCTGCCGATGGTAAGACCCTTACAGTCGCTATCAAAGGAAAACCTGTTACCGTCAGTATCGACCGAACGAAGCCTGCCTACCCGGTACAAGATGATGCTCCTTCTCCGGTTGTTTCAAATTCACCTCCTCCCGATCCTGTTAGTCCTCCATCTACAGCTCCTAATCCATCTCCTCAGCCCACACTTTCTACAGATCAACCCAAACAACCTTATACTACAAGATCTGGCAGACGTGTGCGTTTTAAGACTTTTGACTAACAGTAATTTAGTTCCCGGGGTTTGCTTTCTCCGTGGGGGGGTGGTGTGGCGTCTCAGTCACACGTATTAATTGTTAATTTTACCGCGCTTAACTGTTTAGTCTATGACATAAGATTTAGTTTGTTAAGTTGCTTGCACATTATGTTGTGTCATGTTGGCATCCTTGCCGCACCTAGCGACAATATTCTTTGAAATACGATCTGGTACATATACTACTTACGGTACTGAACTGTGTAAAAATCATGTTGTGTTGCTCAGCTAGTTTTAAATTATAACATAATAGTGAACACGCATTTTTATAATATACACGGTGTGGACTTTAAGTGAAGTTGTTTCCTTTCACCCTTTCACACTAAAGTTTCTTCCCATGGAGCGCCTTCGATCGCTGGAAATCGTCTTTGGTGTGCCATCTACATTTTTTACAGCGTATAGGTAACTAGTTCTGTTACTCCCTGACAGGTGGCACTAAAACCTATCTAGCTCATTCGTTTTCAGAACAAACAGTAAAAGCCATAATTTTCTCGGATAATGTCATTTATTTACTTGCTTACTTATTTGAGTAGGTGATTAAGCATACGAGCTTATTGCATCATGGCACGTTTTAATTTCTAATCAATTTTTTTAGAGTATTTGTCTATTTATGTGAATAGAAAATATGTAATCTAATCACATACAAAATATTTTAAAAAGACACTGGCGAGCAAACGCGCATCGAAAGTAGGTAGGTAGGTACCTTCCTTGCAGGTGTGTCCTGGCCTTACCATAAGTATAAGATAAGAACGTTGGCCCGGCCTCATAGTGCCTCAGATACAAGTACAATGAAAATTTCTCTCAGTTCAATATTTAACATAAAGTTATTCTAACACAGGAGTGATAAGTTTCTCCCCGTTGAGAGCCTTGACGACGTTCTTGGCGGCGAGCACGGCCATGTCGCTGCGCGTGCGCACCGTCGCGCTGCCGATGTGCGGGAGAACAACTGGAACGGAAATAACAACACATATTCAAAGGCTTCAGGTTAGAACCCTTTAGGATGAACATAAACATTAGTGCTAATAGATCGATCGGTGCACATAAGTCTGCTTTTAAAATAAAATGATTAACTGACTTGCGATCAAGACCGAGGTCGTCGGATTTGAAGATGGCGCCACGTTTACATAAAAAGTTACAATTAACAATTTTTTTATGTGAGATGGGTTAACTCTTGACCTCAATCTTGATCGACGTCTTAGATGAGGTCGACAATGAAGCTAGTTAACCCAGAAAATGCTATTAAGACACTGGTACTCTCACGCACCGACGGAATACAGCTGTTTGGCGTCGGACTTCGGTAGGAGGGTGGTCGTGAACCAGACGGCCTTTTACAGAGCCTACCACACCACACCGCATAAGACCATGTACGCCAAATACGTATGAAAGATTACTTTTGCATATTACTTAACAAGTTTCGAGGTGTACCTTGCTAATCCCACATAAGTATTTAATATGGACATTACGACGACGTCCTGTATGCCGTGGTTGCACAGAGACAAAAAAATCAACATGTTACACTAGAATGCAAGATCTACTTATGTAATCCTGAAATATCTGGCTAGAATAGCTAAAACCTGTCACGCACAATCGTTCAATTGAGAAACCTTATGCAAAAGCCAGACAAACGTAACATTAACATTAACCAATGAAGCTCTGAAGCTTTCACCACGAGACGTTGACGCGTCAGCCTTAATTTTACAAAGAAATGCATGTAATACTATTAGAGAAACGACCTTGAATTTTAGAAAAGAAGAAACTTACACAAGTTAGGCAGTGTAAGCAGCTTGTGGTCTTTGGGCAGAGGCTCTGGCGTGGTGACATCCAGGCCGGCTGCGTAGATCTTGTTGTTCTTCAGAGCGTCGTATAGAGCCTCTTGGTCCACTAAGTCTAGAACAGATAAAGCATTCCTTCTGCTTAAATGTTGTGTAAAAAGTTTACATATTCAGGATAGAACCAGTCGCTATTCTACATTCCACTTCAATACTCTATAAAAACACTGGAATCTGTGTTGAGATATCCTTGCATTAGCTGGGTATTGTTAACGAAAGAGTTTCAAATTAAGTATAGGTACAGAGAGCCGCAAATAAGGTTACTACATGTGTGCACCTGCACACTGTACTGTTACAGTAAGAGCGAAAATAGGGTACAAACCTGATGCGCTAGCCTCCGTATATAACGCTATTTTAATTTATTATTTTGAAATGGCATTTACTGCAAGCTGTAAGTACAGAATTAATCTATCTGAAGATTCTTGGGGGAACACATTACTGCCCTGAAATATTTTGAAATCATTTAATGAAAAAACTGACTTCGTTTGTTTCTTTGAAAGTCCATTTTTCAGCTACGTCCATTTAAGGATTCCTTAAACCCTGCGTTATGCTGATTGTTTTAAAATTTATCATCATTATATAACGTTCCCTTATTTATGGACCCTTCGTTTTAGGTTGGTTCTAGAAACCGCATTCACCTTCGCGAATTAATGTATGTATTTAAAAACGTTAGAGAGCAATTAATTTGGAGTCACCAGGAGAATACGAAGTCTTACCTCCCCGTCCTATGTTGACCAGAATGGCGTTGCTCTTCATCTTCCCGAGCGTGGTGGCGTTGATCATGAGCTTGGTCTCGTTGGTGAGGGGCACCGCCAGCACTATGAAGTCACTCTGCTGCAGCAATGTGTCCAGGGATACGAACTCAGCGTTCAGGGCTTTGGCTAGAATAAGGAAACCATAAAGAAAGATGTTTAAGTTTCTTTAGACGGGAAAGCACAACAGGCTCTCTTTAAGAAAGTGCCTCTCCGAATATCTTCAAAAAGACCTAACTAGTACAGTCTACCAAGTACTGCAAAAATTCGCAAAACATCGATGAACTCCGTTAGAATTAGCTTTCTAGCACCCAACACCAATATGATACGCTGAGATGAGTCTATACCTTCTTTCGGTGTAGGAACAATCCCATTTATGACAGAATCTGGTTTTAGTAGACTTTTTACGACAAGGCAAAAGAACATTTATAACAGCGAAGTGGGTACCCTATATCCTTACCTTCTGGTTTCGGCTTGTGTCCAGTGTAGATGAAGCGTGCCACCTCGAACCCAGCCAGTTTGCGGACTATGGTCTGTCCGATGCTACCCAGGCCTATGATGCCAACGGTGCTACCCCGGATTTCCTGACCCAGTACTTTTGTGAAACCGATTTCCCATTCGCCACTGGAAAAAATACATTTTGATATAGAAAGTTACATTCAGTTCATCGCAGCCCGTGTCAGACCATTGCTGGACAAACATTTCCAAGACGCGGTATTACGTTCGACCTTCGTCTCTTCTTTAGCTAATACTGATGCCTCTACATATACGTCTGCGTTTGCCAAGTTACGAACTCTACAAGAGATACCTACCCCTGCACTAACGGTTGTCAGCTTGTTGTTAGTTTATCAATAAATGTGGCAACCTAGACTCTCTGCGACTTTACTTAAGCATACGGAAACTAAGTATCAACACTCAGTAGTGGAAAATTAACGTCCCTATAGGAACAAAACGATGCTTCAACGATTAAGGTCAGCCGGGGTAAGTGCCCCAACGGGGTAAGCGCGCCTACCTTTAAAATATCGAAAACTAAACAATTTATACAACTAACGCCATCTTAAATTCACGAACGACACTAAAATATAGTTCCAAATAACAATCTCAGATGGCTCTGTTCACCGTAACTTGACATATCCGCCATTTAAGTTTGAGTGTCATTTGCACGTGGGATCGGAGATGACTCGTGTTATAAATCCGGCCAAATCTTTTAAAAGTTTTATGTTTTGTGGCAAACCAACGAGGTAAGTACAAAGTTTAGATGTTTTTCTTTAAATCTGTGAATGTATTTCACACCTAAATAGGATAATAAATGTTTTTTTAACAATTTAAAATTATGTCCTCAAAGTAATCAAGTGAGGGGAAAGTGCGCCTAAACTGTAGTAGTATGGCGCACTTGCCCCAAGCCAGAGTTCGGCAACCTTTTTGATTTTAGTGATTTTTCTATTTTTAACTTTGTATTTTGTTTGAAATGGTGACGTTGGATGTAAATCTTACACAGTTCACAAAGGTCCACAACGTAATAATTAATTACTTACACTATAATGCTTCTGTGCTAGACGAAAGAAAAACATAAAATGTTCCAGCTGCCGAATCTTTCTAGGCGTACTGTAAAAATGGATTTGAGGGTTGTATTTGCATTTTATTGTGGGCGAAAGGCTGATTGATAGCCTATGACCACATATAATATTTCAACTTAATATCCTTCACAATATTTATCGAATGTGGCATTAAGTAGTTCTATGACCACTTGATGCTTTGCCTCCCCCTATATGTTCTGTGCCTAAGTCTAAATTAAAAGGCAGATTTTTATTCTAATGAGCAATATAAGTAAGTTCCGAAGTGCCATGCACTCTACGTCTGATTAACTTATAAGTTTCTAACTGCCGCACTTAGAGACGTCAATTAAATTAATTAATCATTTAACCAGATGTTGTCACATTCTTTCTGTCTTGTTGATGTAAACAAGGATAGCATGACATTTAATTACTTCTTAACTTTAATTGACGTCTCTGAGTACGGCAGTAAGTGCCGAATAGAATAGAATAGAAAAATCTTTATTTTATAGGACATTCAGGATGTCACTCAAAAAACAAGTCAAGATTACAATGAAATGAAATACATACAAACATACATTAAACGATTTAAATACATACATACGCATTCGTACCTCTGATCCTACTGACTCTACGCCTATTCGCAAAGGTGCAGTCTTCCTCAGAGAAGAACAGGCAAGAAAATCTGAGGTTGCTCTTTTAAATCGCATTACAAATTTTCTTATTTACTAATTTTAACTAACTAACCGTCCACTAGAAACCAAAGAGCGTATTCCCAAAAGTGTATACTTGCATACTTTTATGTCATACATCAATTGTTACCTTAAATTTGTATCTTTTGAATTAATAAAAAATATAATAAATATCAAAATAAATTTGAGTTTTATTAAAAATATTTACTAACGCACAAACTCCAAACATTTAAACTAAAAAAAAGAACCACTTTGTTAAAGTAATTTAAAGGTTTGAAACCCCTGATTAACCGTCTATGGCGCACTTGCCCCAAATTCAAAATGTTAGCCGTATTTCCTTTAAAGACTATATAATAAAACAAGAAACTAGTGTGATGCTTTTAATGGTCCATGATCTATAGAGTAAAAACAATGTTTTTCTTGTAGCGCGGTACTTTAATGCATTTTTTATATGGGCGCACTTACCCCATTTCCAGGGGTAAGTGCGCCTACGTACATGTTTTGAAATTTCATCAAAAATAGTGTCAAATTATTAATAGTTTTGATGGAATCAACATTCATTGCAATAACAAAATACCAAACTCTCACATTTTATTAAATGTAGACTCAAATATCAATATTTAGAGAATTTATTACACATTAAAATCAACTATTCAGAAAGTATGGCGCACTTGCCCCGACTGACCTTAACGCTTAATCAGTGAGGTCGTGTCGTATGGAGTTATCTTGATTGACGTTACACCTGTGGCAACATGTTTCTTCCTCTAATCAGAATCAACGGTACGAATGAGAATCAAACCTCACAGGTGCAACCTCCCCACTCTGCCTGCCTAGTAATGGAAACTTAAACTCTTTATACTGGAAATACTAAGACATACGTGCGAACTTGCTCCAGGTTTTCAGTGAACCGCCTAGCAGCTCCCAGCATGAGGCTGACAGTAATCTCAGCCACAGCCGAACTGAGCACGTCAGGAGTGTTGGACAGCTTGATGCCGCGCGCCTTCAGACCCTCGACATTGCAGTGGTTGTACCCAGCTGATGATGTCGACACTATCTTTAGTGATGGACCTGTTTTTGATAAAGAAACATTGGTGATAGGTATCGTTGGATATACGTCATTAGCGTAATAATGCGTGTGACGTACTCAAGTGTACTGGCCGTTGTGTCTTTTGTCTCTTTTGGTTATAAATATAATTTGCATGTTGTGACTTGTGAAGTTTAAAAGAGTTCGTTTTAACGTATGTATGTAAGCTTATCTGCATAATTTTGAATCCGGTAATATGTTATACGGTTAAGGAAAAGACGCCACATTTAAAGTTTTAGTTCCACTTGTCCACGCCTTTTATAATTAATAATAGATATATAGATTTACACTTTATTCAATTGACATAATGTATGTATTTATAACAGGTAAGCACGATAACGACAAACTCGCGCTGGGCTCACGCTGAAACTTCACTTTGATTGCGCGAGGGTCCCGCGCAAAGGCTTGCTCGCCCTATGGCGTTGTCAATGTTGACATTTTGACATAGGGCCGCGTTGTTGTCGCGGCGCTGTCACTATCGTACTCGGCCTGCATATCTTTTACACGATATGTTATCCGCTCCTTTTCTACAGTCGAAAGAAAGGAATGATAAGATTAATCTTTGAAAACCTAAAGTAGGTATATCTATACGATTCTACGTACCAGCTTTATCTAAGAGTTCATCAGAGATGGGGAGGTGTGAGCACCAGATGAGAGCTGCAGACCCTGGGATAAGATTCAGGAGTTCTTCCCGGCACTTCGTCCTTCCTTCTTCACCAAAGTTGCTGAAGCGACTCTTCACTACTGTGAAACTGATTTTGTCGTTTACTTAGTTAATAAAGGCGAATTTTGAGCTACACATTACACATACATATCTAATCTATACATACAAACACTCACGCCTTACATCCCTGATGGGACATGCAGAGCATCATATGGTTCTTAAACTTTCTAAGGGTTATTAGATAGAACATGAATAGTGATAGTTTGTCAGCTTTTCAACCCCAATACAACAATATCCTCACATCCCAATAACTGACTCTTACAATATGCCTGGGTAGAGTTGGCAGCTGGCATATTCTAAGTTTTTCTTTTACTTCCACTCCAGCGTGAAAGTCATATGTGATGGGCTTGACTCGAGAACATCTAAGACTGAACGTCGTCAGTCTTCGCGCCACGCCGCAGAGGAAAAACTACTACCTACCTACTTATGATAAACAGACGTTTTGTAAATACGCATATTTTTTAGGTAATCAACCGTGTTACAATTAATCTACACTAATATAATGAAGGGGAAAGATTTGATTGTTTGTTTGTTTGCTTTGAATAGGCTCCGAAACTACTGGACCGATTTGAAAAATTCTTTCACCATTAGAATCCTACATTATCCCTGATGAACATAGGCTACATCATTTTCCTGAATTCCCAAGGGAACGAAGTCCCGGGTGAAAAGCTAGTCCTGATTCACTGACCCATCAACGCCCAGCCCAGACCCTTAGAGAAAGCTGAAATTTCTTTCGAAATTCAACCCCTACGGGGGCGAAATGGGGGTTCAAACTTTGTATGGAGAAAATATTTTTTTGAACATTTTAACTCGAAACTTCGTCAAGATATACCTTGAAGCAAATAAACGGACACGTGTTTCGCGATTTTTCGAAAATCATCCCCTAGTGGTCAAGAATGGAATGGGTGACTAAAAGAGTTCTTTGCGCGAGCGAAGCCGCGGGAAATAGCTAGTATTAAATAAAAACATAATCGTATGTACAGCGTAAGGGCCAATTTTAATATGATCGTACGGCGTTCATACATTTTAGGCACTCAGATTTAAGAAAAAATATTGATGTAATTAGTAGTTTATTGGGTTTTCTGAAACATATTGATAGATTTTTATTAGAATGAAATGCCAAGTGTGGTTGGAAGGCCAACTACCTATGCAATACTTCTCAATTGAAAAAATCTCATTAAAGAAGCAAATTGATTTTTTTTTCATTCAGCAGATTCATTATTTCAGTCATTCATGATGTTATTATAAATGTCAATCTAGATGTCATTCATCTTATCCCATTGTAAGTAATCTCACTACGCGCGTGTTAACTTTTACAAGGCCGTGACTGATTTTGTAATGTAAGCAATTCACACTTTTGGTTATACTATGCTATTACTTAACCAATTTACTCACTTATTATCCTTAAGAATTTGAATTCCACTCTCAGTAAAGTCGTTTGAAGACACCAAAACTTTCTTATTTTCCGCCATTGTTGGACTGGCGTGAATCACCGGCAAAAGACAGCACAACACTGTCACAGCACGCGCACAAACAAACATTATCTGTTGCGTAACCATCTGTACCTCTATCTCCAATCTTATCACTTAAAACTCAAACGAACGTAGATAAACTGCAAACTGAACATGAAAAGACTCCGACTTACTGAATTGTAAAGAGAAAAATCACAAAATAGTAATATTTGGGCTTTAATTGATTACCTACGCACGGGTTTTCTCTAGGAACCACGATAGTGAATTGTGAACAAATAGCCACTATTCACTTTATTTATTCTCTGTTCAGTCCTTGAACTATAAAGTTGAACTTGTCTGGAAGTTTAATTACGTTTGTCTCTTTTTCTCTCATGGGTAGCTGAACCTAAACATGAAATGCATTGAGTAGCGTTACAACGTACGGACGTACAATCGATGTAGGAAGAATAAATAAAAGATTTTAAAAAGTTTTACAGATTTAGAGTGAGAATTAAAAAAAATTAAACAAAGAAAATGCTCTAGAAAATATGTAAACAAAATAAATATTGTCCCCGGGAAGGTTAAGAAGGTTAATTTTGTAAGATCAATGAAACCGACACGAAGTTAAGTACCTACATTGTCATGTAAATAATTTTCCTGAAAACGTTTTTAGAACGCTGAAACACTTGATGTCACTAAAAAGTCATTCGTACCTCTAGTCTATACCATTTAAGCCAACAATAACAGTGACAAATAATTTTATTAAATTGTGTAATCCTATTAATTAACGTTTTCATACGGTTACGTAAAAGGTAAGATAAAATTAGTGACATAACGACAACACACTTAATTATCTAACAAAGTCAGTTAGTCAACTTGGTACAATTTAGGTAGTCATCCTCAAACAGCAAGGAGTTTTTAAGTATTTGTTCCCAGTATATCCAATAGGTATTATAATCTACAGTGCCTTTCATCATTATCATTATCAATCAGTTAATTAGGGCCCGAACTAGGAGTAGGGTGCAAGCCGGAGGTGCGGGCGTATACCCAGCCTGGCAAAATTGAGGGTTGCTCACAAACTTCAGTGGCGGATGAACTCTAAGCACGTGCTTAGTTCTCCAGACTGTCCAGACCTCCAGGGTGCCCCCAGGACCGTCTCAGGGCTACGTTCTTAATTAATTTTTAACAACAATTGAAAGCATATCTCGTGTTTATTTATATATTATTCTGTGGCTTCAGTGTATCTTTGCCCAGTGCGGCTAAGTAGCTAGATCAGGCCCTACAGATAATATCGCTCTTTTTACGGATGTCAGAATAAACTACATTGATATTTCCTTATCTATCGTATAGCTGACAGATAGTGTTGCCAGCCGAATAGCTACCTAACGTACCTCACATTGATCTTCTATCAATGCACAATCTTATCATTATACGCAGGCATAGTCATCTATTACATTTTCTTGCTTCTTCTTATCGTGTGTTACGATAACAACACGGTTTGCAACAAAAATGGGGTAAAGTGATACATGATCTTTCTCGTGTGTAAATTAAGTGTTATTCTTACTAATGTCATTAATGTCATTTATTCTCATGTCATTTACAAAGGTAATAATCAAATTGAAAATACACTTTTAGTCTTATACCTAACTTAGTTAAATACGCCACCCCGTTTCATTCCTGGCTTATTATTGGCTTATCTAAGTTAGGTTAGGTTAGGTTAGGTTACTTATATTCTTGCTTATAGTACCTTAGTATCCAGAAGTTAATACGTTTTACTTATGAAGTTTAATATAATAACTTTTGTTCATACTAGTACCTACACTATTTGCATTGACGATTGTAACAGAATTCATTGCAGACTTTAAATGTAGAGACATGACTTGTCGCGTAGCTCCCCAAGTTCCTCGTATTGGGTGATTTTAAATTAGTTAAGTAGCCAAATTAGTTTAAATTTAAACTGGACAAAAAAAAGTGTTTGAAAAAACTTGGTCTCTACATCTAAGTTACCTAGTAAAACCAGTGTAAAAGGCCTAATTTTTAACAGTTTCAGAGAGTTTGGGGAAAGTTGTTCATATCCCAAACTTTACAAGCTAATTTGGGTTTCTGGACTTTAAATTCGTTACTATGCGATAAATAAAGTGCAATTGATGTTTAATTTATAGTGAGTGTAAGAGTAAACTCTGCAAAATGGCGCTGAAACGAGTTCTTATAATAAACAATACCTATCCTGAAGCGGGCTTGGAGTTGCTGAGAGAAAAGTAAGTAGTTTTTCAATGAAACTTAACATTGAGATATTATTTTCTTTTTTTGGAAGCTCTTATTTTTTGAAGTGTTGACATTTTCATTATATTGTAACTTAAGTTTGGCCACACTTTACCGGGTTTTGCCGCATGCTTTCTTTCGACGGCAGGAAAAATAAAATGTATCAACTGCTCCTCCAAAATCCTAGACCCTGATTTCTTGTATGATGTTACTTTGGGCGAAAGACTGCGAAAATAATAACTTATTCTGTATCTGGTGCGATGATTTTAGTCACTTGGTGCTCTGTGTAACTTTCTGCATCAATCTCCTAAATTGTATCAGGAATCATAAAGAGAAAAAAAACTCATAAAAGCAACTCGTATTTCTGTGATAAGAATTCGTTCTGGTAGTCTTGTAGTCCCATTTTTTTCTCGTTGCATAATGATGATACAAAATTTTTAGAGTAACCCCGACTATCATCCCATATGCTGATCATCATCTGAAATCCCTGCCGGCTATCAAGCAAACCATCAGTGGAGGCTTCGACGGACTTATATGGAACACCAAGAACCAACTCACGAAAGACATTCTTGATTTGGCAGGCAAGGCAATATCTACATTTGTTCTTAATTTTCACTAAAAACATCAGTTTCTTAGCTACTCTACGCGCTACTCTGAGAGATAAGGATACCACTACAAATCTAATAGCTCGTATGTCAAATGGGGCTCAATGTTTAAAAACCTATCAGTAAGGTTCATCAATCCACACAACCTGGGAACCATCATGACTATCAAGGTTCCACTATGTTCGATTGACCATAGTGGTAATTTATCACGAGCATTTTGAAGCACTCGGAGCCCAGTGGCGCCCGCTGATCTCAACCGATCAGTGAGAAAGCAACGTACACAGGGGCACTGAACCTGATGGGTGACTAAAGTGGCAATTTTATTACGAGCGTTTCCGTGCTTCAGAGGGCATGTTAAGCTGTCGGTCCTGGCTATTGTCGAATGACTACAGTCGTTAAAACCAAGTCAGAAGCCATTGTGCGGTTTAAAACTGACACCAGGTTTAACCAAGTTCGCCACACACTTGACTATACCTACACGATATAAGAAGAAGAAGACGAGCATTTCCGTCTTCCGGAGAGCATGTTGAACCGTCGGGGCCGGCCATTTGCCATTTGGAGATTTGAAAATTTTAACACTAGGGTTAGCCAAGTTCCCCACATACATGATGACTTACACGATAAGGTTAGCAAACTAAAGTCAGTGATCAGCAGTGGAGAAACAGCAACGGCTGCGACACAGCGTTTTACGATTTCATTGCTTTGGTCGAGTAGTAGTGGCGCTGCCTCTTGATCGACAGGTCCTGGGTTCGATTCCCAGTCGGGGCAAGCATTTGTGTAAAAAGCAGATTTTCGTTCTCGGGTCATGGGTGTTTGTGTCTGTTATGTATGTTTAAAGGAAGCCACGACACGAGGGAAAAGCTTAGTGTGGGCCTTTGAGTGTGTGGTATTTTTTTATTGCTCACCGCGCGCAGTACACAAACTTTTTTCGCAAGCGACAAACGAAAGAAAACATGAAATCACCTATTAGATAATATGAGAAGATTAGTAAGTATTTATGTTTTTGTTTTCATTAGCTCATTGAATCCTTCCAGGTCCTCAACTAAAAGCCGTATCAACAATGTCTTCAGGGACAGACCACGTAGACTTGGTGGAACTGAAGAAACGTGGCATTTCACTTGGTAACGCTCCTAAAGTTCTGGATGACGCTGTTGCTGATATTGCTGTGGCATTGCTGATTGCTGCTTCTAGAAGGTTCAAAGAGGGCGTTCATGAGCTGATGACGTGAGTGAGCTTTATTCCTCCATCTGTGCAATTCTACGGGAGAGTAGTTGTCACTCACTCCGCAATCTCTAAACTGCATATTAACCTTTTTTGACGTCATTGACTTTCCTTTTATTGCAAACCAAATTGGCAATCAATAGCTATGAGCCTTCCGCTCTGAAATAGTTCATCTGCGTCTACAATCTACAAACATTCGACACCTAGAGGGCGAGCCATGTGTTCCTGGAGACGTATTTTTAAAATAATAGAATTCCAATTCGCATATACGAATTGACAAGATTTGTATGCGATTCTCATGCGAATCTTGTCAATTCGTATGCGAATTGGAATTCTATCATTTCAAAAAAAATACGTCTCCTGGCCTGGCCTTATTTAAGTTTAATATACCTAGCTCCATAGATTATTCACTTATATTCTGAGACCTAGCCCAATTGACACACTTTTTGAAGAATCCTATATTTTAGCACAAGGAAACGCCTAAGGTGGAAGAATTTTCCTATTCTTACACGTTCTTGTCAAAAGGCGAGCGTGCCATAAGACTACAATGTGAAGAAGCTTTCTGCTTGTAGTTGTGACTTAAGATTCTTTTATCAGTAAAAAATCTTATATATAAAATTGGAGGTCTTGATTCACTGACTTATCAACGCCCAGCCCGAACCCTCAAACCTGTTCGGCAAAAAGGTGTCTTTTATGACGTAGGCAAGCACTAAAAAAGGATTTTTAGAAATTTCACCATTAAGGGGGTCTTCTTCTTGTAAGGGGTGAAATGGGGGTTTAAAGTTTGTATGGAGTCTGTGGTATGGAGAAAACAATTTTTTTGGCCATTTTGACTCGAAACTTCGTCAGAATATACCTGGCTTGGAGTAAATAAATGGACACGTGTTTCGAGATTTTTCGAAAATCATCCCCCAAGGGGTCAAGAATTAAATGGGTGACAAAAAGAGTTCCTTGCGCGAGCAAAGCCGCGGGAAAAAGCTAGTTGTTAAATTTAAAAAAAGTCCAAGTCCCAAGCATTTGTCGCCACCACCGTCATTCATGTTTTATCAAGGTTTATTAAGATAAAACCAATCGTTTCAGTTCTTTTGATTGCTAATTTAATCTTTTCACACAATTAATTGTCAATAGAAATGGATCGGGCAACATTAAAAACTTAAGTATGTTTTTTTTTATTATAAAGAGATTAACTCTTGATCAAAGGATATAGCTAAATCACGTGAAGCAAGTTGTAAAGAAACACCTAAAAGGCTCTGGTAGGTACTGGTACTCTCACGTACCAATGATTATGAACCAAGATATGAATCTTAAGTACTGTACAGTACACACACCTACTTAATTAATGAAAGAAGGGATTACTCTACGCACTTCAGTGGTATTACGGTTGAATATGATCATGTAAAGAAAGAATCTGACGTTCTTGGCCTTGCCTTTTATTATTACAGCGGTCAATGGAAAAATGGCGTGAACTGGATGCTAGGTCAAGACATAACGGGAAGCACTGTAGGCATTGTGGGCCTCGGCGGCGTTGGACAGGCCATAGTCAGGAGGCTGAAAGGATTTGACGTAGCCAGGTTCCTGTATAGCGGACGGAGTGACAAGCCTGAAGGTTAAAAAAGCTGTATTTTTTTTATTACAACTTCGTAATTTAGAATTCGAGCATCAGGTTACACCATTTTTGTTACAAAGCCATTCTTAAAACAGTACAAAGTGTAGTCGGGTGGTCTGATCCACGGTCCTCGTTCATTCCAGTGAAGCTGAAAATAGAGTGAGTCTCAACTAGAGATAAGCGTACTAAAATAATAATGGATAAAGGTAAAAGTCGGGAGTGTGCTCATGAGCTGCACGAGCTCATTCCGCCTACCGCTTTCTTCTACCGGACGTCCAGACGCACTGCGGGGTACCACCCTTACCTTGTCGAAATTCCTCGAATCCGTACTGAGCGCTTCTGTTCATCTTTTATACTGCGCACCGCTAAGGAATGGAATTCTCTACCTGCATCTGTATTTCCGGGCTCATATAACCAGAGTCTCTTTAAAGTTCGAGTGAATAGGCATCTTCTGAATGAGCTTGCTACATCCTCGACCACATCTTCGCTCCTGGGCTAGATTGTGGTCAAGAGCAAACCCATTCGTTATAAAAAAAAGTCAATTGGAAGGGGTATTTTATAAATTACATGTATCGGCATATTGGTGCTCTGATAACACTAAAACGGGAAGGGTAATACATGGGGTAACTTTAAATTAGTTAGCGAATTAGTTTAGGGGGCGTTCTACCCATGACACTAAACAAACCTATGTTCCTTAGGGACAGTTGTTCAGTTTCATGGAAAAATCACATCCTAAAGTTTCGCTAACTAATTTAAGGTATATGCATACAGACCAAGTGGACGTACAAGTACGTACACTCAATTAGCACACTCTGTAAAATAAAAATGAAACCCTGTTAATTTGTGCCGTGTGGTGATCGGTTGATAATAATACCACCCCATCTCTTTCCGTGGGTGTTGTAAGAGGTGATTAAGGAAACACAAATGAGACCTGTCTCCTAGTAATCCTTCTTAGGCAACGACACCACAGTTTGTCTGAATCTGAGGTGGCGTCATATGGTCTCATGCGGTGTGGTAGGCTCTGTAAGGGGCCGTCTGGTTCGCGACCACCCTCCTACCGAAGTCCGACGCCAAACAGCTTGCTGTATTCCGTCGGTGCGTGGGAGTACCAGTGCTTTGATTGGAATTTTCTGGGTTAACTCACTCCATCGTCGAACTCATCTATGATCTCGTTCAAGATTGGGGTCAAGAGTTAACCCATCTTATAATAAAAAATAATAATAATAATTCCTACGGTAAGAGTGACAAAAAGTCTGAAATATTAAGCTTAATCTACCCTTGAGACCAAAGGATACAATTCCGCAATTTTTCCAGCGAAATCCCTCGGAGCCGAAAGAGTGCCCTTAGACCAACTTCTCCGCGAGAGTGACTTCGTGATCCTGAGCTGTCCTCTCACGGAGGATACCAAGAACATGATCAACGCAGACTCCTTGAAGATCATGAAGAAGACTTGCACCCTCGTCAATATCGCGAGAGGAGGTAGTTCAGGCGAATTCTGAAGCCTTATCAACTTTTTGTTATTAAATAAACTCTACACACGCAATGCCTACAAGGTTTCCTCAGTGTCGCGGGTCATAGAGATACAAACAACCACAAAGGGCAAGAAACAAATATCTGCTTTGTAAGGAAAAATGTTTGTCCCGCCCGGGAATCGATAGAGGCAGCGCGGTATTAGGTCTAACCAACCTCTGAACCGAATCGGTCGACTAACCAAGAGGCAACCACTTTCGCTTTGAATATTACTTACCTATTGGAGACCATATACAGGGGTTCCTACCATGGATCTTGAAGACGATGTTCACTCTTCGACATCGATATCAATTTCATACATACATTGCTTTTGCACAATTTGATAGTAGCTGAAAGTGTAAACCAAATGCAGCAATGTACTTCTTCGTTCACTCGTTATCATTTCTTGACTATCATCGGTGGTAAAGCTATCTGGCAATCAGCTGATCACACGAGTCGTATGAAGAGACGATTTTTTTTTCACATTTCGACCTAAGTTCCTTGAAGAAAGTTTTTCAGTTTAAGTTGGACATCTAATTCACATGCTTAATTGTTGCTTAGGTTCTTATTTTAGTCACCCTATATGTAGAGAGCTGAGTTATAGTTAATTATGGAAGGAACAAGTAATCATACTAGCATTCCGCTCGGGACTTCCTTCCCGTAGGGATTCGGGAAAACTGGGTATGTAGGCTATTTTACTCAGAGATAACGTAGCATACTAATGTTGAAACAATTTTTCAAATTAGTCCAGTAGTTTCGGAGCCTGTTCGATGCAAACAAACACAAAAAAATTAAATCTTTCCTCTTCAAGTAATAGTCCTTCCATGCTGGACGAGGAGTGAAAGAAAAACTTAGAATGTGCAGCTACCTATACCCTTCCCAAGTTCCCAGGTATACCTACAGTAAAAGTCTGTAAATGGGATGTGAGGGTTTTGCTGTATAATGGGCGAAAGGCTGACCAGACCATTATGCAACTTTTTCCATCTGATAACCCTCACAATTTGTGTTAAACGTGGCATTTAGTGGTTCTAGAACCACTGATGCTCTGCCCACCCCGTAAGGGATTATAGACGTGAGCATAGGTATGTATTTATGTTTTTGACCGTATACAGGGTAATTTTTTATCAGTATACAAATTTTACCTACTTACTACGTACCTACTTACTCGTAAACTTTATGCAAATTTAACAGACCCGTATTTTTTGTTTCTACGTTTCATATAAATATTTCGAGCTAGATCGTCTGAAGCATGAAAATAAATCAAATTTTTTGTATGGAAAAAAAAACATCTTTCAAATTACTACTCTCCAACACAATTTGTGACACCCGTGTTTCTGCGTTTTACAAAATTCATCATCTAAGACGTTAAAAAGGGGTATCAAAATCTGAAAATTTTTGAAAAAAATAATTTTTTTTCCTCCTTATTTACGTTATATCAACGTTACTGACACCGTAAGAATAGATACTGATTAAAAAGTAACCCTGTATATGGTTTTGTGGGGCCATGTATATCAATTGTTCATTTAAGTATATGATTAATAAACAAATATAATATAATATAATATGTATGTAAGTATTAGTGTAGAAAAATGAACTTTAAACCCGCAGGCTTAATAGACCAGGATGCGCTCTACGATGCGTTGAAGAGTGGGCGCATCTTCGCAGCCGGCCTCGACGTGGTGACGCCTGAGCCTCTGCCCGAAGACCACAAGCTCCTCACTTTGCACAACTGCTGTAAGTATCTTACAATAAAATACAATACTTTATTGCACACCAACATCTTGTCGGCAACCTTTGGGTGTAGAGAATACGATATCTTGAGAATAAATACATAAATTAAAATTGTTTATAGTCACAAAATACAAATAATCGTATCCGTAATAAATAATATATTTTGTTCTTTAACTTCCACGCTGCAGTGGGAGTGAAGGAAAAACTTAAATTGTGCCAGCTACCAACTTTTCCCAGGCATACTGTAGAAGCCAGCAAGTGGCCCGAGGGTTTTGCTATATCTTGGGCGAAAGGCTGATAGCCTCTCATCACTTACATCATTTTTAATCTTATGACCCTCTGAATTTATTTCAAACGTGGCAAGTTGTTTTAAAACCACTGACGCTCTGCCTACCTTAAAAGGGGTTATAGACGTGAGTGTATGCGAGATCGCCCTAGAAGAAATGGCTCGACGAACTCGGCCGCTTTTCCACAGACTTTGCCAAGAAATGGCAAACTATCTGCAAAAATCGCTTACGGTGGAAAAAGGATAAAGAGTCCTTTGCCCAGTTTGCCCTGCAGTGGCACACCACAGGCATACATTAAAAACCTCAATTAAATCGTACTTCATTTGTTCCAGATGTACTTCCTCACTTGGGCACTGCCACAATTAAAACTAGGAACGAAATGGCGAAAATATCAGCGCTAAATATCTTAGCAGCTTTGGATGGGAAGCCTATGCCTTGCCCCGTACTTTAAAAATAAAAAATCTTAATATTTACATTTGAAGTAATGCCAATGGGCGTGTGTATCAAATGGCACCTTTGAGTATGTAGTATTTGTTGAATGGCACTGACTCTTAATGTCAAAGAGTATGTCACTGCGTTTACTTAATGTGAACAGATATAGTCTGGCAAAAGAGTATGAATTAAAAAGTGGCAACACTGTAGCGTCGTCCCTTTCAAATCAATCTAAGAAAAACGGGACGACACTACAGTGTTGCCACTATTTAATTCATACTCTTTTTTGCCAGACTCTAATGTTTGTAAGCTTGAAGTAAGGGTTATCTGAAAATCTGATTTTGAAAACTGAAAATTCTCTCAAAAATAGTAAAAACAGAAATCAAGATAACCATAAGCTACTTCTTATTCCGATATTCCCACAAGAACGCGGAGGGATCGGCTAACGACTCGTTAGTATCACTCTAAAATTAAATTGTTGTATAACCCGACATTTGATCGCATTACAAATATAGCTAAGAACCACCTTGATACGTCAGCTTTAAAAAAATATACATAGAAACTGGACCATTCCTTTAGGAGCTACGATGTCACAGACAGCTAGACACGCACGTCAAACTTAAAGTGATATGGGCTCCCGTTTCTGCATTTAGGCTCTTAAGTGGCCCATTATGCGTCATTATGTCAGTGGCTAGTCAAGCCACTTCAGCTCCGCCCAGAAGCTCAGAATCCTCCTGGGGATTTCGCAGGCTTCGCGGAGCGACCTCATGTCTGCAAGGATTTTTGCCCGGTGTTCTGCCACTCCCATGCAATCCAGGATTACATGGGCGACTGTTTCATCAGCCCCTGCAGAAGGGACTGTCGGTGAACACGTCAAACTTATAACACCCCTCTTTTTTGTCGAGGGTTAAAGATCATTCATAAAATCATTTAAATTAACTTGATTAAAATATGTAATAAATTGCCTTTTATTAAAATTACTAAACATAATTATATCTTAATGTCTATTAATTACATTTACAACATAAACATTATCAATTACATTACTTTTATAAGTCTTATTTACAATAATTATAAATAAAATAACACAATTTGTTTTTAACAAAATGCATTATTTTTTTACTGGAAAGTTGTAGAATTTTTTGAATTTATCCTCGAAGCTAATGTCAAATACTATTGAAGGTTTAAATATTTTTTTCTGTGGAATCCTATACAGCTTTCAATACCATCTCACAGATAACTTTAAAAAAATGTAACAGTCAATATTAAAAAAACATTCGTCTTCATGTTTCTCTTACGATAAAAAAAAATAGGCAGCGCCATAAGATGTTTAATTTAACTGATTCTGTTTTTATTAACAATAAATTAATAATAGATCAAATACTTTCTGCCACACTCAGAGACATCAATTAAGGTTAAGCACTGCTTAACTCTGATGTTGTCACTTTCAGTCTTGTTGGTGTAAACAAGGATAGCATGGCATTTAAATACTTCTTAACTTTAAATTATGTCTCTGAGTATGGCAGTTTGTTTTATTCCTTACTGAAACTTAATTAACCATAAAAATGTCTAGGATTGACACCATTTTCAAAAGGGATGCAGCCTCAACAAAAATCAGATTATGAAACTAAAGTGCCTCTTAGAATACAGAGCTTTCGCATTATACTTGGGCCATTATGAACATGCCAACTGAGTATCAATGATTACGTCATAGGGATGCCGGGCCAATCATTATCGATAAAGTGACACAGGTAGCAACTATAAAAAAAAACTAGTTGCTACCTGTGTCACTTTATCGATAATGATTGGCCCGGCATCCCTATGATGTAATGATTGATGACTCAGTTCCCACGTTCGTAATGGCCCAAGTATAAACTATTCATAATGTTGTGTAACTGCTATGTTTTAATCAATTATATTTCCATCTCTTTTTAAAAGTTATCTGTACAATATAATTAAATCACCAAGATTTCCAGAAGCATATCTTAGCACTTCTGCAAATTAAATTAAAATGATAAGTTATAGTTAGAATAATAAAATAAAAAGTTACAGTTAAAATCAAGGTGCGTCCTGAACCACTGCCGCCAGGTCCTTTAAGAAGGGTTCGATCTGAGACTCTAATGACAGGATGTGGCCAGTGTTGCAGTTGTCACTTCCGATGAATGTTATTACTAGAGGCAGCTTGTTCATTTGGATTACCTGAAAGTAAAATATAAAAGCAATATGAATTTGTAAAAAATATGTTTTTTCCCCCCCTCCCCCCTGCCCCCCAACCACTTTTTAACCCCAAATTCAGGATCCGAATTTCTAATGCCCACCCAAATCTATTTTAAAAATATGTAGATTTTTGTTTAACCCTCCGCATACCAGGTGGGGTCTAATAAACCCCAGGCGGTGAAAAATCGATATATTTTCAAAAATTTTCGTGCGCGGAATCTGAAGCTCTCAGTAGCTGGAGTTGCGACGTTCTTACACTGGCAAGTACCATTAGTTTAGTGGTGCGTGCGTTTTTTAGGGCTCTAGATGCGTTTTTGTTTAGAATTGTTGTTATTTGAGCATATACAAAATGCAATTATGGCGAACTAAAGAACTCCTACCTCGAGATTGAAGTAAAAATTTAAAGATGTATCATCGTTGTTAAATTTTTTAAAATTTAGTCAGTTTAATTACAAACATTGGTAATTATCAATTCTTAGGGTGATTTCAAGTCTAAATTAGTAGTCAGAAGATGGCATTTTCGCTACCCTTTTTCAACAAACCATTTAATCTATTTCATTTTTTTTTGTATAGTGCTACTCAGGTTATGTTCAATTTCAAAAATATGCAACAATAATTCAGTACCCCTATTCCTATCTGATTACAGCGACCATTTTGTTAGGGTATGTCAGACCCCACCTTGTATGGCATGTTACAAATTTTCACCTGGTATGCCGAGGGTTAAACATTTTTTTATCAGCCTGTATATGTTTGGGGGTAAAGGGGCATGGGCAGGGCCATAGGTTTATTGGTTTGGAATAGATTACATATAATAATAAACCTAAATAATACTGTAGTTTTAAAATAATTTTATTGTTGTATTACTCGTATGTTATAATGTGTGCGTAGTATGTATGTAATATGTACAATCTCTAAGGTTGGCTGGGGAAGCCCGCTTTTGTATGTATGTTACCCTTTTGTGTACCTTTGTAAAAAGTGTTTATGTACAAAACAGTGTTTACATAATATACCTATTCCAGCAAAGAAACAAGACTGAATGATTGACTGATCAATATCAGCAAATTCATATTGCTCAGAGACTCAAATAAATAAATAAATAAATAGATATGCACACTCAAAGGCCTATACTATATTTCTCTTTTAGTGTGGGTTCCTTCAAACACATAGAAAGCAAAAAAAAACATAACAACATACTCACTTGATAACTAGAATACATTGATATGATGGTCTTGTTCCGCCCTAACCCCAACTTGCTTGCTTGGTCCGTTGCCATGCCAAATGTAGATATGAAGTTAGGTCTCAGGGCCAAGTGAGGAGCCCTCTCTGTTACAGCTTTAACCAAAGGCACGCCATCTCGATCCGTAATCAAAATACAATGCAAACCATTCACCCTGTAAAACAAACAATGTTGGATCACAAAAAATCCCTTTAACGTGATGTCAGCAAGTGTCATGGGGATACTCACTTCTCCAAGAGATAGTTTAAGTATTTTCTCAGGTCATCGACCATATTTACTAACTATTTTTGCTTTTTAATACAATTTACGAGCAAAAAATCTAATTTCTCCAATTCACTTTTGAAGTTTTGACAGAAGACCGGATGACAATGACAATGACAATGACACTAGTACCAGTACGCCATAGACTGTAAATTACTTTTCTTATTCTGGCAGAGCTTATGTACACCATTGTTATGCAGCCTAGCTAAAGTTGCCTTCCTTGTATAAAATACTTTTGTCAAACCTCTTACTTGTCCGGTCTTGTAATGTGTAATTTTCGATTCTAGACTTCACAATGGCTTCACATAGTGCTTACAATAAGAGTCTATTTTTGCTCTCGCACCTTATCTTTTCTTTTGCTCAACCGCATAATTTTTTTAAAAGCGATTTTAAAACAAGGCAGTTAGTAGAAAATTCATTAGCCGTTTTTTGGAAGAAAAAACATTTAGTATCTATTGCAAAATGGCAGTCTGACTGTCAAGTCTGCGATTTTCGCAATTTTATTTTTGGGTGCAATAATTACAACCCTTGTAAAAATATTAGTGTTTATCGTGATTCATAATAAGGTACCAAACGAATACTTTGGCGTGAAAGTTATAAACTTGTGAAAAATAGTTTCGCTTATATGTTGTAACTTCTCGAAAAATAGCTTTGGTATGATGATAACAAAAGATATAAAAATTCAGCCTTGTATTTTTCTGTGTTCTTTTTCGTCACATGTGTACCGTTGAGATTAGCGAGTCATGGACTGCAGCTGCATAATTCGGGGCTCGTATACGTAACTGTGAAATTGTGGCTTTAGAGTTTGTGACGTCACGATATCGACAATACGTTATTTACAGATGTTTGTCTGCCTTTGTCGGTGAGTGGTTGGTGTGGGTGGTGCGCGGCGGGCGCGGTTCCGGCAGGGCGGCGCGGCGGGATGGGCGGCGATGTCTGCCCCCTCCGATAGCGCGACCAGCCAGCAACCATGTGCATGCACTAATATTTCGCTTATGCAATTGTTTCACGAGCTGAAGCAGAAATTTCCTGGCGTTCCTGATCATGTTGTATCGAACACAATCGAGCTCTACTGCCACGACAAGCAGGCCTGCGAGACTCACCTCCACAGCGAAGTCAAGGCCTCCCTAACACACGCGTATCATGCATCCTCATCGGCGGCAGCGCGACAGTTGCACGAGCTCAAGCTCAACCCGCCTGGCAAGTGTCGCAACCAGCCTATAGTCAAGCACGAGGCGGTCAAGTCCACCGCCATCAATTCTATCACTTGTCAAGGACCACAGACAGCTGTTATCAGCTCTTGTACTGACACAGAGGAAAATGACAAAAAACCCAACACTGATGCAAATCAAAATGTCGTTGAACCTGAAAACATTGAAAGTGAAAGGAGAAACAACAATACCTCACCAGTCACGGTAATAAACATTGATAATTGTTACGCTAAATACAGTGCAGAATCACCAAGTGATTTAGAGTCCACTAATGAGAATAAAAGGGATGATAAACCAGGTATAGCTCAGAAGAGTGGTATAGAAAGCACAAATTACAGAATATTAAAAAGTAATAAAATTAAGAGTAACCTCCATGAAAGATTAGAAAAAACAAAAGAAAAGAAAACAATAAAAAAAGAGGACACATCTACTTCGAAAGAGGAAACACCTGTACAAAAAGAGGAAACATCAATACAAAAAGAGGAATCACGAAAAGAGACTCCACCAGAAAAACCAGTTCGGCCAAATACATTAAACTTCATAAAACCCAATCCAGAGATTGCATTTAAACCGACACTAAAGGAACCCGAACTTGAAACTTGCAGAAGTGTTTCTCCAGCACCATTAAAACATGAAACTCCACCATCAAAGGAAAAAGGCCAATATAGACCTGAAAGAGGCTTCCCTTTGAATGTCTCTGTGAATGTTAACTGTCATATGGACTTGAATCGTGGCTATGATCCATGGTTAGAAGACTATGACAGTCCAAGAGCAATAACATCAGTAAATTTGACAGTTTGCACACCTACGTCAAACATGGCTAGTCCTGTAAGAGATGCAAGAGATGATGATAGTGGATTTGAGGGACATGTCACTGTGACCGTTAGCCCGAGTACGCCTCGGGCTCCACGGCGGCCGGCGCCTCCGCCCCCTAATAGGCCTTCGAGATTGGAATCTCCTCGGCCCACAAGATCTGCCCCAGATCCACCAGGATCATCAACACAAGGTAAGCAATTGACTCTTTCACCTTTTAATTATTCAGTGATAAACTGAAATTATTTGAATTTCATGATGTATGCTAAAAATTAAGAAGTAAAGGAACTGTCTGTCTGTTTTCTGTAAAAGAATGTGTAAAACTATGTAAGTATGTCAAATAATTACAATTATAATGAAGTAATGCCACAAGGATCTTTACTAGGACTTTTTCTCCAAATAATTCATAACACCTATTGTGATTCTTATCTCACTTCCAACCCATTAAAAAGTGTATAAGATTTTTAAATCACCTGTTACTAATTATCTAACTAGTTTAACTGCAAATGGGTTGAGTAATCTTTTGCTGTGATAATGCATGCTCATAATAGAACAAAATTAACAGTGAAATAGGTGATTGTTTACTTCTCAGAAATATGTTTTAATACATTAACACTAGCAATGTTAAACAATTTGAAACTGGCTTTTAGTAAGGTGATTAAGACAACTGTTTTAAAACTGTCCAGATATTACCAATTCATTAGACTACTGCTAGAATTAGCTAAAGACCAATTTTGGCTATAGTGAAGAGTCTGACCATAGCTAGGAGCTGGCGGTGGTGAAAAGCGAATACTGTTAGCAGCTAGGTAGATAGATTAAATTGGTCCATTTGTTTAGGAGCTACGATGCGACACACATGTTAAACTTATAACACCCCTCTTTTTGCGTTGGAGGTTCAAAATTAGCTGTTGTCAGGTCAGGGCGCAGGTCGTGACTCATGACGACACAGAAGACTTGTTGTCTTATTAACTTTTTCACCGCCAAAATCTGATATATCAGACGTTTAAGTTTCGTGCCCTCGCCGCCAGTCTGATATATCAGACAAACAAATTTTTTTTTTACTTTAATATCGTTCACCAAGCGTTCGCCATACGCCACGACATTATTTTTTTTTTTATTTTATGATGTCGTGGCGTGTGGTGCGCGTTTTTGACGAAAACTCTTGGCGCTAAAAGGGTTAACACAATGTCTCCACACTTTCACAGATCGGTCCCTGATCGAGCGGCAGAAGGAGCGTCTAGGGCGTTTGGCAACAGCACTAGCAACCGAACGGTCTCGGCTGACGCAGCTGACGCGTGAGACGCACATACTGGCGGCCCCTCCGCCGCCCCGCGCCGCTGCCATGCGCCTGCGAGAGTACGTCGAGAAGCTGCGAGATCAATGCGACACGTTAGCCAAGCGTTTGGAGCTTGGTAATACTGGTATGACAAGTTTTTCTACAAAAATGTCTGTCTTTTCTTAAGTTCTTAAATAATATAACTTTACAGCATCCTTATAACAAACCTTTTAAAACTGCATTATTGAGGACTGTGTCTGAAAATAAACACAATTCTATGTGAAGGCGGCCCTGCTCACTTACCCTTATAAGCAGACTGGTAATCTACAGGTTTGGCGAGATCGCAAAATTGTCGATTGATAAGTTTGATTAGATTTTGGCCTTACACACATCGACTTTTAAACCTATAGTATAGGCGGTATTCTGATTAGGTCCGTAAGAGAACACTACGGGCATAACCTTTAATACGGCTTGCTCGTATTAAAGGTTATGCCCGAAAATCCAACGAGTTTTACACCATAATTCTAAATTTCGACTCATGTGTCTTAATGAAGTTTTAGTAGCAGGAAAGGAATCTGTATTTTGTTAGGTATTTAGCATCTGTGTTGAAAACATTCCAGAAACAGACGACTCGGGGAACTTCTACAGCAACATTTACACGGGCCAGCGGCCACCGACCTCGTGGCAGTGCCATTTATGCACGTTCCGCAATCACCCGCTGCTCGACAAGTGCGAGGAGTGCGACATGCCGCGGATATTCGTAGGTACGTCTCCCGCTCGCACACATGACTCCGGATTTGGCTCCTTCAGAGATAGGAACCGACGGCCATCTCAAACCCAACTCCTAGAAGTCTCCAATTTAGTCGAGGACATCCGTGCATTACCCAAACTGAACTGCTAGTTCCTAGTGCTTGAGTGAAGTGTTGTGAAGTGTGAAACTTATAACTTAACCCGCATGGCATGAACTAATTTGACTTTTAAAGTTTTGAAGGTTATTCCAAGATGGTTGTCTGAACTGAAATTAGACTTTTTGGACAAAGAAGAAATCATTATATTTAATCAATTATGTGTATATTTTGTTAGTATTTAATGTGTATATTTTGTTATTGGAATTCTCTTCTTAATTTAAGGTTTTATTGTTGTACATGAGATTTGAAAAGTCATGTTTGTGTTCTATTGAACCTAAGCATGTTTGTTTGTTCATGTTTTATATTTGGATATATTAACCACAGTAGGTTCACTTAAACCACATGGGTTAAGTTTTAATTCTGGGTTAGTATAGGTGAGGATTCAATTTTTAAATCAAATCTAAACAACAAATAATTTATTTATCTATCTATCTACTATCTACAGAGGAGACGTCCGCTAGGCGAAGGCGGGTGATAAGTCCACTTGTTTGGGACCATTTCACCCATTTCCCTATGCAGCACATGAGTTTTACCTCTGTGCTTATATATAATACATACATTGCTCATATATTCAAAAATTTATTATTAATTGAACAATAAATTAATATAACAATTTTATTATTTTAATGTCAATATGTTCACTGTTGAGCAATTAGCTACCCGTCACACCAAAAAGTATCACATTAGATACAGGATTTGTATCGCACGGCGCGTAAGCTGATGCGTGACTTATTAAGGTTTACCAAGAATCATAATTATGTTTCCTGTAGTGAATATCCCTTGAACTGGTCTATTATTGATAAACACTTCTGTAGTTCAAATAATGATGAAATTCTATCTATAATGAATAATTTTTAATCATTAATTATCTTATTATTTACATATCATATTTTCTCGTAATGCTGGGTACTTTTGACTATGCAATTCTATGAGATTTTTAATTACAATAAATCACAATGAAAGACCATTCTTTATTAATTGTTTTAAACATAAATTAGTTTAGTTAGGATGTTGTAAGATATATTTTAAAGTTAGGAAGTCTATTTATTTAGTCCACATCACTCGTTGAAACTGAGGCATCACAAGATCTCACAAAAAGACTACATTTGCGCCTTGCCAAAAAATATATTTATTACAAATTTCGAAAAAAATTGCCACAACTTAAATTATTTCAATTACTGCGCAATAAGAATATATTTACAAAAACCTTCAAATATGAAAACTTCTTTACATAGGTTATTTGTTTTAATTTCAAGTTTTTAAAGCATTTCTACAAAATTCACTTTTCCTATTGTCTATGAGTAAGAGTGATGAAAAGTTATTTTCATTGTTTACAATTTTGCTCAATCTATTTATTGCTCAGTTTAAAAGTAATTTACTTTTACTTCAATAATACATTACTAATTTTACTCCTTAACTGCAGTATATGTGACTGTCTTTAATAAAAGGTATGGACGGCCGCACATCAGGTTACCACACGCATGCACTCTATGCTGTTTCGATAAGAGTGGTAGCAATCAAAATGGAGTAACTCGATGTGCTGTCGTCTGTACAACTTTCAGGGTAGTCAATAAGAGCTATTTACAAAGCTCATCACAGGAATTCTATCCCAATAGTTGTATCTTACCATTTTCAGTCACATATTCTTAAAATTTACAACTTTATTTGGTAGCTATATACACTGGAAGCCAGAATAATTAGATCAAAATCATTGTTATTTATAAATATTATCGAATTTAACTGTGATAAGTTTTTAGTATCTTCCTAGAATTGATGTTTATCTTTCTAGGTATCTATAATACTATACATATATTTTTTTTGTGTATAACTAATAAGATGGTTTGATCAATCCATTTAGATAAACTTACTTCTACTTTAATTGGATTTTTCACGTTTTACGAGTTTTATAAAAGAGTGCACAATTTTTAAAAAATCACAATTAAAAAAAAAAATATTCAGTAGTTAGAAGTAGGGTTTTAAGTAAAAGTTACTTACCTAGAGAATTTGTCAGAGGGCCTTTTGACGCACTGTTACGTACTTTAATATGATACTTTGATAGTTTTGAAAATTAGAGGTATTTATTGGAGCGAAAATGTGTAGAAAAGGTCAAGCAAACACTTATGAACATTGAACCTCCTCCTTTTTTGAAATTGGTTAAAAATTGAAACATTTTACATTAAATACCATTATTTGACATGACTGAGTTAATCTGAGGGCGAAACCGGTATTAATAAAATGTATTTCGAAGTTGGCGCGACGAAAAAGATGGCGCCTTAGGAAAAGATAGTGCGACGAACTCAACCACTTTACCAGGAATTGGCAGACCGTCTGCCAAGATCGCTTACGGTGAAAAAAGAAAGGCCTTCCTTTTGCTCTGCAGTGGAACACCACACGATTCGAATTAATAAAAATAAAAAAAAATAATGTCGAAACTCTGCATTGCTCGGTCATACTTTTATTCCTATAACTAACATCACTTAGTACCATGTTTGGTATGTATGTAAATCCTTTATTGTACAACAAAACTTACAATTCAGCCATTGATTGTAAAACATAGTGACATTTGGTTTCCAAATGACAAGAACGAAACTCTGTTTTAGAAAATGGAAGCACTGTACCATGTTTGATTTTCTACTTTGTGAATAATCAATGTATGACGGTTTGATATTGAAATACGACAACTCGATTTGTTTAAACTCGCTAGTTTTCGCTTCAATAGATATACTATTATTTATGAGCTAGTAGTGTAATAATGTATACAATACATTTATGTGATAAAAAGTGCCTTTTATAGTTTGGCCTGTTGGTAACTTGCACTTAACTAAAATGCATATCAGTTTAAGAAAACTTGGGACTTAATACATATAAATGGAGTACGTGATTTAATTTGTATAAGTAGGTACTTGAGATTTAATTTAATAAACTGTTTATTATGTAATTTTTGTTGTTATTATAACTTTTTAAGTATTAACCTTTTGCTTAGCATGTACAAACGTCGGCACATCAGATTAAAAAATCTTGTCGCCGCTCTTATATCATTTGCAATAGTGTCAGTTTTCATAGTGCAAATGTATACTCTAATGTGCTGTTCTCTGTACACTTAAGTTTTTTTAAAAAATATAACACTAGATTGTTCAGAAGTTGACTCGAAAGTACATACAGCAGCACATCAGGCTATTCATGTTGACCTTGACGTCGTCGCGTCGCCCTTACCTCGCTCTTAATAGCGTCGGCTTTCGTAGTGCAAATTGGTAACCTGACGTGCTGCTGTCTGTACGTACTTCGTTCAGCACATCAAGTTACCTAGTAATTGTACTCTATGCTATTACAATAAGGACGGTTTTGCTACAAAAATGTCGTAACCTGATGCGCTGGCCTCTATACATACCTCCAATATCTATACAATCAGCTATGTAAGTATTTTTCCATATATTATTAATCTATTTGGTGTTTTGTGAATGCTGTGACTTCCTTTCTGATTCATTCGTTAGTGGTATGCGATTTGCAATTAAATCAACCCTTATATGTTCCTTCAATGAGTATAGCATAACACAAGAAATACGTTGACGGTTTTTTACCGGTAACTTGTTACAGTAAGTAAACTACTCAAAACTAAATTGGGCACACCTTGTTTTTGTTCTCTAAAATTATAATGGATAACTTTATGTATTTTTTTATGGATCGATACCTATGACTAAGCTAGGTTTCATTAATTGTTTAAACATGGCAAGTGTTAAAAAATCTTTATTTCCTGTAAAATGTACACAAAACTCAAAATTTAACCTTAAAAAATTAAACCTAAAAATATTGATTTTTGTCACTTAAAGGTTGTGGGTGGTTACGTGGTGGTATCTTTAGTAGCGGGTGGGACCGTACCTCTGCTACGTATGCACTCTCTGAGCCTGTTTGGAACGCTCTCATTCAAATGGGTGGGTAACGTTTTCCTGTGGTATTCGCTCCTAACAGATTTTCAAGGCGTTTATGAGCTTCTGTTGACTGTTAATGTCACTGAAGTTCTCTTTGAGACTTCTTTTCAGTTGGTCCCACAAATGTTCGATGGGGTTGAGGTCGGAGCTCATCGCAAGTTATGGTAAAACTGAGATATTGGCATCAGATAGCGCTCTCTGAGTCAGGTGGGTCGTATACGCGCGGGCATTATCCTGCACCAGAATGAAACTATTGCCCACTCGTTGTGAGAACGGAACGACGACGTGAGGTCGAATCACAAGCTCGACGTAACTGGTAGCATTTATAGTACCCTCATTCAGAATTTCCAGCTCTGTTTTGCCCATTAAACTTATTCCGCCCCACACCATGATACGGGGCCCCCCAAACATATCTGTCTCATGGATACAAGGTTCTGTAAAGCATGGAAACGAGAAGGCGAGTGTAGAGACGAGAAGTTTAAACAATTAATGAAACCTAGCTTAGTCATACCTATCCATAAAAAATTACATAAAGTTATCCATTATAATTTTAGAGGACAAAAACAAGGTGGGCCCTATTTAGTTTTGAGTAGTTTATATTAATTAATGCTATATGAACAGGTAAGTTCCGGCTATGCTAGCATATGCATGTGACATATTTTGACATTGTATCTTAATAAGGGCTCCGATTCTGTAATTTCAGTTGTGTGTCGATGGATTGGATTGGAGGCCATTTCTGTTCAGGCGGCGAAATATTTAAATTTAAAATGACCTCGACATGGCTAAATTGTCTCTTAAAGAAGCAAGTATTAAGGCGACTACAGCACCTAAATAACGATTTTATGATGCGTAGATAAGCATGACGCACTGCATTAAATCGAAGAAAAAAAATACTATGGTAATATTCAGGACATAAACTATATAAGTAGTTTGCTGAAAACATGATTCAGCACTTTTGGTTCGATAGAAAAAGCTCACAAATTCACCTCTAAATACCAATATTGTGTATCTTTTAAGATGTAAAAACGATAGTAAAATGCACACAGGAACTTGAATTTGCTATCAAAATGTTCGTGATTGAACACTCTCGATAAGTAGTTAACGCATTTTTCGATTTAAGCTGTTACATTTCCATAAATCTAATTTTTCTAACTTTCGAACATGTTTTTACGCACGCACGCTTTCATAGTCCGTAAACTTCGTGTAGGTATCGACACTGTTCGCACTGCCGGCCCAGGCCTGTTGAGAGACGGAGATGGCACTATTCCTATGTGTGCTGCCTTTATCGGGTGCTGTAGTCACCTTAATCTAGACAAAGGCACGGACATAAAGTCTCTGGGTGCTAATAATAACACAACTAAAAAAATTATATCTCCCGCGTATGCTAGCCCCTCTGGAAAGTGACTTCAGATAGCCGTATTTTCCAGTTCACTGATACCAAGTGGAATTAAAGAAATTACTTACTTAGATCGCCACACCCGCCCAGTGATAATTCAGAATGAGATAATTCAGTTTTACATTTTTCTCCAATGTTAAATAGATTCATACTATTCTTTACATATACAGGGCTTTAGGTAAATCTCTTTCAACCTCTCGGGTGGTTAATCAGTCCATGAAACTGAACAACTTTTCCCAAGGAACATAGGTCAATATGAAAAAAAATTTAGAGTTCCCATACAAACTTCATCAGCATATAAGTACTTAGCGCATTTTGTGTGGGATATCAACATTTTTTTCGTATTTTGACCTATGTTCTTTGGGGAAAGTTATTAAGTTTCATGGAATGATTAACCAACCGAGAAGTTGAAAGAGATTTATCTAAAGCCCTGTATATACGATAAACTTATAGTCTTGAGAATTAGGCTCACAGTGAGCGGCTGACTGTCCGCCTTCTCATACGTAAATTGCGTACAGTACGCTCTGTATGGACACTCCATTGAAAAAAATATAGGGAGGCGGACAGTAAGCTAGCTCACTGTGAGCCTAATGGGGACATTGCCTTACGCTAGTATTTAATCAAAAATGTAAAAGCATTCGTATATTTATGGCTTTTGTTCAAATTTTCGCTTCTTTCGTCCAAAAATTAGTTACGTATTTACTGTTCAAAACTATTCTAATATTATCTTTTTAAACAGTGCGCGCTCCGGATGGGATCACAGTTCGCTTAATGCCGGGCCGACGGAGTAAGTATAACATGAACATCATTTGATACATCGACGTGCGCTTTACATAAGTGCAATAATAAACTCTTTGATCAACAAAGAGTAAAGACCATGCTTCATACAAAGGCTATTGCGCTGAAGATAGCCATGAATAATGGCGGAGAAGTTAAGAAGCTAGGTATTAAAAATAACCTGCTTTTTGAATAATTTTCACAAGTTTATTTTGATTGGTAAAGGGAATAGGATCTCCCTAATTGGCGCCCAGCGTGGGGTCACGATAAATCAAGTTTTCGTCGCGACTGATTGGCAATAATTGGCACTTGATTATACTTTTCTCATTTTCAGAATTTGTCCGCTCGTGGATTTTATGAGGCATCCGTATCACGCCTCGGAGTCAAAGTAATTTAAACTCTATCTTAAGTGCAGTGGTATAAAAAATCAATTGATCTGTGATATTCGCATTTGGTAATTAAGTCTGATTTTAAGTTACAAAAAGTATTTTTGATTTATCACATTCCAAAGTCTGTTGTTTTTTTAATTTTTGGTTCTTGTCGTTTGCTTCACTTTTCCTATTCTCTCTGAGTGCTCTGTGCCAAATGCGAATAACTTCGTTATTTTCATTGAAACACTGCTGCACTTAAGGTGGATAGGAAGGTAGTTATAAAACTTGTATTTATGTTATACTTTATTTATATTTTACGTGACATATCTACTTATTCGATGTTATTAAGAAATCCTAGAAAAAATATTGAAATTTAATAAGTTGTAGGTACATTTAATTTTGTGTACTGAAATACCCAATACGAAGTAAGGACTTAGATCAGGGGTTCCCAACCTTTTTTTGTCTACTGCCCACTTTAAGAATAAATTATTTTTTAACGCCCCCCTTTTTAAACATACTTAAAAACCGCTAAGTACTTATAACTGATTATTGAAACACAACTTTATAGTATTCGGACAGAGTATCTTTTATTGAAAATAAAACAAACATAATCAATTCTTATATAAAAACTAATGTGAAGGTTGAATCTGATGCTGTTCAATAAGTTTGTTGATATCAGGTTCCAATTTACTCAAAAACAGCCGCAAGTCGTCACGTTCGGTAACACGCAAACGATTTCTCTTTTTAGTAAGCAGCGTTGCCATAGCACTAAATCCACGTTCACACAAATATGACGATGGGAATGCTATCAAGAATCGTTGAACAATTGACCACAATCCAGGGTACAATTGCAGGATCGGTTTTTGTAGCCAAAATTCTTGATATCCATTTTTGAACTTGATTTTTATTTCTTCGTTTGTTGTCAATTCTATAAGTTCTTCTTCCAGCTGAGGTGACATTGCTATGTTGACATTTGAAAATGGATCCAACACCCAGTCTGGTATTTCCAAGTTTAAAATGTCCTGGTATCGTTCGGTGAAGTCAATGTGGAGGTTTTCCAAATGTTGGCAGTAGGCAAACAAGTCGTCGTTACTGCAGGATACTGATAAATTCGGAAAATTGTGAAACTCACGTCTGCCCATATTTTTTTTGTGCAGAAGCAGTTTGGCTGCGAAAGCAGCAACGACATTTTTTGTTTTAATTAAATTTAGTTCATCGCCTTGCAGTTGGAGGTTCACGTCGTTGAACAATTTATACAGGTCTGTCATGTAAGCTATATCATTCTTTGATGTTATGAGCTTGTTGCGCAGTTCTGTATCTTTAGTTTCCAAGAACTCTATCACAGAGTCAAACAGGTTATAAAATCGAATCAGACAATTGCCTCTTGACAGCCAACGAACTTCAGTATGAAGCAACAAACGGTTGAAATCTTCGTCATTAGTAACACAAAGCTGATGAAATAATCTATCATTCAAAGAGCTGCTACGGATTTTATTGAATGCTTTGATGACATATTGCAGTGATTGAAATAGTCGTTCACTTAAGTTTCTAGCAACCAAATGTTGTCTATGAATAACGCAATGTATAGCAAGGACATCTGGAATTTTATTTTTTAGGTACGCTATGAAGCCTTTATGGCGCCCTGTCATAGCCGGAGCGCCATCCGTAGCAACTTGTATAATATTTTTCAAAGGAATCTCTTTCTCTTCACAAAACTTTTCCAATGTATTGAATATGGTTTCGTTTTTTGTATCTGTCTCCAAATTTCTGGCAAACAATAGTTCTTCACGTATTTTCTCATCTTTAATAAACCTCACGTAAGATAGCAACAATGCTTCATTAGTTGGTAAAGTGGACTCATCGAGCTGAATTGAGAATTGACTAGTCCTCAGATGATTGCACAATGATTCTTCAATGTTTTCAGCCATTTCATCAATTCGTCTTTGCACAGAATTATTACTCAAAGGAATTTTTTGGATTATATCTGCGGCCGGTTTATGAAGCACAGTAGTTATTACTTCCTTTATTGCTGGCAAAATTAACTCTTCTCCGATGTTGTGTGGTTTGCCTTTTTGAGCAATTAACAAAGGGATATTGTACGAAGCTCGAAGTCCGTCGTCATCTTGCTTAGCAGCCGCCGAAAATAGTTTTGATACACTTGGCTGAGTATTATGCTTCTTCTCTAGGTCTTGAAAATATGCTACATTCTTGTCTTTCTTATCTGGATGCATTTTATTCAAATGACCTTGCAGTCTTGAAGGCTTCATTGCTTCGTTCGAAAATGTTTTTAGACATAGAAGACACAAAGGCGACGACGGGTTTGTGGGATTTTCAATAAATCCGAATTTAATATATTCCGCAGAGTATTGCCGTCTCTTCTTTTTTACTTCCGACATTGTTTTGTTTTGAGAAATACGTAAGTGGTATAATGAAGTACTGCTTATCTATTATGCGCGAAACCGCAAATGAAAATAAAATAAATTTACGTCGTTTATATAGGATTGCATAAGCAGCACGCACCAACAGGAATAAGACAAACGTGCATAAACTCGTTTATCTCATTCGACGCCCAATCGTACTCGACAAGCAAGAACAAGTATTATAGAACCAGCCGATTGATACAGGAATGTACAAATCGGATTATTTAACAAAAACTTGTTAAAACATGATTGCCCACGGTCTATTATATCGAACCGAGTTTGAGCTATATCTTAATTAATATTAGTTGATGTTCACAAGATGTAGTCGAGAGTCGAGAGCTCAGTCGGTATCTAAGAGTCTTCCTAGCTAGGTAGATGAAATTATAAATCGACCCCAAAGCCCTACACAACGCCCCCTTTTTTTTTCTGGGTCTCTTACCGCCCCCCTTTAGGCCTGCAGCGCCCACAAGGGGGCGTTATCGCCCACGTTGGGAAAGACTGACTTAGATAAAAGAAGTACTTAGGTACCAAATTTTTATTTTAATATAATATTTTCACAAATGAATATAATCATCGAAGCAGCATTAAATAAAGTAAAACTTATGACATGACCTACCCAAGAGTATGCTTACCCCCGTGACTATAGAGTAACAGACAGTCATATTTACCTACGCAATTCAACAAGAAAATAGGAAAAAGTACTACACAGTCGACTACGCCACTAATGTCAAGTTATCTTTCTATTTTCATTTTATCCTTACAGAATAAACATTTACAATAGACTGCTACGTAATATACAACTTTGTGTTTTACGGCTTTATAGGAAAGTATAGTTTTCAGAAAGTCGTATTAATAAAAGTTAACATTAGAAGCAGCAGCTCTTTTTTTCCGTTTTATGTCGACCATGTCCTGTCGTAATAATAAGTTGTTAAGTTCATAAAACAAATTGAAGTTACCAATGTTCCGGTAAAATATATTCAATCTTTCTAGCGAAAAAAAAACTGAGTTCCAGTAAAGAAACGAATAGCATTCAAACAATACTACCTTGTCTAGTTAAGAGAGAATGTTGAAAAATTATACAAACCGTACCTTTAACAAAAATAGTAAATAACATCGTTTATAAATGTTTAGTATGTACATTGTATTACGATATAGCACAGCCTTACCGTTAGTACATAATAAAAAATGCTGCCAGGGGTCTGTAACAGTCATAGTTCATAAAAGATTCAAGAGCAAACCCAAGATATCATTCTGTATAATTTCCGAACGCAACGATGGCCTTTGAGAACGAGAGGTCATAAGACTGATGTCTTGTAGTGGACACAGCACAGATGCACTGAGCCTTTTCGACTGTCGGTAGAGAATGGAATGGTATAGAGTTTCATACTAACATCCTCTGTTACCTGGTCACTTCTGACAGAAATAGTTGAATGAGTTATTTAATTGATACGGCAATACTGCCGTTATTGTATTTTAGCTAATAAACAATTACATTACCAATTATATCCCAAGCTTTTCTTCAAAAACTCAGCCGTTGAAGTCGTTTTCGGTGTAAGTACTAAGTTTAAGATGCTTGTGCAAAATACATTACGTTTCACTTACCACCACATAGGTATGTGGAGTTAAGCAATGGCTTGCTCTTGCTCCACACTTAATTTTGAGACAATAAAGTTTTCGTACTGAATGCGACCCTAACGCTAGAGAAATAAAGTCCGTTTTGTGATTAAATATTTATACAGTTTTCGCAAACAGTACTCCCAAATAAAGGAACCTGTCTTTAAGCCTACCGTCCGCAGACTATCGTAGCGTTCGTTATTGCAGTCGTAGCATACATTTCTGTTCATGATCTAAATAAGGAAAGACTTGTTGGACGGTTTTCAAGCAATACATCTAAAAATATTTCAACTTGAAGATAAGTAATTTCTAGATACAAGATCGCGAACACACCTTCGATTTTATATAATTTAATTGGGTGGTATAATTAATAACGAATATCTACGCATTCAGTCTACCTAACTACTATAGAATTATATTAGCGAAGCAGTGGCTTTGTATTTGGAGAAAAATCGGGAATTTCATACTTACTTCGTTTTATTTCGAGTTTTTTGTCGCTATTCGTCTCATAAGTACACAACTACAGTCTGATAATTTGATAGCACAATTTGACTATAAAACGACAATGTACGTACGTAAAGTTACAGAATAAGTTCATGTACTTATTGTAAAATAAAATAACCAACCAAACAATCACTGTGATTTCTAGTCGAAGCTCCGAACTTTTCATATTATTGTGTATGTTTTAAGAAATAAGCATTTTTGTATATTTATTATTATGTACTTAAAACTTCTGCTCATCACAATGTATATAATTATTTTACATATAAGATCTATAATGTAATTTACTTTTCAATTCAATTGGATATTTTATTATTAAGTAATAATTCGGTATTTGGGGAGTGGATAGTTAATTTTAACTGAGAAAATACATACATATACCCACGCCTCATATCGCTATCAGGTAAGCAGAGCATCATAGAAAATAGTCAACCCTTTTTTTATAAACTGGTTAAACTTCATTTGTAATAATTTAACTTTACATAAAGGTTTTTATTTTAGTTCGATTTAATATTGATTCTGCTTGTATCTTTTGAAAGGAAAAATCCATTTGATGCTGTCCACTGCTCAAACCAAAATAGTTTTATATTTATAAAAAAAATTTCAAGCGTATACTTACTGTGCAAAATCGAAATGTAAAAATTATATACACTACAGATAAAAAAAATATGCAACATCTATGTTATTGTATAAGTGCTTTAAAATTTAAAATATTAGCAACATGTATGACCTATTTTTATTATTTAATCAGCACATTTAATTGAAATAAACTTGTTATTGAAATTGTTTAACTGTGTTTCTTTATCATGCGTTAATTACCAAGGTATAATTAAAATTAAAGTAAAATTAGGTAAAGTATAATAACTTATTTCACAAAATACATGTCATATTTTAATGTTAAAAGTTACACAAAGTAATATTAAAATATTTTTCAGCTTACACATGCACACACACATACATACTCGCAGGCATACACCCTATTTTATATAATTTTTTAATTTTCTTTATTCATAATTTTTTTTTGCTTTTAGTCTGTTACACCATTACATAGTTAACCCGTCGTGTGCTTGTTTACGCCGCGTGCGTTACAAATCTTGCAACACCATGTGGTCGAAAAGCACGTGAAGGTATAATAAATAGGCTAAATAAAAATTGGAAGATATTTTTAAAGTCAAATCTACACTGAATGGTATCCTAAAATATGATTTATTCTGATAATGAACACATACAATTGAAGGCAAAAAGAGCAAAGACATGAGTGGAGTGATAAATCAATAATTTCCCAGCTTTTAGTTAGGTGTACAATCTTTTTAAATTTTTTTCTCCCAAATTCTTAACACATCACAGAGTTACATTTAGTTAGTTATTTACAAATATAATATAAACCTTTTAGGAAAGTAAAACTACACTAGATAGCCGTGCCTCGCTCCAAGTTCTGTTTAATCTCTGCCGTGTGTTCTCCATAAAATCTCTCTAATTTCTTGTTGAACTTGGCATTCCTTTCATTGATGTAGTCAATATCTGCATCATCATTGTGAGTGCGTCTCCTAGAGTACTTGGCCCTCTTTGCTATCTGACCTTCTATGTCTTTCACCATTTTGTCTATTGCATCCTTCCTGTCTTCGTGCATACCATGAATAATAACATTCGGACCTCCATAGAACGCGTCTCCATATTTTTCTTTCTGTTTTTGATATTGTTCCATGTCAGCAGTCGGCATATTCTTTACAAGTCTGTTGTATTGCCGTACTGTTGCTTGTTCGTAAGTGGAGAAACCTTGATCTGGGTTTTTCTTCTTTTTCTTACGTTCCAATCTTTCAGCTTCAGTTGCAGAGATATGTAAAAGCTTCACCCTGTCATAGCTTTTACCTTCTTCTTCAGCCGCTTCTCGCTTTTTCTGGTCCTCCATGAGCCATTCCGCTTGGCGACGCTTAGCTTCGTAATTACTAGGAAGCTTATTACGCGTCTCTTCAGCCACAACTTCCTGGTGGTTTTGATTTCTGGCCTCATTCCTTGCAGAGTGTAACTGACGCAATCTTTTCATCCGTTCTGCCTGTTTCTCAGCGAATGTCATCTCCTTGGGAGCTGACCCTGAAGCTTCCACGTCTGTTGAATTCATTGTAATATAATTTTGGAAGTTTCACAATATTTATCACACGTATTTTGATTTATTTTGGAAAAACCCAAATTTATCTAACAACACAACGACGAGGCTATTTCTACTGACCTTTATTTTTTTTAATTTAGTATTGGCAAAGGATTACATGAATGTACAGCCACTCTTTTTTTTATATTTAACACTGGCAAAGGAGTAATTAATTATACAGCCACTTGTTAGGGTTCCGTATCCAAAGGGTGTATAAAGGGTGAGTTCGTCCGTTCGTCTGTCACCACTCACCAGGCTATATCTTATGAACTGATATAGCTAGGTTAAAATTTTCACAAATGATATATTTCTGTTATCGCTATAACAACAAAAAGCCAAATGCGAGTCGGACTCTGGCTCCCATACAAAACTTTACATTTTTTCAACCAAAATACTCCCGAAGAATTATTGATTGCCTTTGGTGTTGGGTAAAGTTTCAGGCATTCTATTCTATTCATAAAAATGCACTTTATGAATAGGCATACCTATTCTTAAACTGGTAGCTAATCCAACACAATGCATGAATATGCCCATTTTCCATGCCTTTTACGGATGCTACACTGTGTCTAGCCGACGACGACACGGTATCGGCATGTCAGGGGCAAGAAGACTGCTTTCGACACCCAGAAAGCTTTTCTAGAAGTTTATAGTTTAAGCTTGAAGCGCTCGTAACCCAGCGGCTCTCGCTAATCTCAACCGATCAGTGAGGTTAAGGGACGCACACAGAAGCAGGGAACCTGATGGGTGACCAAAAGAGGCAATTTATCACGAGCGTTTCCGTGCTTCGGAGGGCACGTTAAGCTGTCGGTCCTGGCTGTTGTCGATTGACTACAGTCGTTAAAACCAAGTCAGAGGCCATTGTGCGGTTTGAAAACTCTGACACCAGGGTTAGCCAAGTTCGTCTCATTCTTGAATATACCTACACGATAAGAAGAAGAAGATAGTTTAAGCTTTTGAAAAGCTCCAGCGATATCAGCTCGGAATCAATAACAGTGTTGGAACAATTTGTTCTTTTAATGACAGACAACAGTACGTCAGGTTACCCATTTTCAATACGAATGTCGTCGCTATTACGACCGAGATAAGGGCGACGTCAAGGACAACATGTATAGCCAGATGTGCTGCCGTGTCTACGACAGAATGAGTGAAATAGAAGATAGCCTTCCACGTTGAACTGGTAGTGCAAGTTAAACTTAAAAGTACCATCTGCCAACTCTTCCCGGGCATACTACAAAAGTCAGTAAGTAGGACGCGAAGGTTTTGTTGTATTATAGGTTTATAGGCGAGAGTCTGAAAACCTCTCACCTTTATTACATCATTGGTTCATCTAATAACCCTCAAAATTGTATGTCAAACGTGGCATCAAGTGGTTCTAAGACCCCTAATGCACTGCTTACCCCGATGGGTATTAAAGGCGTGAGCTTATGTATGTATGTATGAAGGGTAGAAGATACCCTCCGATGCTTTTAGTTCTCAAACCAAATCATTTTCTTTCAGCAATCAGTAAGTACTATTCAGTATCTAGTCATCTAGACAACCTCTAAAATGGAAAAAAAAACCTTTTGACTAAACTACTGAACCGATTTTGATGATTAGGGTGGCATTAGAAAGCAGATGATGTGTAGATTTGTTTTTTATGTCACTTCCTTACACCCTCCCAATTGGATTCCTAAAAAGACATTAGAACGGAATAAACATCATCGATGTTGTCATTTGACCTCTAAAATACGATAAGGGTCGAATCCAGCTGGCTTCCACATCTTAAAATACTCATTGTTGTATCCTCATGTGTCGTCTAAGAATATCTATATTTTTCAAATTGCCGCCCCGCTTAATCAGCAGTAGGTATCAGTAGAACCAGCAGTAGGTATTAGTAGAAATAGCCAAAACAAACAAGATTGCGGCCAATTTTAAAGATTTCTACAATCATTCGGGACAAAGACCGAGACGCTGTTATAGTAATTTAATTAGTTTTTGTTTCGTTTTACTCGTCACTAATAACAACCGAAAAAACACATCTGTCAACTCTGTTATTTGGCGCTATGTAAAACTATAGAGTGAGACAAAAAATCATTTTTTGTATGGACTTATCTTTGGTCTCTTTCTTTTTTAATGACTGTACGCTTTTCGTGTGAAAAAAGCGGACCGTGGGAGGTCAGTGAAAATAGTATCAGCCACAACACAATTCACACGTTTGACATATTTGACGTATCAGTATCACTTTTTTTTTTTTTTGTTAAATTTATCCCTTTCGGGAAAGGCAAAGGAAACTATGTCCATACAGCCATGTCTTCAGTGAAAAATCTTCTTTCTTTAACTTAACCTAAGCCCTAAGCTCCTCATGTTCTGCGTAAAACCGGATAGCGTCTGTTTTACGAAAACTGGCGGCGAGAAGCACAACCGCGAGGATCTTTGTCGGTACCAAACGGAGCAGAAACACTGTTATCACTTGAATTTTTCATCACTACACGAATTTTAGTCAATTTACTGCATAATACACTATCACTATTACACATTAAACAACTTTTTCACGCCGAAAACGAAAATTCAATTGACAAAGTAACCGCTCACGCCGAGTTCCCGCCAAAAAGCCAATATCAGTATCACAGTCATAGGGAAGAGGGAATGAGTGGCAAAGAAAAAGAAAAACATACAGCCTTTTTTACTTGAATGATCGACTCAAACGCTTATTTTATCGTTTTCCCTATAGTTCTATTTGTCTTTGATAGATGGCGCTATTAGTATTCAAGAAAATCCTATCTACAAACAGGCCTTTCTCATCCGTATTTAACTTATATGCATGCATTTGAACACTTACATCGTCTGTATTTTTATTTTTTCCAAAAAAGAAGGTACTAAAAAGCTTCTAAACACAGCCGAAAAGCAAATCAACGGAGCATTCATTGTGAAATTAGCTGCAAGTGAAGCAAGTGAACCAAGAATGAATGAAAGTTCCGTTGCGTTTCAACAGAAGTGAAGTCAGTCAGTCTTTCGGTGTTTTGGAAAAGTGACGGTTGTGTGAAATTGTGCGGAAAAGTCCACTTTTGATAAAATTTTGTGATTTTGAAGTTCACCATGTCGGATGAAATCGCAGAGAATGGAACAGCGAACGGAGACGTGCCGGAGATCGAGCTGATTATAAAGGTAGCACTAGTTTTTACACGTGTTGAATGAGATTAGCAATTGAGTCGGGTAGTACTCCGTTTACTGCACGCGTAGCCCGTTCGGCCTTCGCAGTTTCGTGAGGAGGTGGCACTTGGTTTATCTGTTGCCTGTTTGGTGTAGAAGTGTTTTGCCTTGCCATGAAGCTTGGCCGGCAGCAGTATTTCTGTACCGGTTGCAACATTGCATCGATGGTTTGCGCCGTGCCGACTGCCGAGCGCCGTGTCGTGTGCATGAAAGTATATTATTACTGAGTGCACTCATAATGCGCGCTATGTAGGCCACTCATAACGTTGTTTTGTTTTCCTGGTGCATTTGGCGCGTGTTTTAATTTGAAGTTTCTAAAATTTGGTGCATAATTTTGATGATGACGTCATTTTCTGTACCTAATATTTCAGATGATGAAGTGAAAAAGTAGAATGAACATGCATACATTTATTTTTAATAAGTATACATTGGTACTTAATATATTAACAATATGAATAAAACTTGGAGTGTTCCTTCAAGTCACATTTACTTTTAATTTATAACAAACTGAGTAAGTAAACAAAACCATTAGTCATCATCTCATGTAATTGTAAAAGTGTTCTTACTTATTTGATAAATGAATAACCTACTAATAAAATAAATAACCTACTCATTCAAAGATATTTTACATAGAATACCAACTACTCTACATACATATTTTCTTTATGATATGAAAATGCATTTTGTTGGTATGTTAAGTTTCGATTTTTAGCTGTATTCAAAAATTTTACTTTCCTATGGAGTGATAGAAAGAAAGAAAAAGAAATGACTTGCATAGGACCTGCATGTCAAACATTTTATTTGGAAAATCATGCAATGAATTACAAGTGGTTACGAAACAGTCACAAGCATTAAAAAATCAAACCAAAAATATTAAACGAATTATAAACCTACTTGTCAGTACTGCATTTACAACATTTAAGTTTTTAAAATATGGTCTTTAAATTAAAATAGCTACTTACTATATTTTAAAATGCTCCCACTTATTTTAAGTGAAGTATTGTTCTAATAATGTACCAGAAAAAAATTGTCTCCTTACATACTACAATTAGTACTCATTGTTGTATGTTCATTAGGTATGCATATCCTGTTCTTGCGAGCTAAAATGTTAGACCTGAACTGCTTAGCCATTGCATAACTTAAGAGGAGGAATAGATAATTTTGTGTCTTGATCGGTATTTTTAAACTAGAGAAGCAAAAGCTACTACCTTGTTAAAATGTTATTCAAAATAAACAATAAAAAATGTTGAAATCCCAAATACAAATACTTAGATGTGCTTACATCTTATAAGATTTTATAAAACCTATAAAGTAGATACAGTCCTCATTAATCAACAGTGATTGGAATAGGTAGTGCAATTTAGTGGGAATTCATGACATTATCTTAACATGGATATGCCATTAAATACCCACTAGGTGGGGATTGTTGTAATTGTAACTTGAAAGTTTGCAAATATTATCGCATTTATAAATTTAAATTAATTTATTCAATTAACATTGTTTTACGATAACATTAAAAAAAAGCCAAACTTTAAAAATTACGACAATGTTATGTAAAGATTATTCTTGTATCTTATAAACTAATCCTTATCCTTGATTTCCTAGTATACTGAGAGTGTTTACAATATTGCACTAAATTGCACTACCTATTCCAATCAGTGTTAATCAATGTCAGCTAACTCTTTCCTGAACAAAGTCAATACTGACCAGCCAGTGTAGTCCTAAATTTACATACTTTTATTTACTTTACTTTTACTTTTAAGCTTTTATTTCCCTTACAAATTAATTGCATATTTTGTTAGTTTTTGTTAATTACTTAACCTAGGTAAGAGCCGCCTGTGCGGTATAAGCCTCCTCCAGATTCCTCCAAGCGTTTCTGTTTCTTGCTAGCCTGGACCACAGGCTTCCTGCTACTTGAACTAGGTCATCGCTCCATCTCTTCAGCGGTCTACCTCGTCTACGTTTCCTTTATATGGGCTGCCAATTTGTAATAACTTGCAATAATTTACATACAGATTAATTATAATTAATCGGTTGGAGTAGAGTAGGTGGCCAGAATAATCACATAGGTACAGTGGGCCAAAAATGTGGTCTACCACCCTAAGGTTGAAATTCGTTTGCATGACATAAAACAGCAAGGTTGATTTTCCCATGCAATAATGAACTGACGGTTTCTATGTAAAGTCATCTCATTATAACTGCATCATAATACGTCATTATCATCATTCAATCTCTTTTACATTATGAACCTCAGCAATATTTTGGTTACACGGGAAGTTCTGTGAAAACTGATAGACCTTTTTTTGACCGACCGTACCTATTCTATATTTTTTATTCATATCTTAATTGCATCTCACATTACACAGAAGTTTTTTGAGTAAATATAAGTTTTGTGTGACACTGTGAGTTCACTGCAATTTTTGGCAGTTTTATAAGCATATACCAATAAGTTTAAAAAACATAAATTCTTGACAAACATAAATTCTTGAGTTTCAAGAGATTTCAAGACATCAAATTGGCTTCTTTGTGATTTATTGGACAAAACTACGTGATTCATTCAAAATAAAAATTCTACTGAATAATAATTCAGTAGAAAAAAACATAAGAAATGAATACTTAATAACTAATATCTATTACAGTTCAATAACATGAATTCATTTATAATCCTACTTCCTATATCTTATAATATTATAAAACATGAAAGTTTGTGCTGAGGATGGATGGATGTTTGTTACTCCTTCATACAAAAACAACTGGAAAGATTTTGATGAAACTTTGCAGCAGCTTAGCTTAGAAAACAGAATAAGACATAGTTTACATAATTTTCACGAGTTCCCACGAGAACGAAAACTAGTAATAAAATAATTGCTTTTTTTTATTATAAGATGAGTTAACTTTGACCTCAATCTTGACCATAAAGGTCAAAGATGAGGTCGACGATGGAGCGAGTTAACCCAGAAAGTTAACCTATAAAGGCACGTGCACTCCCACGCACCGACGGACCACAGGAAGCTGTTGGCGTCGGACTTCGGTAGGAGGGTGGTCGCGAACCAGACGGCCCTTAACAGAGCCTACCACATCGCATGAGACCATAGGACGACACCTCAGATTCAGAAAAAAATTAAGTGTCGTTGCGTGGGATGGATTACTAGGAGGCAGGTCTCATATGTGTTTCCTTAGTCGCCTCTTACGACACCCACGGAAAGAGATGGGGTGGTGTTATTCTCAACCGATCACCACACCTTATTGATTTCATGAAAGGACATAGTATCAGGTAAATTACTCAAAATTAAAAATGCTTTAGTACTATTTAGATAAGTGTTTTTGGTTATCATTATCATGAATATCCCTAGCTTGTCTTATCATCAAAATATTTCAATGACATCATTTTAACAATTAGATGATTAGGTATGCAATAAGCATGTTAATATCACCCATTTTATTTCCAAATTTATCATATAGCAAGTAAAAAGGCGACTGTGTCTTAACTTTTTTACCATAAGTAAGTTGTAAAATCATTATTAGTCATCTTTGGGCGACTGGATTTTAAAGACGACAGTGGACCGAAATTTAAATATTTTGTACCCTCTATTGTATATTACTGTACCCTCTTGATTTTTAAAAGTAATCCTAAAGGTAGTGTATTTTCATTTAAACGCTACACACTCAAAGGCCCACACTAAGGTTTTCCCTTGTGTCGTGGGTCCCTTCGAACACACATAAAGACAAACACAAACACCCATGACCCGAGAACAATCATCTGCTTTTTACACAAATGTTTGCCCCGACTGGGGATCGAACCCAGGACCCGCCGATCAAGAGGCAGCGTCACTACCACTCGACCAAACCGGCCGTCATTTGCATGTGGTCGTTCTTCATTACCACAATGCAATGAGTTGTAGTCTAATTAGCCACTAGCCGCGTCACGAATGTCGCGTTTTGATCTTTCTATGTTCGCAACAGTGCGTTGTGGCCGTTTTTCTAAGTGCCTTAACACTAATTTCACGTCGCGGTCGTTATTAAATGACGTATTGTGGTGACTGAAATACGACCACGACGCGTTGTGTGGCGATTGGCGAACACAGAAAGACCACAAAGCGAAATTCGTGATGCGGCTAGTCGAACATTAGCCTCGTCTTTTTTTTTCAGCCAACGAGCTTTTGGGTTTTTTAGCTTACATACCTATACAAAACACATCTTCTATCCTGTTTGCCAGCTTTTGATTTAATTTTGCTCACTACATCTTGGTTAGGAAACCAAAGACAGGAATAGGAGTTTGCAGATTATTATTTTTTTTAAATTTCAAAATCATCGTGCCGTAGCGGAAACGGGAGCCCTTGTCAACTATCAACTATCATCGTGCCGTTTGTAATTAATCTCCTATTAATTCTCAAAGGTTTCTACCCATAGACTTATGTTATGAAGAAAATTACGAGTTTTGTCCTGTCTTTACTTCAAAGGTGAAGATGCTGTTCCTTCTCAAAGAAGTATCACAAAATCGAAAAAATTTAACAATCAATCTATTGAATGACAAGCTACATATCGCATATTACAATTTCGTAAATACGGATGACATAACAATAACTACGTTTCAAACAAATGACATTAAAAAACTATCATCCTGGCTCATTCACAAAACCGGCTGGATTTTTGCCAGTTTTAAAAAAAAACACAAATTACACACACGTTTAACAGATTACCGACAATCTGTTAAACGTATTCTATTCGATCTTGTGGTTTGTTACCTACATCAGTCTAATGCTTGGTTGCAGAAACGTTCATTTAAGTGAAAGTGTCTTTACTTTAAGTGTAATGCCGTCCTTGTTTACGTCAACAAGACGGAAAGAGACGATATGTACTATATCTAAAGAAGCACTAACTTTAATAGAGGCCCATTTTTACACCAAACATCTTTCGCAGGACTTTTATGACAACGAATACCTGGTATTTTTACCTGAAACTATTCTTAATATGAGCTATTTATCGTACTAACCGTAATTAGACTAGAATACTACATAATTTCAGCTTATAAAAATGCTGTAATAATACATTAAATTTGAAAAGTAGCAACGTTTATGGCAGCCATTTTGTGTTCCTTTTAATGTTAATATTATGGGGATATGTTTGCTATTAAATGGGTATTTCTTCAGCTGATAATGTACTTACATTAAAATTTCCAATACCCTATTACGGGCAGTAAAGTAATAAAAAACTTAAACCTTAGTTTATGGCAGTAACATCTGTTGGAATTGGCACGCATGCGCCATTTTACATTTACCTAGTCTGTATCATGTAATTTTATTTTATTTCAGACCACACAAATTCTATTTATAAGCTTTATTGTCGAGTAGGTAATAATACAATTACAGGGATTTTATAACTCATATTTTTTTATTAGAATTGACGTATGCATGTCTTCGACTGCAGTACTTACATGGTGATTCATTAAATGCTAAAAAAATACAATTTTATAGAGTTACAATATTTAAGTAATAAACGACTTAATTGTATTTAGCTAGTACAGGTTTACTTCTTACGATCTTAATTTTCTTTAAAAACCATTGTTAAACCGCAAGTGTTATTGTTTGTACCACTGAAAGTTGAAATAACAGCCATATCTATATAAAAACGTTAACTCAAAAAGAAAACAATATTGACGAGTTTGTCATGCAGTTGTGCATCATACGTTGCCGCGCTGTAATTAGACCCCACATCATCAGGTTCATGTTAAAAAATGTGACCATCCACTCGCAAAGGGTACCCTTTAGGTCTTTTTTCCAATGTCTTATTATGTAAATACATGCAGCAAGGGAAAATGCCCAACGGCCACAAACAACCGCGTGTATAGTCGGCTTTATGTTAAATACAAGACCTGTCAAAGTTCGGAACAACTGCCAGCTCTACACGTATTTCTGAAGCCTCGTGGTAGACTGTACCTTTATATTGTCACAATTATACAGACTTTGTCACCTACACCTGCGCCATATGAGCGCATATTTATTTCCTTTTTTGCCCGTGCTACGATGACGGATGACATAAGCCCATGTCGTCGATCCTCTGTCCTTTTCATTCACACCTGTTTTTGTTAAGTGCAACAAGGATGGCTATCGTGCAAAAAGCTGTCAACATCCGTCATAAAATAAAACTATTATTTGATCGAAAGGGAAGTAAAACCGGCTCAGTAGGTTAAACGCTTGGCGTAATTAGTACTTTAATTTAATGTGAAATGCCTATACCTGTTTTAATTACTAGATAACATACCATTTGTAACTTTCTGAGAAATGCTGTTAGTAAATGCACGATGGTATCTTCATTAGGGCACAGTTTTGAGATCTCAATCTATTGAGATCCCTAGATTGGTTAGTTTCGACTAGGTTTTTCTCGAATCACAAAGCATCTAATGGTTATTTAACCTATTTTGACGTCTATTGAACATAATTCACAATATAACACAGTTTTACTTACGTTACTGAAAATCGGCGTCAGGCCGACTATTTCGATCCTAAACGAGGACCTTTAGGGAGTGATCAGGGAAAAGAGAAACAGATGCAAGCAGTTCTGTATAGTCTTTGATGCACTACCTATAATCATGTTCGATCTTTATTATACCTTAGACCGAACATTAAATTTCTACTTAACCTTATTCTGTGGGCTATCGCATACCGATGTTGAAATAACTGTTCTACAATACAAAACGATGTCCACAAGAAATTGTAAGATGCTTCTAAAATGTTTGCAAAAAAATGCCATTTAGGTCGATGTTAGGGTTGGCTATTCTTTTTCTCTGAATCGTGCATGACGCATGATGCGATTGTCTAAGTAAAAAGGCAGGAAGAAAGTAAAAACTATCAACTAGTGTTAATTAACACAATTGATCCCTGCTTTGACTTTTGAAAGCAATTATCGAAATTGCTTTCTTACAGACCCAAGAGGTTTGCATATTCCGTCTTACATGCATAATAAAAAAGCTTGTTTTGTCTTTTTCATAACAAACAACATCCGATGTACGGTTGTAGAGTTCTTAAGAGATGTACGGTGGTAGCCCTGGTTTTCAGCGAGGCGTAGGCGTCGCAGGCGCAGCGAATAGCACTCACGTTTCGTGCTAACACCTCATAAAACCAACTTGTTTTGGTTGTCCGTCAAATGCTTTGGTAAATTATATAATTTTAATTGGTTTATTTCATTTTCTACTCTGAAGAGTAGATCTGAAAGAAAATCTTGATTCACGTTCTTGTACAAGCCGATAATTAATAGGTGTTTTCCTTTTCATCAATAATAAAGTAGGCAATATCCATTTTAGCCCTCGACAGAAAGAGGGGTGTGATAAGTTTGACGTGTGTATCTGTGTGCCTGTGTATCTGTCTGTGGCATCGTAGCTCCTAAACGAATGGAGCGATTTCAATGCGGTTCTTTAATGTTTGAAAGTGATCAAAATTGGTTCGGCCTTTAAAGATTTATGTATGTCGGGGGTGGTTAATTTTTATTTTATTTTAGAGTTACCTAATTCTTAAAGTTTGATGTGCGATATCCCATAACTCTGAAATGTTCTCAAAATATATTGGGGCCTTTACCTAAGGACGCCTAAGGATTCATCGTGTTTTGTACTTACGTCTACTATTCTAGCCATTAGTACTATTACACATCCCGGATCATACCCCTTTAGAACCGTAGACCATTTGTTCAAAAAGTCCTAGAACTTTCTATCCCAAGTGGGGATAACATTCCATACTAGAGAGAGCGTGCGCCTTCGAAACAGAAAACCTGCGCAGTCGCAATCGCCAGCGGGGGGAAAGTGACAACAGAACACACGCGACATCGTAAGTGTACTGACATGACTAATTAGACCATTAGCATGACACATATTCATGATATGTAAAAATTGACACGCATGATTCGTTTCGTGACGATCTGACAACGTATAGCATCAAACTGCTGATGATGCGCCTTAGATGGTAACTTTCTTATTGCTTAATGTGCTCATCGTTTAGTAGAATTACTACTCATGGGCACACACTTGAAAGTCATGCATGTCTTTGTGTAATGAACAAACCTAGTCTCTATTATTCTCTCCTGTCATAATTTCCCGATTTTAAAAATATCTATAAATATCATAACAATATGACGGCCGGTTTGGTCGAGTGGTAGTGACGCTGCCTCTTGATCGGCGGGTCCTGGGTTCGATCCCCATTCGGGGCAAACATTTGTGTAAAAAGCAGATGTTTGTTCTCGGGTCATGGGTGTTTGTGTTTGTCTTTATGTGTGTTCCAAGGGACCCAAGACACAAGGGAAAACCTAAGTGTGGGCCTTTGAGTGTGTAGCGTTTATTTATTTATAAAAAAAAAAAAAAAATAATTAAATTTTAAATTGTTGGGATTGAAGTCTGTTTATTCTTTCGTTTTTAACGTGGACAATTGTCTAGTTCTAGATATGCTGATTTCTCCATATCAATGATAAATGTAGGTGTTAATGATAAAGTTGCCGCAATAAACAAATTTACTATCTTTATTTATGTAGCTATGCCACAACCTGTCCTACTTGTTTGTTATTCAAAATCGATCGATTGTAAGTGAAACTGCAATTGATGATGCCGTTGTCGTAGAATGCAGCCGATATTGAATACTATTATTGAATAATATAGATTTCTCGCAAAAACAGGCGCATTCCTTATGTCTAGTGCTTGGTCGCTACTACATAGGTAAATGTACGTACAGTACCTTTGTAAGAATGTCTATGATTGATAACTGTCAGGGGAAATGCATTATATAAATTAATAAATTAATTTAAAAAAAAACGATCAATAAGGTTAAGTAACGCACACAGAGTCAGGGAACCTGATGGGTGACCAAAGTGAAATTTATCACGAGCGTTTCCGTGCTTCGAAGGGCACGTTAAGCTGTCGGTCCCGGCTGTTGTCGATTGACTACAGTCGTTAAAACCATTGTGCGATTGGAAAACTCTGACACCAGGGTTAGCCAAGTTCGCCACACACTTGACTATGCCTACACTATAAGGAGAATATTTAAAAAAAATTTAGGTAAAACAACTTTTTAAGTTAAACGGTTTTATGTTAAACATACATTGCAATGTTTAAGATAAATGTACTAAAAACCAAAAAATAATAAAATAGATACAGTCGTGGGAATTATAAACATATGCATAGACTAGACTAAAATAAAACCGTGGGGCACGTCAATTGTCTACAAATTATCGACTTAATGTGCCCCGCGATTAAGTCGATAATTTGTAGACAATTGACGTGCCCCACGGTTTTATTTTAGTCTAGTCTATGCATATGTTTATCATTCCCACGACTGTATCTATTTTATTATTTTTTGGTTTTTAGTACATTTATCTTAAACATTGCAATGTATGTTTAACATAAAACCGTTTAACTTAAAAAGTTTTTTTACCGTTTTTTATTTTCTAGTTTTTAGTTTTTATTAAAAACATACATTTGGTAGCGGCGGCCATCTTGTATTTCAATTTTTATAGTATATTGTATTCTGCTTGTTGAGCCCTTTCATTTGATACCCATATTGATGGGATTGATAAAACCTACGTTATCCGCCATTTTGTAGCGGCCGACATCTTGGATTTCAATTTTTTATAGTATATTGTATTCTGCTTGTTGAGCCCTTTCATTTGATACCCATATCGATGGGATTAATAAAACATAAATTATCCGCCATTTTGTAGCGGCGGCCATCTTGAATTTATAATGATAATGAATAAACGTAATTGTATTGTCATCAAAATCCAAAGTGTATACAAAATTTCAGATTAATCGGTTGACAGGAAGAGGGTGAAATTTGAATTACTAAATTTGACCCAAGAATAATAAATAATAAAATAAAACAAACGGGGTGAGCTAAATAAAACCGTTTAAAAAGGCCTTTTGTAGAAAAGAAAATCAACAAGTACTTTTGTTTTATTTTCAATGTCATAATGTCATGGATAGTCTAAGAATCTAGGCTAACACACTTGGTGTTCTCTTTGCTCATACTCTTGTCACATTTCTGTCGGAAAAGTAAAGCCGTTTTAAATTTTTCCTGGTCAAATTCCTTTTAAAGCTTCAACAAAAATCTACTTAGGTAATAGGTATATCTTCCGAGTCCACACCACATACAGCTTCAATTCAGCATTTTATCTTAACACCATTACATAATGCGCGGGGGAATTTGTATGGTCTTTATAAGTTTCATTTTTTTATTGGTATTGTGAGATTTATGTTATGACTCATGCCTTAGAAGATTAGTCTCTTTGACCTTAGTTTTTATAAGATCTTTAGCATAACATCTAACACTAATGTAGCCTCCATACTGTATTCGAGCTCCCTGCAAATTCGAATATTCGCAAAACCCATCCATCAAGTTATTTGAAAAAACTATACAAAAACCAACATAGAATAGTAGCCTTTTGTCACGACTCGTCCGCCAACGCCTTATAATGCTGCAACTATTCAAAATTGAACTTTGCCAATGAGAGAAGTTGGTCTATAATTGAATATACAGAGAAAGCCTTGACATTGGCTCTGTTTAAGTTTTTCTTTTTGTGAACTTGGCTGACCGCGAAGATCGCTATTTTTAAATTGGTTATGAAGTAGTGATGGAACGAAATGAAGGGGAACAAAAAGTGGAATTGCAGGCGAAAAAGCTAAATACTTCCCCGAATTACCGGTCTCGAAAAGTATTCGCTGGACTTCATTTAAAAACGTGGTAAACACGGTTGTTTTGCCATTTTTCTGTCCGATGATCAAAGCAAATCAAATGCCATATTATACTCAATACTTTACACTACATCTACACTATTATCATAAACAGGAAAGATTTGTTTTTTTGTATGTAACGAATAAACTTAAAAACTACTGGACCGATTTCAAAAATTATTTCACCATTAAATAAATAAAATAAATAAACGCTACACACTCAAAGGCCCACACTAAGGTTTTCCCTTGTGTCGTGGGTCCCTCGGAACACACATAAAGACAAACACTAACACCCATGACCCGAGAACAAACATCTGCTTTTCACACAAATGTTTGCCCCGACTGGGGATCGAACCCAGGACCCGCCGATCAAGAGGCAGCGTCACTACCACTCGACCAAACCGGCCGTCAGGATGCTACATTATCCCTGAGTAACATGACTACATAATTTTCCCGAATTCTCACGAGAACGAAGTCCCGAGCGGAATTCTATTACATTATATTATTATACTAGACCGTTAAAGTATCGGTTAAATGGGCAGCATAATTCTGAGTTTGGCTTCTTTTGCTTAGCTTAATCTTGTTTTTACTTTTACTTTTAATTTTGTTATGGTATCATAGATTTAATTTTAATAGCTATAAAAATGATTTCATTTCAAGTCAGACATTACAATCTAAATATTTAAAATCCCAAGTATTATCTAACTTAACATAAATTTTGCAAAACCCATCTGTTTGATAAGGCACTCCTAAACACGAAGTCTTTGCAAACAAGCTTCATCTCAATTCTTTGTGTGTACTGTCAACACTCACTGAGCTTCTCATGGTAAAGTTTGCAAAACCAGTCTGTTTGTTTGTCCACGCACGTGAAGGACACTAAGCATGCCTCCTCAGACGTGCTCTTGCGCAACGACCACTACTCAGAGCTAGATGCTTGGGGTTACTGAGCTTTGCTTGTTGATAAGACGCAACACACGACCTCAATAAAATATACATATTATGAAATATATTAGCAACGAGATTTATTAGGGGAGCTTCTTAATTAACAATCAACAGAGATCTTTCAATAAACAGTGCGGTGTTGTCGCCCTTAAAACCACATTCGAGTAACTCTTTAGTAAGTTTATGCATCGTACCGGCAAAGGTGAGTTTTAATGGTCTATTTGTGTGGTTTTCAAAAATCTCTGCCATTGAACTATGATATAATTGAAACTGCAAACCCAGTAGTAGTTGTAACATAAAACAAAACGAAAACGCGTCGAATTTAGTGTCGTCACACTCGTCACATACGGAATTGCCCAATATGTTTTTAATTGGCTCCAGCAAAAATTTGTCTATTTCTGAACTGGTTACGTAATGTCTTTACTATTCAGGATTTGGCAGACCAAAACTGGTACGATTGCCTTCTGTCAGGATCGTCCATATTTTTACCGTTTTATCGTTAGAGCACTTTTGTTGCCGATCCCTTACAGCACCGGCTTAATTGTCGATCTGCATTTGTTTAATTATTTTGCTTTTCTAGTTTTTTCTTGTCACTTTCTTATCTTCCCCTAATTTAAATATTCTAAGGTTAAAGAGTTAAGTTACGTGTCGCAACGTCTGGCGTAACTCGTTTTTGGCGATGTCAATAAACTGAGAATTGAGTATTTTCTTGTGTGTGCCACACTTTGTTTGTTGTCAGAATATTGACATGCCTGGTGGCAAGATGGTTTTTGGTAAGTATTTCAAGTCAGGGGCTCTATTCTGTACCATCTATGATTGGCAGACGGCCGATAATTTTCTCTACCTGCCACTGTCAGAGATGTCCTGACATTCCACCCTACAAAATTTCGGTCGTAAATAGTACAGAGTAGAGGTTTGTTTGTTTGTAGGTTTGATCCAAGTGCCTTTAAGTCGTCACCTCTGCGTGTGACTGATAGATATGTAAGCCAATTAGGCAACGTATTCAGCAAATGCCATAATTGCGCAGGAGTTGTTTCTCGTGACGCGTGACAATTACACGAGCGTTGTGTGAGGGAATGTACGAGACTTGATGGTTTCGGTGTTTAATGAAAACGTTCGATTGTTTGTTTAGCTGTTTTTGTGGGTGTATCGTGAAAGGAAGACGCAGAGTGAATGATGCTGATAAATCTTTAGCCGATAGTTTCTGTTTGTATCTTGACTATCCAATAAAAGGTAACAGCTTTGGAATTGGTAAATAAGAAAATCGTGTTAGACCTAGATCCCTTTCTCCGTTTCGGCTTTATCAAAGGACATCACAAGATTGAACAAATTTTCACATTTAAAATGTTATACAGGGCTTTAGGTAAATCACTTTCAACCTCTCAAGTGGTAAATCATTCCATGAAACTGAACAAATTTCCCAAGGAACAAAGGTCGAAGTATGAAAAAAAAATTCTGACTTCCCATACAAAGTGCACTATCAGCTGACGCAGTTTGTATGGAAATTAAAAAAAATGTGTTCGTATTCCGACCCTTGTTTCGTGGGAAAGTTGTTCAGTTTCATTGACTGATTTACCACCCGAGAGGTTGCAAGAGAGATACCTAAAGCCCTGTATATAAACTGGTAAAATATTAAATCTTATATGAATGAAAATATAGAACTACCCAGGTATTTAGAAAAAAATATTCTGAAACCACCTACACTGTTCAGCGATAAAATTTAAAAAGTTGATTGCCGAAACACACAAAAAAAATAAAGAAGACAAGATTTTTTGAAAAAGAATAAATGGATTTAATTAAACAAAAAATACAAAAAATTCGACTTTGACCCAGAAAAAAAAAAATATTGAGGATTTTAAGCATTTACATCAAATTTTAAGGTGCTACATAAAGGTTAAACTAACACGCAAAACAATTTTCAACGTATAGATATCTTGTTTGGAAATGAAGTGTTGGATTATTTTGAACTGTTACAATTTCATACATAAAATTTAAACACGAGACCTAACTAAAATAAATTAGTATCGGTAGCAAATAGGAAGAATAAATTCAGCGCTGAATAAATACCCCACCTACTTGATAGATAAAACTAAAACTGTTACAATTGGCACATATTGACAAAAATAAATAAAGAGAATTTAAAGGTATGGTTAAAACACTTAGCTACTGGACTTCCAGAGGCCGCTGGTGGAATCGCTGTAGAATGGTGACAGGATCTGGTGGTTTGGGTGGCCCAAATTGGGTTCTCGTCTATCAGAACTCCCTGGGTTAAATTGTCGTTCCAATTTTTAAAATCGTTTCTTAATTACACTGAAACTACAAAAATTCCAAATTGGACTAGGAAGTAGGAAACCTAAAAGGTCACGAAACCCGAAAGGGCCCAAAGAAAATAAAATTGAAGTATATGAGTATTTATTAGAATAGTATGGATGTCTAGCTAGTGTAACCTATACAAGAAGGATATTCTCCTCTTGCAGGTCGTGCAGTAATCCCCCCAGGTCAAATGATAACCAGATTTGATTTAAACCATAAGACCCAGGATTCTCGTAACTGTTGCAAGAACAGCCTGATAGAGTATCTGTCTGAGCGTGAAGAAGATGTTGTAAAAGTGTACTGTATAGCGTAGCTAAGGTAGAGTAGGCGTGTGAGAACTACAAAATAGAAAAGGTGAAAAACTTACATTTTGAAAGTCAAAAAAAGGCACACATAATAACATTTTCAAACAGTAACGTCCTTTTTAAAAAATATATATAATGGTAATTGCTTGTAACATAATTCCATATTAATAAAGAAAAACGGACAAATTACACAAATAGATATGTCACGTTTCACCAAAATTTTTTGTCGAATCTCTGACAATTTCAATTCCAAACAAAATCCAAAAATCAAACAAATTCTAAAATTTTGAAATATATTGAATTAAAAAGAAAACTAGACCGGAAAGAACATAAAAAAGATCGCAAGCAGAAATGCTGCAACTGCTACTAAACAAATTCTTTGATAGCGGTAATAGCCCAGTTGGCAATGAGCCAGACTTGTAATCGGAAGGTTGCGGGTTCAAATCCTGGTGCGGGCCTGTATCACTAAATTTGTCTCTTCGGATTTATGTACGGATTTCTAATTATCACTTGCTCAACGGTGAAGGAAAACATCGTGATGAAACCCGCTCGTCCAAGAAAATTCATTTTCGAACCCAACCCGCATTTGGCCAGCGTGGTGGACCATGGCCTAAATCCCCTTAAATTTTCCTCACGAAACTTAACAACTTTCAAGTCAGCTGATCGCAAAGGCAGGGCAGCTTGTTGTATGGAGAGGCGAATTTTTTTCCATATTTCAACGTAATTTTTTGGGGAAAGTTGTTAATCGCGCCTAATATCCTTGCTGGGGTAGGCAAAGCATTTGCACAGTCTCAGAGTTTTTGGATGAAACAAGTTTAATAGTCAGACTTCCCATACAAAAGTTACCGGCCTTTTTGCCCACGGTACAGCAAAACCCTTACGTCCCACTTCTGCTAGAATACCTGAAAAGAATTGGCAGCTGGCTCTTCACTGAGAGTGAAGTTTTTCTTTCACTCTTAACTTCACTCTCAGTCCAACAAGCGCTCGTAGCTCAGTAGCGCTCGTTGATCTGAAAGTGAGGTTAAGCAACGTACACAAGGGCAAAGAAGCTGATGGGTGCCTAAAATTACAATCTATCACGAGCGTTTCAGTGCTTCGGAGGGCACGTTAAGATAGCGGTCCCAGTTGCTGATTCAAAACAGTCTTTAAAACCATGCCACAGGCCTTTGGCGAGTTGGCTACACACTTGACAATACGTACACGATAAGAAGTCCAGGGTGGAAAAGTTCCTCTTTGATTTTAGTAAATATTTCCTTTATTCTTCTGTCGTAAGTTCAAAAAACAATGATTACTTACATCACGTAACAAGCCAGTAATAAATTGCTGAGTCACGATTTGATTACGATCGTTTGCATCAAGGTTTAGAAGGGTAGGCAGCCTGGGATCCGTATTGTTTTCTCAAAGATTATACAATGTACTTACTTCCTACTGCTTATCGGCAGCTTGTTCCATTGTCTTGTGAATGTCCTAATATGTGGTTGCTTTGTTATTACTTCCTTATGTTTTTGACCTATCATCATCTGCTTACGTTTTAGGTTTTACAAAATGGTAAATAACCCGAAGCATTTTATTTCCAATATCCACATATTATTATCTATAGATTTGTCGTTGTCTGTGTATCTGTGTGTATGTCTGTGACATCGTAGCTCTTAAACGAATGGACCGATTTCAATGCGGTCTTTTGTTCAAAAGCTGACATAGTTGAGGTGGTTCTTAGCTATGTTTGTTTGACCAAAGGTTCAGCCATTTAAACGTTATAAGCGATGAATGTCGAGAGTGATACAATTTTGTTTTAATTTTAGAGTTATTTTAAACTAAGTCTTTGTTAAGCCACTGAAGGTCCCAAAATAAAATTACATGCGTTTCCGTCCTTTCTTTATATTTAGTATTATGAACCTGTAATGCCCCAACATGAAGATGCCTTTTCCCTGTAGCGGAATAACCATACCACAGATTCATTAATGTTGAATAGCACATAGAAAATTATCATCGATGAGAAAATCTTGCCTCTAGGTATGCGATAGATAGATAATAGTTTTCAAACGTCACCTAACTCACTTTTTACAATCATTTCTTTCATTCGTTTTATTTATTACGATCTAATCGTAAATAGATCCGCTGATTTAATAAAACTCAACACATCACACCTGTTAAAATGCTCTACCATTTCATATTTCTGTTTAATCGAATCAACAGTCGCCGCAATCGATCATATCTCATTTCTTTGCGATTGTGTTGTATTCGACTGCTACAAAAACAAGTAATAAGCGAGCATATCAATCAAATTTTAATAAAATAATTGGTAATTTCGAACGAACACCGCGTGTGGTCATTAAAAATTGAATTATCTTTCAGTTAGTTGAGTAATTCATTCAATTAATTTCACACATTGTATAAACAAAGTGCCATTTAGTATTGACTTTAAGCATGAAATAAAATCACGAGTATTGTGGCTCATGTTCCAACGTCCTATTTTTGTTTTTGTTTTTTTATACCCGAGCGATGATGATGAATTATTTAAATAATGACTTCTGTATGCGGATAAGTACTCATCTTCTAAATAGATTGTACAGCTATTGGAAATTATTTAATAATACATTTTTAGATAAATACGTAATGGACATCTAAAAATAGATGTAAGTCACAAAATAGAAAGTTTTCACAGCAAATAAACGTTTAACCTAAAAAACAAAAAAATGTTGTTTACGTCGTAGGTATACAAAACCAATGTTTAGTAGGTCGTTCAAATTATCGGCAAAAACTCATACATAACTCATAATTAGAATTTATAATTGCTACGTTACGAAAATATGTTAACTAAGGCACATATTTGCTCAACTTTTTTTCAAAGGTCAGCTTGGTCATTAAAAAGATATCGATTTTATTCGATTATCGATATAAATTAACTGTAATTTTTCTCTCTAGATCGTAAGTCTGTTTTCTGGGGCCTGTAATATTTCAACTTATTATTGAAGATGTCAGAAGTGTATATAGAGTTAATTAAATAATTGTTATTTATCTACTTTCTAGGAAATTAATCTTGTGGGTAATTGTCGTGTATTGCATTATCTTTAGTACTAGAGTATCGCGGCTAAAAGCACTACTATCTAATCACTAAATATCAGGAAATGTTTTTATCGATTCTGTTATTTCATTTTTAGTACTATTTAGACGAAATTATATGTACGTATTGTCCACTGTTTAGATTTTGTGCGTTTTGTGATGTTAAATAATTTCACGCGTATGTTTAAAAATTAGTATTGTAATATGTATGTGTATTGTATTCTCTTTCTTTAAAAATAGAAATAAAAATGTATTATCGATTTTCCTCTTATTTCTTACGATAGCCACACGTTTCGAAAATATTGCGAAAAATTTCAAGTAAAAATTAAAACGGGAATTCGTCCTTACCCTTACAGTATGTACCTTAACCGTTCTTGTTTTTATAAAAATTTTCACCTTTTAGGGATTTCAGTTCTAGAATTATTACTAGGTATTATCTCCTTGCTTGTTTCTGATTCAACAGTTCCAGTTTTAGATTGCTTCAATATTTAGGTAACTAGAGAAAAACCACTCTTCGTGGAGCTCTTCATTGTTTAAGATGAGCTAATTTCAATCTCTACCACATAAAGCTTGTTTAAATGTTTACTAATTTGCTGTTACTAAGTAACTACGTTCATTGGGTCCAAAAGACGAATTAAGTAATTGTTAGCATTAGGAAAATTTGTTTGTTTAAATTACATTATTACTTTTATTAAATTTCCTTAATTTGTAAGCCTGATGCGCGCGTACCCACGTTTTTATGTCGTTCTACTTACCCCAAAGGGATTATATGCGTGAATTTCAGCGTCCTTATACGAGTAGAATGCCCCTCACACGTATTTGTACCAACTTTCTGTGTTCACCAATCAGCCACAGCAATTATGATAAGTATGATACAAAAGAACCTTTCCTCAGCCCTATCAGGCTAGCATGGGCAATTTAGCAAAATTAAAAAAATAAAATGCCAAAATTTGTAGCTTTTTAATTGCTAATTATTTGCCAAAATAACGATTTTTTTGCTCAAGCCGATCGCGAGAAATCGCAAATTATGCTACCTTGATATAAACGTAGCAGAGTATCTCAATAAATTGCATACTTTAACCATGACAGTAGATTTTGTTGCTAATTAGTTGCGATAAGTGAGAAATAGCGGAAAATTCAAAAATATATTTTTTTTAATTTTTCCGTTCCATGCTACCTTGAAACCCGTTTTTCCTTGAATAATGAGTGCTCTCAATTTGTTGCTGACTGAGAGAGTACTCAGTTACTCCTAAAGAAAATCGAAAAAATTTTAAAAAATCGGCTGATCGGTTTCAACTATTTTGTTGCTGGTTTTTTAGGAGTAACTTAGTACTTTCTCGGTCAGCAACAAAATCAGAGCACTCACTCTACTTTCGAGGAAAAATTGTATTCAAGATAGCAAGGACCAGGAAAATCGAAAAAAATTTTTGAAAATCGGCTGATCGGTTTCAACTGTTTTGTTGCTGGTTCTTTAGGAGGAACTGAGTACTCTCTCAGTCAGCAACAAATTAAGAGCACTCATTATTCCAGGAAAAACTGTATTCAAGATAGCAAGGACCAGGAAAATCGAAAAAAAATTAAAAAATCGGCTGATCGGTTTCAACTATTTTGTTGCTGGTTCTTTAGGAGTAACTGAGTACTCTCTCAGTCAGCAACAAATTGAGAGCACTCATTATTCAAGGGAAAACGGGTTTCAAGGTAGCATGGAGCGGAAAAATTAAAAAAATATATATTTTTGAATTTTCCGCTATTTCTCACTTATCGCAACTAATTAGCAACAAAATCTACTGTCATGGTTAAAAGTATGCAATTTATTGAGATACTCTGCTACGTTTATATTGTTAAGAGAAAATCGATCAACGACACAATTGGTACAACACTACCAGTCCACGCGGTGTGGCGCAACACTACCCGGCACTTTTTGACAGATCGTTTTCGCGCGTAGATCGGCGTTTATGTGTTCTCGCATTGTAATTTGTAAAATATCGAATTAAAAGGACTGTTTAATAAGTAAAAGGTGTTTTAGTCTAACAATATCAAGGTAGCATAATTTGCGATTTCTCGCGATCGGCTTGAGCAAAAAAGTCGTTATTTTGGCAAATAATTAGCAATTAAAAGGCTACAAATTTTGGCATTTTATTTTTTTAATTTTGCTAAATTGCCCATGCTAGCCTGATAAGGGCTCCTTTCCTCGCGTGTCGCGATAAATCTCATGATGAATTTCAAATGTTAAACACTTAATAAATAAATTCAGTTTTACAATTGAAGCGCTGACTCGGTTGATATAACGTTCCGTTTTAAGTTTAAATTGGTGGGGACAGGTGTTCTTTTGTGAAGGTACGCAGAAGAGATAACGCTTGCCGGGCACAGAGTACAAATTGTGGACGTTATTTTATAACTCATCTACACTATTATAATACACTATCTGATCCGACAGACGTTGTCCTGTTTTCTTAAATTTTCTAATGTTCCGCTCGATTTTCTTATTTTTTTCTTTCATAAGAACCCTCTCCGGACTAGGGAATCCAATCCCGCATCAAAATCGTGATCCCGCAGACCTGCGGGATTGAGGTCATCAATCCCGCGGATCCCGCGGGATTTGCGGGATTGAGATTTTTAAATACTTTATTTGGTTTAAGTAGTAATTCCCATCTGTTTTGAAGGGACGCCCGTGCCCCACGATGGGGACGTATATGGGCTGGCAAAAAAACGTGGTTATTAAAACAAAAATTGAAATAATGAAAAGTTTTTTAATTTTTTATGATTTTTAAGTAAATTAAATTTATTTAAAGTATTATCAGAAGCAATAAGCAGATGTTGGTTTTAAGAGTAAGAAAAATCTGCTTATTGCTTCTGATAATACTTTCGAAGAAATAATAAAGTGTCTAATGTTTTATCTGCTAAATTAGATCTTATTTTGTTGCATACATAGCCAGCAGCGGAAAATGCACGCTCTGCTTCCACACTTGTAGGAGGAATTGATTTAACATAATTATAAACGGCTTCTAGGTACTTTCCCCTAAACCCTCCACATTCAAACAGTGTCATCTCTTGTTTTAATATTAAATCAAGTGAATTAGCTCGAGTGGGTATAGGTACACGCACAACAGGTGTAGACTCTGCTACCCATTCCGTACGGAGACTGCGCTCTAATTCATCTTCTAGTGTAGGCGAAAGCTCATTACGACTTAATAGATGCCCTAAAGGCATGTTGTCTTCTTCATCGTTGTCATCAAGTTGCTGATTTTCAGTTTCAGATTGTACCTGTACGTCTGGCAGCAGTCTCTCGATTAAATACTTCATTTCAGTTCTAAGTGTAACTTTGCTTGGAAAAAAGAATGGATCGTTGACATTTGTAGAACCTGAATCTTGTTCTAAATACTTTTTTGGATTTTCCAGGTAAAGCAATACTGCAGTCATTGTTGTGCGGCGTTCTGCTATCCGGCGAGATAGCGACACTACAAGTTCTTGACTTAAACTGGTATTTCGTTGATTCAGTTTTTTTATCATGAAACGCAATGTGGTTTCTGCAGTAACTAAAGTTGCATCCTCGCGGCATAAAACATTTACAGCTAGCTTCACCGGCTCTAAAGCTCGTTCAATATCAGTCAAATTTATTATTTCTTCGTCAGTGAATGAAAATGAAGATGATGTCAGTTTAAGGTCAATAAGAGCTTTAAATATGCACTGTTTGACTTCGTTGAACCTCGACAACATTGATGCGAGACTGCTCCAGCGCGTTCGACAATCTAGGATCAGCTGCAATTCTTTGCCAAACTCTTCCTTGATATATTTTTGCAGTAGATCATTTTTTACTGGAGATTTTGAACTAAAAAGCTTGACAATTTTTCTGACTTTTTGAATCAGTCCTCTAAAACAAAAACAAAAGGAATAAATTCAAATTATATTCAATATACAATTCTATTCTTTTAAAAATATTTAAATACCTGTATTGCGGTAGCAAATCTACTTCTTGAATGTCTTCCTCTACCGAAAAATCGCCTTGCTCGTCGTCATCATCTTCACTTTCATTATCGCTCCCACCCTCCAGTCTATTTTCGAGTACTTCGACTTGTATTTCTTCTTCTTGTTGTTGTTTTTTATTGTATAAAACTTCAAGAACAGCGAGTTGTAACCCATGTGCAAAGCATAATTGGTGATGCGCTGATATTAACCTCCCAACTTTCTTCATAACTGCTGCACCATCAGTTGTTGCTGCGATCACATCTAGATTAAGGTCAATTTTAAAATCTTGCAGTTTGTTTTCGAGCGCAGTAACACAGGCTTCTGCAGGGAAACGTCCTGCAAAATCATAAATAGAAGTTGATAGATCATTGTTTTTGTACCATATCATTTGGTGGAATACAATAAGTGACAAACCCAAAAAAAAAATCAAAGACATTTACCCTAAGAGTTTCATAACTGTGTGTTCAATGCTTTTCGAGAAAGGTTAAAAAAAGGTTGAATAATGTCATTAAAAATAATAATTTTAATAATAATCTTAAATTTCTTTGTGACTAAGTTTAAACGATTATATAAACGGTACAAATCCTCACACTTTCGGGATTGAGTCGTTTTTTTTCCACCCTGTATAGAGAGACTACGGAGTAGCCACGATTGAACTCTTTCATAGCAAATTTAGGTAAAGGTAAATTACCTTCAATTCTTACTAGCCCCAGGTTCCAAATGTTCGCAGTTCCATTGGTAAATAAGTGAAGATTCAAATTTAAATAGCGACGATTTCTTAAGGATGTCCACTCATCAAAAGTTAGTGTGAAACGATGTTGCAATTTTTTTAGCGTTTCAAGTTCGTCGATAGTTTTCTTTCGAATTGAGGCACCGTAAGCCATCACCATAGTTTGTATCGTGCTGGCGGAAGAAGGCAGTCTGTGGCCCTCTGATTCAAATAATTCGCGTAAATCAATTGACGTGATGAATTTTGCGAATGGGATTCCATCTTTCGCTACCATTCTGCATACTCTTTCTTCCATAGAAACTTTTTTTTCGGGTGGAAAATAATCTGTTAATTTCCTTTTTTTCGGTGGCACTGACATTGCCGAAGTTGAAGAAATTTCGTCTAAAAGTGAAGCAGTAGAAAACGAACTAAACGAGCTACTTTGGCTTGGACTCGTTCCCATTCGAGATGGTGGATTTTCAATGCTGCTGCTGGCGCTATGTGTATCAATCACGTTTAAATTCATGTTATGCTTTGTTCGCAGGTGGGTGTGGAGGCCTTTAGTAGAGCGAGTAGAGATTTTTATGATCGCAGGACATAATTTACATTTTGCGGATAACCCATTTTCTGCTCTTAAAAAATGTTTCCAAACATCACTCGAGCTTTTGCACTCTTTAAAAACTAAACTGACGCTCATTTTTTATCTAAACACAAGTAATTTCCCACTCGTTTCATTTACTTTGAAAACTTTTCACAGACGAAAATGACGCATTAACTTTCTTTGACAATTAACCGCGAAGGTAAATCTCCGTGCCGTTGGGGAATTCCCTAATAATAGAGTATTTGAACTGACATTTAATACGTTCCGTTCCGATACACGACTCACACAACACAAAATATAAATTCAGAATAAATGTGATGTAAATAATAAAATTTAAACAAAATGGATTTCCTTACAAACTCCATAGAAAAATCACAAATTCTATAGGGAAAAATTAAATCACTTATTCATGAGGCCGTTCTGTCTAATAAATAATCTGTACAAGCTTTTATTTCTTAAGGCGATTAGATCCCTCAATTTCCGAATATTGAGCATTTTGTAAAGCTTACTTCTCATTTATGACTGGCCAGGGAAAGTTGAAAAAAAAATATTTGAAACATCTGTTCAAGGACTACATGTGGAACGTCAGTATTTTTTTTTTACGTCTTTGTATTGTATTTTAAAAAAAATACCACGAGACATCGATTTTTGACTTAAATTCCTTACTGCTCCTAAACGGCTATGATATATGGAAATATTCTTATACTAATTAATTAAGAATCCCTTTTTCTTGAGACACAACGTTTAAATTTTGTAAATCGAACAATATTTTCATTCAAAAGTTACGAAAAACGGAAATCCGAACGTTTAGTTGCAGAGGGTGGTCTGCGCGGGCGCGGGCGGCAGTCCTCCGCTGGCATTCCGACGGGACGGCTGTGTCACTCGTATCCAAACTTTTACGAGCGATAAAGCGTATTTTCTGTTTGCCTGTGTGCGTTGACACAGTATATTTATGTATTAGTGTGCTTAGAGAGTAGTGCAGTCAGACGATATTATTGTGTTACGGTATAGCTCGCGCGTGGACGCTAATTGTACCTACTATTATAAGTTTGTAATCTAGTCGTAATATTTGATTATTTTGCGCTTATAGACGTTTGACGAAATTTAATTGTATTAAGTACTTATGCGGATCTAAATCTATATGATTGAATATATATAATATGTATAGGGTGTTAAGTAATTCGATCTTATCCTCTCAGGTGGTGAATCAGCCCATGACACTGAACAATTTTCGAAAATTCGCTTGCCACACCCGGAATCGAACCAGCTAAAATCCAAAAAAAGCACCCTGTACTTTAATAGTATTGATCGATAGGGTCAATCGTAAGGATAAATCTCCCTAACAAACATAGTAAATTAAGTGAAAGGAAGACCATTAAATCTAAGCTTACAAATTTGATGGGACGTGTTAAAGCACTTTTACTTAAGGGTCCCATAGTTAGGTTTTATGTAGTTTAATGGTTCTCTTTTCATCTAATTTACCATGTTTGTTAGAGACATTTGATCTTTACGATTGACCCTATCGATCGATACCATAAAAGTGCAGGGTGTTATTTTTTTGAATTTAAGCCGGTTCGATTCCCGGGTGTGGCAAGCGAAATTTCGAAAATCCTTGAATGCTGTTTTGTTTCTTATAGAGCGGGACCTATTCGTAAAAAAGTCTTCAAATAACGATTTTCGTGGGACTTACCTCCGCCATACGAACTACTGGTATGTACTTATTCGGCATATTTTCCTGAACACAAAAAGTGCGGTAGTCACTTTCTAAGGGTATGGAGGGGGTAGCTATGACGTGACGTATTTTATTTACGCTATATTTAGATAACTACTGGACAGATTTACTTAAATAGGGTCTCAAATGAAAGATAATTTAATGAACATTGTTTTATTCTAAAAATTCATTAGTGTAAACCTAGTAACAAAATAAATATTTTCAAAAAACGACATTATGTAAAATTAAACTTTTTTTACTGTGTGAAAAGAACAGAAACCGTTAGGATTACGGTAATTTAGCTCATTATAAAAAAATTGCTACACTTATCAGCATTCTAATGAACCTAAAAACGTTTAAGTCGAGCTATAAACAACGGAACTGCAGTCGTCTAAGTGAGCGTGGGTAGCGCCGAACTGACTACGGTACTTAGATTTGGTACGAATAATCTTGAAAATAACGTGACAAAACGGGTAGAATCACAGCAAAATGAAAAAGTATTATGAACAGGCATAATTTTTATTAACAGGCATTTTTTTTGTCAAAAATTTTCTTCATTTTGTTACGAACTATTTTCAAAAATTCTCGTAACCAAAATAACGCTTCGTATCGTATCGAAATAAAACTCTTCATACTTGCACGTACTTGCGTTATATTTTAAAACAAAGGACTCAATGGTACTGGTCTGTACTGATGGGTATGAGAGTGTAAACGTACGCACTCGAGGCAGAGGCAGGTCGCTGGCGTACAGCCGCCATTATATTTTTTTACATCGGCAACACTGAGATTCATTCGAAGGAATCCCTGCACCGTGCTGCGACGTGAACTTTGGCACTTGTCGCTTCATTAATTTGAAATCGTTTGGTCAGGCCTATGACACTGTTAGTACCAATAGCTGCGAAATTGCGCTGCTATCGCCTTTTAAAACTAAAAAAAATAGTTGATGTTTGATATGGGTTCCTATAAAAAAGTTCTTGAGCTTCATGAGGAGCCCTAAATTTTGCTAGTTTAAAAGCATTAATAAAGCTTTTTTTATTTGAATCTTTGGCCCATTTTAATAAATCATACATTAATCGAAACAGACTCTTGAGTAACAGTTGCCTTTATGTTGTTGCTACGTAACAGCTACTAGTTTGGTATCCTCTAAGTTTAATTTTTTGCCTGTTCTTGGAGAATGATTGCACATTAAACAGACATAGTTGAAAATTCTAATGCAATTGTTTTAAGCATCTCCTTTTCAGATAACTATATAACTAGATTATGTAATATGACATGCTATGGTTAAAGTTACATTACACGAATCAAATGTTTTTGACCCTGATTGATTTGTTAAATACATAGTTTCATTAAATAATAAAATAAGATAATAGATACATATCCAATCGCAGGGAATATTTTGTTATGTTGTTTGTGGTATTATCTAGATATAACTAAATAAAAAAGAAAAAAAAAACAATCAAAATATATAAGGAATTCATAAAAGTAGTCATATCTTCAAAACGGCTACTCCTAGCGCAAAAATAATCAAATTTCCAACCCCCTTTAAGATACCCCTACACAGAGTTCGAGTAATCCGGTGCCACCATATTTGATTCCGTCGGTTACAGTTTTGTTTTTGATCATAGCTTGAATGTAGGTAGAGAGAAAAATTCAAAGCACTCACAATTATTATGTGTATAAATAAATTCCCAGGTACCGAGTCGGTATCTTACGACATCGATGACGTCATTCTATGTAAAAGTAGGACTATTCTACCAATTGCACATAATAGCTGTAAAAATTAGCTGTGCCAAAATATAGAATTTTAAAAATAACTAAAAATAGTTAACCATCTACCTTCATAACGATTGCCTTTTATGATAGATCGGTTATTGCCGTTGTATCTAATTAATCATGAAATATCTACATCAAAAGGGTTTCCTTTAAAACAATTAAGGCGTGTTACTTACGCGTTTATGCGTTGTCAATCCCACTTCTGAGGTGTAAAACGTGCATCAATCCAAAGGAAACACCAGTCCTCTTTAAACGTATATTTCCACTTCATGGTAATGTACAATTTAATTATATTTTAGATCTCACTATTTTAACGGACACTTCCGTAAACTACATTTTCTAAGGACACGACTACTCTCCTCAACTGCCAGGCAACGAATGTCCCCGTCAGCCAAACTCCCCTTCCCTTTTTGAATTTCGCATCAAGTTAGCCACTAAACTTTGCTACTGTTTTGTCTGTCAGTAGTTGTACCGGAAAAAGTCATTCACCGAACTATTCAATTCAAGTTAAACACTCAAAAATATTTTTAAAAAGTGCAAAAATTGCTAAAATATGTAACGAAACCTTACACTCGACTTAAACGTTTTTAGGTTCATTAGAATGCTGATAAGTGTAGCTATTTTTGTATAATGAGCTAAATTACCGTAATCCTAACGGTTTCTGTTCTTTTCACACAGTAAAAAAAGTTTAATTTTACATAATGTCGTTTTTTGAAAATATTTATTTTGTTACTAGGTTTACACTAATGAATCTTTAGAATAAAACAATGTTCATTAAATTATCTTTCATTTGAGACCCTATTTAAGTAAATCTGTCCAGTAGTTATCTAAATATAGCGTAAATAAAATACGTCACGTCATAGCTACCCCCTCCATACTCTTAGAAAGTGACTACCGCACTTTTTGTGTTTAGGAAAATATGCCGAATAAGTACTTACCAGTAGTTCGTATGGCGGAGGTAAGTCCCACGGAAATGAACTTTATTCTCCTTGGGTCCCGCTCTATTATTAAAAATAAAGGAATGTTTCCTTTGAGTAAAATTTTCTATCTACAGTATTTACAATACACAATACAATACAATATTCTTTATTGCACACATAGGATTACAGAATATGTTTATACAGCGAATTTGAAATAATGTATACAAATAGGCGGCCTTATTGCTTAACAGCAATTTCTTCCAGGCAACCTTATGGTATAGGAGTTATAGATTGAAATGCGGGAAAGGCGCAAATATTAATTAAATAATAATTATAAATAAGTTGACTATTTATGCACTAAAAATATATCACAAATATATATTTATTAAGATTTATATATATTTATTATATTTATTTAGAGTACTTTCCCTCCAGGAGACGTTAAAAAATTCCACCCTGTATATATGCGACCGGTGAGAATGCCAGAATTGTCGAATAATAGCATTACGTCGATTGCGGCAATCAAAATAATTCAACTTAGATTAAGTATAATTACTTACATACACCGACATCTTTTGTTATTAGAAGTACCTAGTTAGATTCATCAATACAAACTCAAGTGATAGGCAGTAATGTATGGAGTGCGCTTCTGTGCATTCTACGCCTGTGTATTCTTTGACCGGTGTTTTCTTGCGGGGTGCGGGTTGTGGCGCGCGGGGCAGAGGGCTCAAACGTCAAGGTCATTGACGACTCTAATCGCCTTAATATTTTATTTTCATCCCAAACGCGGGATCCCGCAGGACTAATCCCGCATTTCTGATCCCGCAAAAAAGGTGCGGGATCCCGCATTTGCGGGATCCCGCGTTTGCGGGATTGGATTCCCTACTCCGGACCATAAGGAACACACCAAAAAAAGAATCATACAAATCGGTCAAGCCGTTCACGCGTGATGCCGTGACCAAGGAAAATAGGGATTCATTTTTATATATAAGATGTTATAAAAAGAAAATATTTGTTCTTTTGTTACTATATTATCCAAACTATTTAGTAAAAGTTTAAAAAACTTCATTTTGTTATGCACTGTTAATGACTAGGTTTTCTGCTCCTAACTTGTATGATTTTCTGTTCCAACTTGCATGGTTTGCTGTTGTTTATTTCTGGCAGATAAATACAATATAATAATAAAAAAACTAATGTGAACCATTTTTGTGTGAAGCAGTATAGTTTATTAAATATCCTGCCCATTAAAAGTACATATTCTGTCGAAAACTTTCACAAAAATATATATAGTAGGGATCGACAACTTCAAAAGAAAAAAAAAACCATTACTCTCTCTGACAGTTATATCTAGATATGAGAAATTGTCTATTGTACATAATTTGTGCTTTTCTTGCTCGAGGGGGACAAGCCTGCGCACGCGCATATATATTTTTTTCTGTGATCCCTTTATAATTTGCTTCCCCTATCTTCCCTATTTATTCTAGTAACAAAAGCTAATTACTTGTTTTCAAAGTTATTCGAATAATGCACTTTACACAGCACCGAATACTTAAAAAAATCTATAAAACAATTATTATTTCACCATGGAAAATTGTAAAAACCGTAATGTTACCATTTCAGTATTGAAATTATAATTTCCCGCGACACTAAAATTTGACCAGTGAAATTGCAATCTCACGAAACTTTATGGGCCGCCCGCCTGCATGCAGGTTATGCTTTTTTAGGTTTATTTATGTTAAGTAGCATTAATATTATAAAAAAGTGTGTCAATGTGGAAAAAATTGAGGCAGTTCACAAAGCAGTTTTATTTGTGGAGTACTGAGAGATTGAAATTACAGTGTTACGGTGACATATATTCTTATATCTAATAAAAAACGCGTTACCGTACCGACTAATGTTTAAAGGCAAAAGATCACTATCGACATTAATTTTGCAGCACATGTACCATGTATGGCCTGGAGCTAGTGTGTTTAGAGCTTGTAGAAGTTAATGCTAGAGAGCTAAATGAATGTACAATTTATTGTTCTAAGCTCAAGGGTCACCACACCATATGCCTGTGCGCAGCTGGCGACCGTTACAAACGGCCCCGCGGATTCAAAGTATGCCTTCGGAATTTAAAACATTTGAAAAATTAAGATTTCTCTGAACTTTTTATAAAGAAAAATAAAGATATTTATTTAAAAAGTACTTAATTGTCATATTTTTGGTTTTTCATTGACTCAGACAATTTATTTCTATATATTGCACGATTTATTGTAATACTAACACGGGCCTTAAAAAACAATGTCGAAACCAATTGAAGGCCCTCGCTGATAGCGGATGGCGGATATACAGGGCTTTAGGTATATCTCTTTCAACCTCTCAGGTGATTAATCAGCCCATGAAACTGAACAACTTTCCCAAGAAACATAGGTCAAAACATGAAAAAAAATTTTTGCGTACCCATACAAAATGCGCTTATATGCTGATGTATGGGAACTCAAAATTTTTATTTCGTGTTTTGACCTATGTTCCTTGGGAAAGTTGTTTAGTTTCATGGACTGATTAACCAACCGAGGGTTGAAAGAGAGATACCTAAAGCCCTATATTAGACATTTTGTATAGAAAAACCGTGCGCCATAAAGACTTGAGACAAGTTTATCAAGAGAAAAGAAAATCGCGCACACTAATAGGCTCTACTCTATACCCAACGTACAATTAAGTGGTTTCGATATCAAACACGAACAGCCCACTGTACGTACAGTACACACGGCAGCACATCAGGACTGTACATGTTGAATTGTTGACCTGAAGTCGTCACCCTTCTTTGAAATATCGTATCGTAGTTTTCGTAGTGCATCTGCATACAAGTGAAACATTGTTAACCCACGACGCAAAAAGAATAATTTGTGTTATAAGTTTGTGTGTCTGTATGTGGCACTTTGATTATTTACTTACTTATGTATTTCGCTAGCACAACGACCCAAAGCATAGCTCTTGGCCTTTACGACATTAAAGCGCGACCGATTTGGATGCTGTATTTATCTAAGTATACTTCTATACTAATATTATAAAGAGGAAGGATTTGTTTGTTTGCATTGAATAGGCTCCGAAACTACTGAACCGATTTGAAAAATTCTTTCACCATCAGAATCCTACATTTTCCGTGATGAACATAGGGTACATGATTTTCCCGAATTTCTTCGGGAACGAAATCCCGGGCGGAAAGCTAGTTATTCATAAATTGGTTTTCTTTGCGGTGGTTTTTAGACATGTTTCATCAAATTAGCTTATAAATCTTATAGTTCTTAAACGGCTCAACCAATTTTGATTAAATAGCAAATAACCATCTAGATCACGTCAGCTTTCTAACAAAAAAAAATGCCTCTCAATCGGTCCAGTTATTTCGGAACTATGATGCCACAGACTATGAACTATGAGCGGTGATAGCCCAGTTTGTAATGAGCCAGACTTGTAAACCGAAGGTCGTGGGTTCAAATCCTGGTGCGGGCCTGTACCACTAAATTCGTTTTTTCAGATTTATGTACGGATTTCTAATTATCACTTGCTCAACGGTAAAGGAAAACATCGTGATGAAACCCGCCCATCCAAGAAAATTCATTTTCGAAATTAGGCCGGCGTGGTGGACTATGGCCTAAATCCTCTTCGTGTTTCGAAGGGAGGCCGTGCCCCTCGGTGGGGACGTATATGGGCTGATAAGAGAGATAGATGCCACAGACAGACAGATACACACGTAAAACTTATTGCAGTCATACTTTTTTGTAGAGGGAATACCGATGATTGTCGATACATTTTCACGACATTCAAAAAAAAAACATCTGCGCAGACTTAAATGTATTGTTACTTGATGTATTGTTACTGCTACATAAAACGTTGTAATGTATACTCAAGTGTTGATTATTCAAATTACTTTACATGTGCTGTAAGGATGTTTACTATTTACAAAGGTCAAGTTGAAGCGCTATTTATGTTTGAAATTGATGTGCGGACATTCTTGTTGTTATTTTTCTTCGTTACTTGCTTAGGGCCAGTTCACACCGCGACGCGACGCGCACATTTTAATATAGCCACTCAAAATTAAATTTTATTTATTACATATGAAAATTTAGAATATGTCGCACCACGCAGCGCTGCGCATCGAGATGCTGCGGCATTCTCACAACGAAATGTTTATCTTTTCATGTAATAAATAAAATTCAATTTTGAGTGGCTCTATTAAAATGTGCGCGCAGCGTCGCGTCGCGGTATGAACTGACCCTTAGGTAAATCGTAATACTTGAAATCTAGCGGCAGAGTAAATCTTTGCCTAAAATTAGCTGTTTTGATTTAGGAACCCGGGACTAGCAAAATAAAATCTGTTCCTATGTGGGTATCAAACACCCACGAAGAAAAAGAGTATGATTATGGATGAACCTTCATTAGACCAGTGTACCTGTACAGCAAAATGAGTTATTTTTTTGTTGTTGTAAATATGGAAAATTTATACATTAGTCTTCTTCTTATCGAGTAGGTGAGTGTGTGGCGAATTTGACTATAATTCTGGTGTCAAGAGTTTTTAAACCGCTGAATGGCTTAATTAACAGCAAAGAATATTAGTTAGGCTTCAGGTGCTTCTTCATTTTTGACACTCTTCGTGGTAATCCCCCTTAGTGCGTATCTTTGGTCTTAGCTAGACTTTAGTCAAGAGCGAACACATTCTTAAGAAATAAAAACCGACCATATCCCCTACAGCCGTCCACTTTTTAGAAGATCTAGAGTTCGGTTCCTGTCGAATTTATGTAAAAACAGGTATTTTTCCTCGAATATGGGTTATGTTTTTGAGTGTTGGAGGAACCTGATAAACCTGAGTAAAGAAAACGTGAGTGTTTTTTTTTCCGTACCATTATAATAATAATAAACAATGTATTTTTTATTGTTTCAGGTAAATTTCACACATCTGTTACACAACACACCATAACATTCAAGATAAGGCAGAATTATCACAACATAATTTTTTAAGGTAAATAAATATTTTTTATTCGCTTGCCTTGGTAAAATAATTTAAAATGTGAGGTGATTAGAAGACTGAGATAAAATTGTGTGAAACTTGATTTATATTTTTGCTGTTTTCATATAGAATATGAATATTCTTATTAGTTAGCGAAACTTTAGGGGGTGAATCTATCCATGACACTGACAACTTTCCCTTATGGAACCGATATGAAATTCTGAAAAATAATTTCACTTCTCGTAGTAATGAAATAAGCTGATCACTAAAGTTTGGAGAGGTAACTTTTTTTTCGTATTTCGACTAATGTTCCTCGAGGAAAGTTGTTGAGTTAGTGAGTTGATTCATAAACTAAATTTTTGCTAGCTAATTTAAATTCAACCAATAAATAGATTTGTTAGTTTCAGCTTTGTTTTCTTTCGCTCTTGTAGCCTAAACACAAAACATAAATCAATCTCGCAAAAATATGCTTCAATTTCACCAAGTTTCAGTGTACACCTTTTGCTTGTATCGTTTTTATCATTGGCCGGTGGGTAATTAAAAAGTTGCGTGTTAGCGTGCTCCGCCCACTGCCCACTCTATCTCGCTGCTTCTTTGAACGAAACCTATCTTTCAACTCACGTACCTATAAGCGTTTATTGAGTATAACTTAATTATACTATCCAGAACAACGATACGTATTGTTTAGCTCGATTGTTTTGTAAATAGGCTGTTTGTTTTTATATCAATGTAGAGTTTAAGTGGTTTCATGATGACTTGGTAACAGAAGGACTTTAATATCGATCGTCTAAAGTCTATGGTAAATTGGAAATTAATCCCAATGATACAAAGATAAGTAAATTGCTGTTTTCCGTACAAAATGTCTGGAAAATAGATTTTCTTATAAAAATATTTCTGAATGTTTTTCGGGGATATGAAATCCAAATGTAACAATATTTTGTGGAAAGGTTGGTACAACAATCAGCTAATAATGCCTAAAAGTACCAATTGTAAAAAAGTTAGAGCGAAAATAAGCATTGAAACGGATATCCAGTTAAATGAGCTGTATTTGAGTCTGGTCTTCAGTTAAAAACACCCGTAAGCAAACATTTCTAAATTATACGCAAAATCTCGATAAGTGTTAAAATGAAAAGTTAATTTGAAGTAGCTGCTGCATAAAAGAAAGTATAAAAAAAGAAAAAAACATCCATATTCAATCTTTTAAATTTATCTCTAGAACTGAACTTCGAAAAAATAACTACTTGACAATATCTTTATTCGCTGAAATGTGGTAAAGACAGGAGTAAATCCATTACATTATTTTGTTCGCACATTCAAGCTGTCACCAGCGTGCAAAATGGAACGGTGCAGTCCAATTGTTTACAATAAGTGATAGACGTGCAAGATAACAAGCAAGACGATCACTCTCTTTCCCTCCGACTATTCCTGTGCAAAAACAAGTAGACAGACACACTTTCACGGTCATAATATTAGTTAGAATAAAAAGCGCTTAGGTACTTGTAGTCTGAGTATCAGGGCTTTGTTGGTAACCTTTGAGTAAACGTCTGAAGCCAAATCTTCCGCGTCAAAACTCGTGTGCCTTACCATACACTTAAAACTCTTACCAATACACGTTAAACATTACCTTCATACTTTATAGGTAAAATTCGCCAAATATTCATGACTGCATGACATAATCTATAGTATACAGTGTGTCGGGATGTATGTATAGTACAGTCAGATTAAGCAGAGGTCTTTGCTAGGTCGTCGCTGGTGACTCACGCGAAAACCGGATCCGAGAATATCCGACCCGCAGTTCGCATTGTTTTTTTGGCATTCGCATTCGTATTCCTTGCTTATAATTGTTTACACTCTTATATTGTTAAGCCCTAAACTTCCGGACCGTATTGATGATTTAATACGGTCCGGAAGTTTAAGGCTTATTGTCAAAGTCAAGTCAAAATAGCTCTATTTCATAGAACATTCCGGACGTTACTTCAAATAAGTGGTGTATGTAACCTATTTCGGTCTTCTCAGTTCGAGTATATGCATCTTTCAAGAAAATTAGGGGAACAAGTTAATTAATCGCCATATAAAAAGGTTAAGGCGACTACAGCACCTAAATTACGATTTTATGATGCGTAGATAAGCATGACGCACTGCATTAAATCGAAGAAAAAAATACTACGGTAATATTCAGGACATAAACTAGATAAGTAGTTTGCTGAAAACATGATTCAGCACTTTTGGTTCGATAGAAACTCACAAAGTCACTTCTAAATACCAATATTGTGTATCTTTTAAGCTGTAAAAACGATAGTAAAATGCACACAGGAACTTGAATTTGCTATCAAAATGTTCGTAATTGAACACTCGATAAGTAGTTAACGCATTTTTCGATTTCAGCTGTTACCTTTCCATAAATCTCATTTTTCTAACTTTCGAACATGTTTTTACGCACGCACGCTTTCATAGTCCGTAAACTTCGTGTATCGACACTGTTCGCACTGCCGGCCCAGGCCTGTTGAGAGACGGAGATGGCACTATTCCTATGTGTGCTGCCGTTATCGGGTGCTGTAGTCGCCTTAAGGAGTTGGATGTTTGATCGCTATTGACTTTTTGGTAGAAGCCTTCTTCAAGTACGATTTGGGTATCATTTATATTTTCCAAACAACCTTATTATAGCTTATTGTCATTTTAATTGCTCTATTCACGGAGCAATATTCATGACTGCACCCTTCTGCCTGATATCGACAATTTTTAACAGCTCTAGCTAGAAACTTTAAATTTGTTTTTTTAAGGACTTCATCTTATCGTCTCGATGATTTAAGATGACTAAACTAAAAATCTGTGTCATCCATCTTACTGTTACTGCTTAGTATTACTGTTTATTGTTACTCATAATCAAATTAAAATTTTCTTGGTAACCTAACATAGTGAGTCAGGCTAATTTAAACACAAAGATAAGGTAATAGTGATTATATTTCAATCGACACAGTCTAATTCTGGGGGCCGCGCGTCGCCGCCGCCGCCGGTTGCATCAACCCTGGCTGATAACAACTGATAATGATAACAGATTACTTTATACCAGTTTGCATATGTGGTAATTCGTTTGCTTTCTATGTTGGTATGTCAACACTACATTTTGTGAGAAGCTGCGTTTTTGTTTACTAGAGCTTAAATAAACAATGCCTTGTAACATAATGACATCCAGTCTGCAAGATTAGAGTAGATTGTTGAATTGTTTGAGTTAAAATGTCTGTATATTGTGTTGAATACTTTGTTATTCACTTAATCAATCCATATCCCAACTGCTGGAGAAGTATCTCTTTAAGGAAGCTCCGAGCACGTCAGTGTAATACTTTTGAGTCAAATGTCTGTAATTTATATTTGTATGTATTTTTATGAGTCTTGTCACCTGAAAGAAACGATTAAATTAAAATGATCACCAAGCTGAACAGGCGGGTTCGTGATGACAGTAGTGTCCCTAAAAAACTCATACTTATTGTGTAGTTATAGTCAAGTGTGTGGCGAACTTGACTTACCCTGGCCTAAAACACTGTTGCCTATCTTCAGCCCTGGCTAGTGGTTTATTGCACATATTATAATTATATTTCTTAGAATAAATGATAACAAACGTATTCAATATTGGTCAACTATGTTTAAATCAGCAAGGCCTTTTTTTACCTGACTGCCATAGAGGGTTATGTGTTTTGCGGTATCTATATATTTATTTATGTTATATTCTTTGTACCCACGTGACTCCTAAACGGTTGAACGGATTTCGATGATTAAGGTATCGATAGTTTTTTTTTAAAAGCCCAAGTGTCATAGGATAGATAGGTGGCGTCATAGGAAAAATGTAATGGCGGTAGAAAATGTTTTCTTTCCCCGCACTCTTACAATATGGGTGTCAGGAGTTATGAAAAGTTAGATATAGTCAGTGGCCATAATGGTCTATTTACCCAGACAATATGTATCATATCGGCGATGATAAGGAATGGCACACTTGAATATTATCATATGCTTGTAAGATAATACAAGTGGGGTATTCAAAGCTATATAACATTGAGATTAATACCTTTCACCTAAGACCACTAAAGGGCGCCAGCGAATTGTTCCTGTATAAATAACGAGAAACGCCTGTTCATACTAAAAATAAAATAGTCTACCCTTATTAGTAAATAGCAATCGCAAAACTGTTAATTTCGTACATTATGGTTTGATAGAATTCTTACTATCAACCATTCTTTATAGAAGTTTACAGGGTTATTGGCACATGTCGTGTCACTTCTTATGTCGTGCTTAATGCTAACGAATAATGTGCTCTCTTGTTCTTTTGATAATGTCTTACGCAATACAGCTCGGCATTTTGAATGCTTTGTCTGAAGTCTTACATTGATGGATTGACGGCGAATGTGTTGTCATACTTTACTTTAACGTGCAAGTTCTTGAAATGCTTTTTTTTCCGTAGCCGTTACTGTCCCACTGCTGGGCAAAGGCCTCCCCTGCAGCCCTCCATTTGTCCCGATCCTGTGAAAATCCTAGTCCTTTTTATAAGCAGCTAAGTCATCCTGACATCTTTTTCTGGGTCTGCCTCTACGGCGTTGCCCGTCTTGGGGCACCTATTGTAACTTGTTATATTTCTTTAAATGTAACTTTCTATATTTTGAGGTTTAATGGTAGTGACTCGTGTTAGCTTTCAAATGTTATATGTTTGAGCCTCAAAAAACGCTTTATTATTCGCGAACCTTTTGTGTGATATCTCGCAGTACGGCCACGGTGCCGGAAGCGTTCTTCAGCCGGGCTATGATGATCGCAACGACATATTATCTCACGCGTTATCTCGTAGTCACGTGACTGTTTCGACCAATGAGATTACGAGAAAGCGTCACGTGACCACGAGATAACGCGTGAGATAATATGTCGTTGCGATCATCATAACCCGGCAGGACGGTATAAAATAGCTTAGACTTTATACTATTTCGTTGCACCAGTTTGCGCCTTTGTTTTGGGCCTTAGATATGTATAATCGTGCTAGGAGATATACCTCCCTCCCAGGATGATGAAAGGGGTGTAAAAGTCATAATATTCTGAATTAGGGCAATTTTTTCAATCATGAAACAATCTTAATTCCCAATAACGTAAACAATTGCAATGGTGGGTTTCCGGCGAGGAGACTTATCTCACTTAGACTGAGTGGTCTCGAGATGATCCAAGCTGGCTAATTTGGGCATTTGGAACAATTAAGGGGTTAACAACCTTGCGTCATTGAAGTCCTTGAGTTAAGGAGCTAAAACATAATTTGTAGCACGGTCATGGTAATTTGGTTGCATTCTAGTTATTCGGCGAAGGCGTTACGTCCTACTAAAGGACTGTCAGTAGAGACGGTACCAAAAAATCCAAAAGTGATACAAAAATTATTTCTTACGACTGTAGAAAAAAAATGAATGAAAGTTTGCAATGATCGCAATCAAACCAAAAGGAACCATTCAGTGTATTTCTATTCTCTTCATCTTATTGCTGTGAAAGGTTTGAGTGAACTTCGGGTCTCTCTCTTCAACTTAAGCCACCCAATGCTGTTTTTAGGTCTCTTCCATAGTATTTGATACTTATTCCAATCTTGAGACCTGCGCAACCATTTCAGTTCCTTCCTTTTCCTGAAGTCTGTTCATTGCTATACGGGAACGTGGCCTGTGTAATGGACAATTGGTCATATGACTATTCCACAAAGTGTTATTATATTATGAATTAGTTAAAGCTTTATTTAATCAACTAATAAATATTTAAATCATGATTGAGAGTTGAGAGATCTCAGTACCTATTTGGAACGATAAAAATCTGTTATTCTGTATGTCTTGATAGAGGCAATTAATAAGTCGTGACTGATCAGATTAATCACGCAAAAAGGTCGTTCTTTTGTTGAAATCCGTCATCCAATCACCTTGCTAACTTGTAAGATCGATGTCAACGAGAAACAGACCAAGACGTGACCGTAACTAGACCCTTTGAAAGTCTTAAAACCGCAGAACCGGTGTTATGCACTTTTACTCTATTTGCAGACTTTTACAATAATAAAAATAAATATTTAATGGTGCCAGTTCTAACCTTCCCAAGCAAAAAACAAAAAAAAGTGCGGCTATTCGAACCACGAATCTTAACATAAGTTAAAAAAAAAAACAAAGTCTAAAAGGAAAAATTAGTTTTGTAAAAATCAAAGTTTTTTTCTGTAGCGATTGGTGCGATTTCATTTTTATGGTTTTAGTTTTTTTTTGTTTTTCTCATCCCGTAGAAAGATAATTAAGACTTCTTTCAAACTAACTGTCTCATTGGTTTCATTAACTTTTGATGGGGAAAACTTACCTGAATGAAAACGAACACAAGACAAGAGTCAAGAAAGAAAAGCTGTTTTACCTTGAATCGCCATGAGTGGCCATGATTTAAGATTGTTTTTTGAACTTCCAGAGTCGCTTACGCAGTGATCCATTTCCCAGGGTACTTACTGTTATCAAGAAGTCATATTTATTACGTTTGAAAGTAAGCCCAAGCAATGAGAGTTATGCAACCTTCATACTTGTTATGTCGATGTCATCACATCAGTCAAGCTTCGCACTCCCGCGAATCTTCATATTCATTCTATAAAATTAATATAATCATCCGTATTGAAACATTAGGCTTTGAGAAATGATTGGTAATACCTTTATTATTTTGGCAGAGGCACTACTTCACCCTATATGAGATATGTCTTCAAATTCGCGACCTTTCGGGACATAGAACCAAAAATTGCGAACGATATGAGTTGAAGTTTTTTTCATACGCAAATCATAACTCATTATGAAGTCCAGAAGCGTCCCAGACAAGGCCATCTAATTATCACCATTTGGCATAAGTGCTAAACTAGAAGTCGTGACAAATGACTAAAGCCGTGTCACATACATAACGTAACACACACACACACGCAAACACACGACTTGCCGATCACGTCATCGGTTTCTTTCCATATTAAGAATAGACGTAAATGTTATTTTTAAACGTTTTCAAAATATTGAAAAGAAATATTTGAATTAACTCGGTTGTAATGTAACTTTGTAAGGCAGCATTGCCAGCACTTCCTTTTTTAATTTGAATTCGTCATACTTAACATAATCATGGACTGCTACCGCTAAGTTTCTGTTAAGCAGTGTCTTATTAATAAAGCTCTACTTGGTGCTAATGTATTATCGATCCTCAAGAATACCAACCCATCATCACACCATCATCACCCTGGCTGACCGCATCGCCTCGTGAGCGATAATCTTTGCATCTTTAAGATTCAGCAAGGGAAACTCGTATCATGGCATTGCATTGTTCTTTCGGCGTTACCACAGCTTTCGCACAAGACTTTTGGCTTCCCAAACCATGCTGGTATAAAGTTGGAATACGTAAGAGACGATCCCAGTAACCAAGTCCAATTCATATCTATGCTTACCAATAGTTCCTTCTGACTCAGCCCCAGAAAGGATATACGTATTTGCTAGTTCTGCGGTTACATCCTGTAGTATGTTAATGTAATAATAGCGTACAAGTTTTTTATCAATCGGCGTTGGATCATTGTGTAATGACGTCACCCATGTGGCGGTCGAGGACGACCACTCAGATAAGAGTTTTTTTTTTACCGTCAATACTAGGTAACGGTTTGTTTGCTTATTATTCTGTACAAATTGTATTCAGAAAAGAATTTTTGGTTTCTACTTAGAATTTTAAATGTGATCTGGCAAAATTGTATACAGCAAGATGAAAATTTTGATGAAACTTTCGCAAGTAACTCCTTTAAGAGGATCGACTACCGCGCCCATGTCCATACAAAAAGGGAAAACGTTTTGCTACCCCTAAATCTTCTCCGATTTTGATAATTTTTCACTATGTTGTTGTCCCTATCAAAAACTATGCCTCTATGTTTTCCTTTTTTGAAAATTTTGTTTAGATAAAAAGTTATAAGGATCTGTAATCTTGCTTTATTGGGTTTGAAAAACATTCATTTTAAATTCATTGTATTTCAGAAATAAAGTAAATTTTCGGAAAAAACAAAAAATAGAGGCATAGATTATATTCTGCTGAAAAGATTGATACCAAAAAGTAGTATATTTAGTACAGTTTAGGGGTTGGGAAACGTTTTCCCCCCAAACGCGATTTTCGACAAAAAAATACCTAGAAACACAGCCGAGCTGCAACTGTCTCTATCGCACGTTTGCGAGCGGGGCCGAGCGCGGTCGCGACAGAGAATGATTCTCCAAATACCTATTTTCCTACGCTCGCGGCGCTATAGAATAGTCTTAATGGTGTACCTAATGAAAAACTAATGTCAGCCGCTCTTATACCTATAGGAGTGACTTTCAATTGGTTATCAAATAAAGGTTAATCAGGTAAACCATTTACTTGATAACTATAAGGTGTTGTCTTTCTAAAAGACATAATATTTTACTGTGAATTGCAGCCCTGACCATGTTTAACGAGACTTTCCAACTCGATGATGGCGCGGTAACAAGCCGAATTACTGCTTTCCCTCACTATAATATTTACACCATTAGGTAGATGTAAAGTAGAGAACTGCAAGTTTTTTACATAGGAACTAATTATTCGTAATGCAGATGTACAATTCTGATGAAGAGATTTTGGTTTTGGGTAGACGTTTTTGAATCTCTTGACTTGCACGAGCTCCGCCTGCCCCTTTCTTCTACTTTACGTCCAGATGCACTGCATGGTACCACCTTTGCCTTGTCGAGTTACCTCGGATCCGTACCGAGCGTTTCTCTTCATCTTTTGTTTTATATTGCGCACCGTAATGGAATGCAAATGCGTACATGCGTCTGAGTTTCCGAGCTCATATAACCTGAATCGCTTTAAAGTTCGAGTCAATTGGCATCTTTTGGACGAGCTTGCTACATCCAACATCTTCACCCCTGTGCTAGATGGTGTTCAAGAGCAAACCCAATCTATAAAATAAAAAAAATATCTTTAGAAACCTTTATCTTTAGACTGTACTTCTTTAAACAGTTACTGCTTCGTGAGTTTTACAGTTCTTGTAAGGTATATGTTATTCGTTTGCATACCAATCCAGCATTATAGCAGTCTTGAATATTGAATTTAGTATCATCAATAAGAAAATTCGAAAATCAATGTGCCACACACAGCATCAATAATTTCACTATCATTGGCCACAGCGAAAATATTGCGTAGCTTTGCACATAAAAATCCAAAACACCGAAAATGAAACGTTAACTAACACAAGGCTATTTTGTGCACTCTAATCAACGATAATTGAGTACTAATTAAAGCCAATGAACTTATCATACGATATAGGTACGAGAATTGGTGAAAGTGAATTCTGGTGGAGTTATTCAATTTTGTTAGCCTGTTGGTAATCCCTACTAATATTATAAATGCGAAAGTAACTTTGTCTGTCGGCTACGCTTTTACGCCTTAACTACTGAACCGATTTTAATGAAATTTGGTACAGAGATAGATTAGAGCTTAGGAAAGCACATAGACTACCTTTTATCGCATTATTTGATTAAAGACTCGGGTTTATAAACCATCTCAAATAATAAGAAATATTTCATTCCTTCTCAATTATATTAAGCGACTTTAAATTAGTCAGCAACAATAAAAATATGTGAATCATCCCACTAAACTAAACAACTTTCCCAAAAACATAAGTCGAAATATTTAAAAAAAATGTCGTCTTCCCATATAACTTGGGCGATCAGCTGTATGAGAAGTTAAATTTTTTCCAGAAATTTTAATAGGTTCCTTAGCGAGTTTTTTATTCACTATCATTGGTAAAGTCATCTACTACAGTTTCTATAACTTAGCTATAACTAATTTAAACTGACCCCATATATTCTATTCCAGTCAACACATGCTACAAGTCAGATTTATATTCTGCGTGGCATTCTAAAGGCACTCTATATGTAAAGTGTTGCTAACACGTATTTGATGTTGTTGCAGGTAAAATATGACGCAAGCCGATGCATACGCATACTCATCCCGGGTCCGGTTTGTGGTACACCAGCCTGCGGCGCAGGTTTGATGTGAACTTTAGAATTGAAATAATTTTATTAGAGGCCGTCCACATATTACGTCACGCAAAATTTCGACTTTTTGAACCCCTTTCCCCCTATGTCACGCTTTTTTGGTATCTCTTTACATGTACTGTCACGTTTGGTATGACCCCCCTCCCCCTCCCCATACGCTGTGACGTAATATGTGGATGACCCCTTATAAAATAATCAAATTGGAATACAATTGATTATTTTATAAGGGGTCATCCACATCGTCTTAAATGTAACTATAGTCAAATAAGCTCTCGTAGCCCAGTGACTCTCGCTGATCTCAACCGATCAATGAGGTTAAGTAACGTACACAGAGGCAGGGAACCTGATGGGTCACCAAAGTGGCAATTTACCACGAGCGTTTCCGTGCTTCGGAGGTCACGTTAAGCTGTCGGTCCCGGCTGTTGTCGATTGACTACAGTCGTTAAAACCAAGTCAGAGGCCATAGTGCGGTTTGAAAACTCTGACACCAGGGTTAGTCAAGTTCGCCACACACTTGACTATACCTACACGATAAGAAGAAGAGTCAAATAAGCCACCCGTTTCATTCCCGGGGCAAAGGTTCCTATAACGCTGGCCGCGTTGCCGCGCTGAATTGCCAGGGACCTTTCCACTCGCGGGAATCATGCCCCCTCTCGTAGTCTGCGCCCCAATTCCTTGACAAACACTTTAGCCTCACTGCCCCAGCATCCAGCTCTTTTGACAGCCAGGGGAACAAAACCATAATTGACCAGCGTGGAGTACTTCTCGCGCTTACGAAGGGCTTACTTTAGAATTGGTTCATATGCTCATAGATTCTATTTCAAACTAAGGCCCGTATACAGAAGGAGACTCAAATCTTGATCTATACTTAACTATTGATTGTCTGTTTCTCTCACTATCAAAATGACAAAGGACGACTGCTGCCTACTTAAGTATTAATCAGAGTCTAAGTGGCGTTCTGTAATACAGACCTAAGTGTCCTGTGAGTTATCAAGGTATTTAAGACAGTAATTAAACAAAAACTTTGCAAAAAGGGCTATTATAAAATTTCTGATTACCTAACTGACAAGCAGCCATGGGAATGAACTGCTCAGCTCTAGAGTTATTTCAGAAACACAAATGAGAACTACCTTACCTAACTAAGGAAACACAAATGAGACCTGCCTCCTAGTAATCCATCCCAGGCAGCGACACTTCATTTTTTTCTGAATCTGAGGTGTCGTCCTATGGTCTCATGCGGTGTGGTAGGCTCTGTAAAGGGCTGTCTGGTTCGCGACCACCCTCCTACCGAAGTCCGACGCCAAACAGCTTGCTGTGTTCCGTCGGTGCGTGGGAGTACCAGTGCCTTTATAGGCATTTTCTGGGTTAACTCGCTCCATCGTCGACCTCATCTTTGACCTTATGGTCAAGATTGAGGTCAAGAGTTAACCCATCTCGTAATAAAAAAATAAAAAAATTTGAAAATAAGAAAATTTGTATTTCGATTAAAAAGAGCACCTTCAGAGTTTCTTGCCTGTTCTTCTCTGGGGAAGACTGCACCTTTGCGAATAGGCGTAGAGTCAGTAGGGTCAATAGAACGAATGCGTATGTATGTATTTAAATCCTTTAATGTTTGTTTGTATGTATTTCATGTAATCTTGACTTGTTTTAAGTGGTATCCTGAATGTCCTATAAAATAAAGATTTTTTCTATTCTATTTTAAAGTTATGAATGATGCCACTAGCAAAAATTAAAAAAAATCCTGCCGTATCTGACGTACCTGCCGTATCTTTATTCCAACAAATTGGGAGATAAACAGCAATTAGTTGCAATTAGGAAATTAGTTGGGATCTGTGAGTAATCCGGCTGACTAAATGTTTAGTTAGAAGTTTTTGATTGCAAAAGTTCGAAACGTACGTTACCACTTATTCACATAAACTATCTTCTTTCTCACAATGACACAACACAAAGATTTACGATTGTATTTTTTTACTAGTAATCTATAAGAGCATAATCTTGAAAACTTATTTTCTCGATATTTTTTCTTTGTAAAAGAAGTTCGCTTTCCCACAATATATTTTCAGTATCACTGCCTCGATCTGATGTCGTGTTTTGATGTGAAGGAAACGCAAACTGTGATGGTTTGTTCATGAAGTATGGTACACTAACACGAAACATAATTACATCGTAATTATCAGCAAAGTTTTCATGTTATGAATAATACAGATTTCTTATTTGAATATCTTATTCGTTTTCCCCGCTGTTTATAAATTTGTTCTTGAAATGTAAGAAGTCACTCCCGACTTACTTTGCAAATTTTCTTTATAAAATAAATAAATAAAAGCTACACACTCAAAGGCCCCACACTAAGGTTTTCCAATGTGTCGTGGGTCCCTCGAAACATACATAAAGACAGACACAAACACCCATGACCCGAGAACAAACATTTGATTTTTACACAAACATTTGCCTAGGAATCGAACCCAGGACCCGTCGATCAAGAGGCAGCCAGCGCCACTACCACTCGACCAAACCGGCGTCTGTTATCCAAAATAAATAGAAGATTTGGTCCTACAAAAATTATCAGTTGACATTTACGTTGGTAGTTGCCGCCGCATTGCGTCTCATAAAAATCTCTTAAAATAATATTCTCGACAGCTTTGGAGCTCTTATTATCTCATTTTATCAGCTCCTGGTAGCTATAAAATTATTTAGCGACCTAAGTTAGCATTAAATCTAAAAAAAAAACATTACTAAGCAGCAAAACAACATGCACAGGTAATAAAGTGCAGTAATTACGTGTAACAAACGTTGACAACTGCAGCTATGCACTGTGGATGCAGTTCTGAGAAGTGTAGAAATTGTTTATGTAGTAGAGAGTGTTCATTAAGACGATGCAAGGCCAGGTGCAAGGTCATTGCTAACGGAACTGCACGCATTTAGCTGCACCTATTGTGTTCGTTACAGTATACTATTGCAAGTCTAGACTCTTTTTAACGCTAGTTATAACTTTAACCCAATTGAAACTATCAATGAGCATCAGCAACTAATATTGAAACCTTTTGAGTTACCATACAGGCAGCCAATGAGAAGCATGTTTTTTTCTATTGTCTTTCCCAGCTGATGTTAGTTAACTTTGTTGTTTGGCAGATTCACGAGCCCATTTGACAGCTTATAGGCTTAGCAGGGCATTGAGTTAGCAGGGTACGAAGTGATAATTACTTATTTATTTTATTTCAGGAAGACTAACAGCTTGTAATCAACTTAATAGACCAAGATCCCAGGGCCGCCAGACCTTACTTATTTTCTCATTAACCAAAAGTATGGGAAAGACTAGTGCTAAATGTACTATTAACTTATGAATACCAGCTAACCTGGGCCTACTGCCAATTTTCAGCTACCAGGTTCTGAAGGTGCTTCCAAAAATTGCTCACGTGTCTGGTGCTATAAAAAGTATTGTTATAGTTCCCTCAACATCATATACAAAAATCACGCCTCAGATTGTAGGTATAATCTCATAATTTACTTGCGAACTGTAAAGCGTGTGGCAGAAATCACAGCTGACGGAGAATGTCTGGCAGTGTTGATCTTTTTTATTTATTTAATGAATTATATTTTATAAGATATCAGCAGCCAGACTTCAAGACAAGTGAGTAATTTTTGGAAGTACCTTCAGAACCTGGTAGCTGAAAATTGGCCGTCGGCCCAGGTTAGCTGGTATTCATACGTTACTAGTACGTACTAGCACTACTATTTCCCACACATTTAGTTAATGAGAAAATAAGTAAGGTCTGGCGGCCCTGGGATCTCCGTCTATAAGTACCTTATTCTTTTGGTATTAATATCTACAGTTATGAAAACAAGACTCGGCATCGATAATTATCAAAGAAAATATGTAATAATTTCGAACCGTGAGGGTTAGTGATGATGGCCACATTATCCCCTTATCTACACAACGCACGGTAAATCTGAATATTAGCTATCGTTAAAGATTTGAGTTTCAAAGTATACATTCGTTTCATGTAATTGATTGCCTTTGTCACCTTATGCTTTTTACCGACTTCAAAAAAGGAGAAAGTTCTATGTTCGACTGTATGTATTTTTCTTTTGTGGGTTCTTATATCCGCCGGCACAAACGATCAAGAACCATCAGTCTAAGTATCTCAAAGCAAAACACCACTTTCACGAAACACTAATGTCATTCAGCTCTTAATAAAATTATAACCCTTAAATAACACATTAGCAATTTGTGAACGTTACACTCGATTCTATAAAAGGTTGTAAGTTATAACTCTATCGTCACTTGACCATAAAGTATAAAACTTTTACGATAATATCGCGATAACGTACTTTAGCACTGGCCAAACTAAGTATCATGAGTGGCTATTAATATACAAGACAAATTGGTAAACAGGTGAAATGTTTATAATGATTTAAAATGAGCTGGGAAGACGCCATTTTTTTTCACCTTTTCTGCTAAAGTGTGATGAAATACTCGTATAGAAAAATTAAAGCCTTTGTCGGTTTCTCTTTTAGATTAAGATACATATTGTTCATGTTTTGTATTACACAGGTCCGGCACAAGTTTGCGCAGTGAGAACAAATTTGGGGATTATAAAAATTGCACTTCTTCGACACCATAAATATTTGCGACAGGATTCTACTAACAAGTTTATTTTGGTGAAATCAATTTATATTAAGGAGCACAACATGCACTGCACTGTAAGAATGTGACAGACCAAAGAGTGTTACCACAAAAAATATTTATGTCATAGGCAGTCGTAATAATCGTAATTAAAGATTTTCCCCATCCTCTACCTTAGTTTTAGTATAACGTCTTCAGTTAGTATATAAATACTATAAATAAATACTAAATAAGTCGATTAAAGTACAAAAATTAAAACATTAACCCTATAATTAAAGAGCTCATTAGTATTTTATGGTAATGGCTTTTTACAAACGTGTTAGATGGTCTGATACATATTATCTTGAAATTTTAATAAACAACTGCATGTAACGGAACGTTCTTTACATTTTTGCCACTTATCGATCGGTACTTTAGATTAGATTTGATATTAAATTCTTTATAATACTTAATTATACAAAAAAGTTCTTTATGTTATAAAATTATAATAAGCAGGGACACTGGACAGACAGTCTTTTCTTTTATAAAGGTAATTAACGTCACCGACAATATTTTGATCCATGGTTATTTTGTAAAGGATTTTTATAATGTAATGCTTATATAAAGTTGCAACCTTAGCAAGTGGTCAGGGATATGAAGTCAGATGGCAGCCGCTCCACAGTAATAACTTGTCCTGCCATATCCTGGATAATGGTTAAACGTATCCCAAATGATAAACAGGACAAAGTGCTAGGTAAAAGGAAAGTCTGACAACTCCACAGAATTCCACAGTACCACTAAGTACATATTGGTGCGAAATTGGAAAGTGCTGGTAAGACCACTACTAATGAAATTCCGAAAGTAAGGCTGCCGATGATAATTGACAATAATTATAGGTATAGGCCACATCTAGAAATCTAGACCGCGCCATCTTTACGCCTTAGAAAACATATGTCGATGGGCAGCAAAAATACTAAGGTATTATCGTGACAGACTAAAGCTACAGATAGCACAATAAATGGTAAAAAAATATTGTACAGGTCTCTGTGAAAACGGTCGACCCATATTCCTCACTTATACTATGCAAGACCTCTTTCGGAGACATTAACGCCGATTATTCTCATTTTTAAGGATTATTATTTTTATTATTACGAATTTCACTCAAGCCTGTGTAATAGCGTCAACATGATGCACGATTTACTATGCCTATGAATAATGAGCTAAATTCAGATTATTTTTCTCCTTTTATTTAGAATAATTTTCTTTGAAATTCTAAGTTATCCGCCCGGGTTGTCTTACTTAATAGTACGGGGCTACAGTCCGCATGTATTGAATTAAGACCATGTCAAGTTGAGTTACCCTATTTTCAAGCCGCAGCTATCTCAACAGCGAGCGTTTAACAAGCAATCAGCAGTGTACCCTATTATTCTCCCAAACATAAATTGTATGAAAGCGCACATAAATTGCAGTCAAAGTGCTGAATGCAGTAATTGGTTCAAAGCCTGCGCCTGCACCTGTCCCGCTCCGTCTCATTGAAAGGCTATAATCGTCACCACAAGCGATGACTTGGAAATGTCGAATAGAATTACCAACAGCTAACAGGACGTTTGTCATTTACCAGTCCACTTTATTTACTGAATGCTGGGTTGATTTGCAAAACAAATAAATAGTAATAAATAAAATTTATTTATTCAATCAAAAATTTCACAGTAAAGAACTTAGAATTTCACAGTAGTTATTAATTTATTATGTTGTTTTCACCAACAAGTCTCCATAATTGGTATTAAAGTACAAATTCCACCTGTCTACCCACGGGTTGCATAATCGCTTCGATTATATTTACTTCACGACGCGACGCGACATATGCTTTGAATTTATAGCTCTGCGATAGCTAGTGCTAAGTTTATTACCAAAGCCTTTAATAGAACTTTAAGAATAATATATAAATGGAAAACTTTTTTATTTAGGTGATCCTATGTTTGATAATTTAATACGGGTTCTTACCACGATTTTCGTTTAAAATGAATTTTCGACATTAACTTGCCATATAAACTTTTTTCTTGAGGACTTTCGAAGATTCTCTGTTCCTACTTAAAAACTTGTTATACGAGAATTTATCGCACTGTAAAACATTTTGCGAAGTTTCTACAAATTATTTAGGGCTAACACATTGCAGAAACAAAATATTTAAAAAAATTCTGTTTAGAATCCACTTAGTTAACCGACAATTCGGTTACCCTATTCTGCTTTTAATAGAATTAGCTTGCTGGACTATGTTTATGATGGATGGCCAATAGGTGATAGTTTTGTAACTTTCACACAAGCGCCGCTACCACTGGCTGATGTAATTACGCTGATCGTCAGTTGTTCGTGTCAGGCGCACCTCGATCAGCGCGTTTTTGCGCGCTCATTGCGCATGCGCAAAGCACGCCACACAAATTATAATCATGATTGATTTCTATTTTAAAACTCTTAATATTTCGAGGATTTGTTATAGCGTCTCACTAAAGATGCTTAGAATAAATGTAAAATTGTTGTTGTATGTCTTTGTGTACAAATAAAGTATATTGTATTGTACACACGGCAGTACATCAGGTTGTACATGTTGACTTCAATGTTGTCGCCTTTATCTCCATCAGAATAGCACCGGATTTCGTGGTGTAAATGAGTAACCTGACTTGCTGCTTTTTGTAAATTGCCGCCATAGCAATTACACAATATACTCACGACCGACACCACACCAGCACACCTACTACATGTTACACTCGACGTTGCCTTTTACCTCGTTTATAATAGTGACCATAAATATCCAAAAACATTGACTTTTATCAAACTAAAAATTATTTGTAAGATATCTTATGCGAAAACAGCCTGGTTTTTTCTATCCTAAACCTGAAAGAAAAGGTGTTATTGTCGTTTTGCTATCGAGGTATAAGTGCCTTCATACATAAATTATGATAGACTAGGTATATCCATTTTCAGATATTATTTGCAAAGATGCTTGAAAATGCTCGTTAATTATTTTAATTGCGTTTTAATATTAGACGCATGCACCTGCTCTATTGATGTGTCACTACAAAGTTGTAACTCAGGTTGTTCTAATGCCTTAGACTTAACCTTCTTTTGATATGCCAGTAGCTCCTATATTAATCAATGTATGCTTCCAAGTTTCTCTTGTGTAGGCAGTAAATCGAAATGTGACAGAAAGGTAACAGGTTCAATGCGTCTGGTTTCAAAGTATTGTCTTAATTTCATTGTCAAAATTGTCTTAATTTCAATTTTACTTAGTCTCAAAATGCCTGAAATGCATAATAACTGATTTTCCTTCTTTTTTATTTAGAAAATGCAATGCTTTTACTATGGATGCCAGATCACTGATGTACTGTTTATATACTTATTTCGTAAATACAAAAACAACCAGACTCTTCAAACCTGTCATCGGTGACAGGAAGCTAGTAAAAGATAAGCTCCAAACCCTAGCTCATAGACGCAAAGTAGCTTGCCTATGTATTTTTTATAAGATGTACTTCGGGGAGTGTGCTCAGGAGCTGCATGAGCTCATTCCGCCTGCCCCATTCTTCTATCGGACGTCCAGACGCACCGCGGGGTACCATCCCTATCTTGTTGATATCCCACGGATTCGCACTGAGCGCTTTTCATCATCTTTCGTATTGCGCACGGCTAGGGAATGGAATTCCCTGCCTGCGTCTGTATTTCCGAGTTCATATAACCCGAATCTCTTTAAAGTTCGAGTGAATAGGCTCCTTCTGGGTGAGCTTGCTACATCCTCGACCGCATCTTTGCCCTTGGGCTAGATTGTGGTCAAGAGCGAACCCTTCATTAATAAATAAAAAAAACGATTTCCAGTATTTGTTTGACCAAAACAAAAAATATTTGTTTTGGTCGGGGATCGAACCTGCATCCTTCAGATCAGCAATAAAAATCATTACCGACTGAACTTTCAGGCCAGATTGTTTTAAAACGCTGTTGAAATATGTTTAAGCTTGCACTTACAAGCTATGCATGCACGTCTCTTGCATAACGTCCTTTCTAAGATCAACTCGGCTACGTGAGGTCGGGGCTACGCCCTTTCTATTCAGAGGTTTGGTGAAGCTTGTTACTCGCTCACACTATTAATTACACATAGCCCCGGGGAAATTTCGTCACTATTCTGGTGGGAATTAAAAAAAAATGCCTTATTCCTTGTCAGGATCATACAGAAGCTCTTTACAAAATTAAACTCTTTGTAATAATCATTACAATTGATGTAATAAGTGAGACTAACAATTATACTAATTAAATAATTAATTTATTAATTACATTGTATATAACAACAAAGTATGAAATTGTGTAAAAATATAATATAATATTAAATAATGTTATTTTACGTTAAATTTCAAAAACAAGTAATTATAACACAAAATTAATTAGTAATTCTAATCAAGTAACTCCTTAACGCTACAGACTACTAGTTGAAAATCCTCATTGTGCATCAATAATGAGTATTTTCAAAGAAACACATATAAAACAAACAACTTCCAGACAATTACAAAGCCATCACAATTAAATACAACCTCAAATCATAGAACTACTTGTATTGTTGTTGAAACCGTAAAGGACTGACACATGCTCCTCGACTTGGATATGAGGTAATTATTGTAAGACTATAATTGTATTTAGTGACCTGTTTAATCTCCATATACGTTCGTCAACGGTACTCATGTTTGACACTTTCAAGAGTTTCAGGAAGAGCTATAGATCACAAAAATAGCTCGAAAAATTACAACCTAAAGGTGACAATAAATGATCAAGTCATTGTAGTTCCACTGGCGAAGGCCTCTCTCTTTTTTCACATTCCTGGGTCCTGGGACATATCTTTAAAAGTTATCGGTTTATCAGACCATCTTTACAGGGACGACTTCTTTTTCTTTTACCGTTTCGTGGGACCAATTTGTTTGCTTTTTTGGCCCGCTCTTTCGTATCAGTGATTCTTCGATCAATGTTACAGGGAAAAATATAAAAACTCATGTAGTTTTTCCTAGACTATTAAAAGGTTATGACCATGATGTCATACATAAGACTCAACCTGACCACAACACAACAGTTCTACTGACATCAGCATACCATTGACAATATAAACATGCGAACATTCGCAAATCTACATCTACACTAATATTATAAATAGGAAACATTTATATTTTTGTGTTTTTGGGTTTAGTCACTACCTGGCGACTTAGTTACCGACTTACCATGCTTCGCAAATTCTCAGATTCTCAGAAGAATTTGATTCAAACGTAGGTATTTAACCTTTTCAAGAAGATGTGCTAAACAACAGTTACGATTGTGTTATAAAAGTAATGTTACAATATTCGTTTAAATTCAGCGCTGTAGTTCGATGTCGATCTGACACGCCACAAAGGTCAGATTTGTAACCACCTTGACAGATGCTTCGTCAGTTGGTTGCATCACTGCAACAGTGTCCTCCATCGTTATTTTTAGAAAGTTTAGTAAAGGAGTCGTTATGTCAAGTCCTAATGTTTGTCTGTAAAAGTCTGGGGTCCAATGATGGCCACGTACGAACTCTCAGTGCGCTAATTAAATGTCTAAGTTTAGTCTAATTAATACCTTGTCATCTAGCAAACAGGAACTTGCATTGGATACCTAATTAAAGGAAACGGCTACGTTAGCCTTAAAAAGTAAAAGTATTTATAATGGAATAAAGTCGCACCGAAGATAAAGACGGTTGTGAATGTTGTGATCATTGGAGCAAAAAAACGATCTCTTCGATCGGGGGAAGCTGATGATAAATGCACCAGCAAATGCACCAGCAGGGCACCAGCTCCAATTTCCAATTTTAGCGACAATTGAATACGAATATGCCCGTTTCTTTGGCCATGTGGCATCGGCCATTGAGTTTTCAGCAAGTTACTGTGAAAAGAAAATCTCTAAACCATAGAAGGACGATCGCAATCGTGTCCAACTACATAACAGTGTACCGCAGTAATAGAATTAATGAATAGCATTCTATTAAAGTAAAATAAAGCCATTGAACATTCCTGCAAGCTATTAAACAGCTTGTCGTAGAGTGGAGATGTCTCGACCTTATAAGAAAATTATTTAATATGGCCGATGAACACTTTGGAGCAAGTTGTAAGAATACAAAATGAACCTTACAAACTAAAACTGCCTATTTGATTAGGCTAATTACAACGATTCGTGTTGCATTTTTACTAAATGAAACCTTCTACTTTTCACGTATTTTTCTTTTAACTATTTCCAGATGCTTTTACCTCATAGGAGCCCCAAGCTTCACTATTGTTTCATAAACGGCTTAGGAACGCACAAATATTTAGCATTCTTGCTGCTTCTACTATTATATTAAAAAAACACAATCTGCAATTAAGTTACCGACTACTTATAGTACGTAAACTAAGTTACTTATAGAACGGCCATTACACATAGTAAAGATAGGCGTTATCTCGCTATCTACAATAATAAACGCTTGTTGTCATTGTGCGCGTGCGCCGACGGATGCGGATTGTGCAAGCCGCACCTCCTTCCGGGGCGGGCAGTGCTTTTTGTGCAATACCCATGTTTTTAGGTTAACTGCGTTAATCTTTGACATGTCAACACATGGGTTGTTCTGACTTGACGGTTTTTTACGAAGTTATAGATTACTAGCTTTCCGCCCGCGGCTTCGCCCGCGTGGACTACAGGTGCCCAACTGTGAGATAAAATGTAGTCTGTGTCCTTTCCCAGGCTCTAATCTATCTCTGTACAAACTTTCAACAAAATCGGTTCAGTAGTTTAGGCGTGAAAGACGGAGAGACAGACAGACAGAGTAACTTTCGCATTTATAATATTAGTAAGGATTATTATAAGAAATTGGTTTACCTAATGCAAAGACAACCGCATTGGTTAAATTAAAAATGTTGTGTCACTCCCGATATTCATAACTTATAAGTAACTTTGAAACGGCTGAACCATTTTGATCAAATATTGCTAAAAACCATCTTGATTACGTCAGGTTTCAAATAAAAAGAACGGCATCGAAATCGGTCCATTCGTTTATAGCTACGATGCCACAGACAGACAAACAGATACACACGTCAGACTCATACCACACTTCTTTTTATGTCAGGGGTTAAAAATAAATGTTAACCATAATTATAAATCTAAATCTAAATATATAAAACTGACTGATTGACATATCAACGCACAGCCTAAACGGCTAAACGTAGGCACTTGATATTTGGAAGGGACGTAGCTTAGATACCGTAGAGGTGCACTAAGAAAGGAATTCCCGAAATTCCCACGGGAACGGGAATTAGCGGGAAAATCCTTTTGTATGAAAAATCTAAACCGCTTAAGTTAGACGCTTGAAATTTGGCATGCAGGTACCTAGTAAACTTAAAGCTTAGTTACAACAGGATATTGCAAAATTCCCACGGGAACGGGAGTTAGCGGGAAAAAACTTTTGTATGTAAAAATCAAAATCTTAAACTAAATCAATATTTAATAAACTAAATGAAGGTCCATTAATGGACCGTCCATAAAGTGTAATCTGTTCAAAAGAAAAAATTAACACGCAAACGAAGTTGCGGGCATCAGCTAGTGTTAAAATAAAAAATCAATTATGTCATGTCCCATTATTATTTCGCTATGATATAAAGCGTGAGCTTATATTATAGTACATGAGTCGCAATGCGTATGAGAAGCATTTCTATACTCTATCGTGACTATAGTAAGTGCTTACAATTAGCCAGAAGAAATGGCATCGTGTGAATCCAGCTAACCGATTCGTTCCGGGTTTCACTTCAATTTGGCAGTCACGCAACGTCGCGGTTTCGTTTGCTTCCCAAATTTCCAAAATGGCTGTCTTTATTAAAATAAAAAGTCAGCTCACGTTGTTTAACGGCGTCTTCGTGTCGGTCATCAACTCATCTTAAAGTAAACTTGTTTATTTTATTAGTCGAAGTAAATGGGCATTGCATCAGGTACACAATAGGTACAATATCATTGACGGTTTGGAAACTCTGACACCAGGTTTAGTCAAGTTTTCCACGTACTTGATTACCTACACGATAAGAAGAAGAGAGAAGAATAAAGCTCAGCAGAGTTACAAACTACCATAAACAGTAACATTAAGGAAAACCTTGGTATGGTAGTTTGAGTGTGTAAGGTTCTTCTTCAAATCCTTAATGATATGTATGTAACTTTACTAAGTATTATCTTTGACTATCATAAACTCAAGTTTTCATTTGCTATATTAAGTAACCTAAGGCGCTGTTTATAGACAAGCGACGTGGCGCGACGGCGGTTAAAGCAACGTAAAATGAATCTTAAATCTATGGAGCATAGGATTTTTTTTGTCCGTCGCTCGTCTTTAGGCGGCGGATGTTTCTTCATGCTTCTATTTTCGGCAAAAAAACCTTTGCTCCGTAGCTATTAAGATTCATTTTACGTTGGATTGACTGCTGCGCCACATCGCTTGTGTATATAAAAAGTGCGTTAAGAGGTCACGCTTCACTTCTCATTCCCCTTGAAGTGTCCTCGTTAAACCTTTAAGGAGATTAAACTTAGCCTCATTAGTTCATTACTCATTATCTCTCTTCAAACTAATCCTGTTTAAAAGTTCAATTGACTAATAATAATAACCCACTTAAATAGGCAAATACTTCGTGTACGCATGTAGGTTGAAGATTATTCTGTTTTTACATATTTGACACTGAAAACAAGATTTTTATTTGAAACTAGCTTTCCGCCCGGGACTTTGTTCCCGAGGGAATTCGGGAAAATTATGTAGCCTATCCTATATACGCAGGGAAATGCAACATTCTAACGGTGAAAGAATTTTTGAAATTGGTCCAGAAGTTTTTGAGTTTATTCGTTTGACAGTACAAATCTTTCCTCTTAATAATATTATGATTTGAATGAATAAATGAATAATATTAGTGTAGATATTTTTGTAGAATACCAGTTTAGCTTATCTACGTCAAAAACTTCACGTGTTCTGATTCAGCCAATATACATCAGACTACTACTGTAGCAATAGCAACTACACTGGGCGTCAAAAATAAGTAGTACAGTTTTAAAATTGCGATTTCTCCCAAACTATAAAACTTAGACCTTTGAAACAAAAAAGGTTAAAAAGAAAATTTAATCTTATTCAATAAAAACTTCATGTATTATAAGAACTTATAATGCTTGACTTTAAAAAAAACGAATAAATAAAAACACTTTTTTTAAACTGTTGAAAGGTGTTGTCTTACTTAGGATTTTTGTGTTTGACACATTCGCTGCTGATAAAGCAATTGTAATTGAAAAGCATAGGTATCTTCAGAGAGTAAATTTGACTAATCATGCCTCTTTCACCAGAAGAATGTGCAAGAATCTTAGCTTTTCTCGAAGTGGGCATCAGTATGCGTCGTACTGCAAGGAGGGTGGGTGTAACTTTAAGAACGGTTCAGCGAGTAAAGCAAAGGTACGAAGAGACTGGAAACCATCTAAGGAGACGAGGTAATGGCAGACCCAGGTGCACAAGTACCCGAGAAGATCGCTTTATTGTTTCCACTGTGTTAAGAAATCGACACCTTAATGCAGTTGAGGTTCAGCAACAGCTTCTTCGGACCCGAACAGACTACATCAGTGAGAGTACAGTGAGAAGAAGACTTGCTGAAGCTAACCTGAAGCCTCTAAGACCAGCAAATGGCCCCAAACTTGAGACAGAGCATCGCGTAGCAAGACTACGCTACGCCCGTCAACACGTACAATGGGGCGAAGAAGAATGGGCTAGAGTTTTATTCACAGATGAGTCTCGATTCTCTTTATACACTTCAGATGGACGGCGGAGAGTCTACAGACGACCCGGTGAGCGATACATTCAAGCTTGTATCTCGGAAAGAGTCCAATATGGCGGGGGCTCTGTACACGTATGGGCTGGTATCTCTTCAGAGAGTCGCACAGAGCTTGTGGTAATAGAAAATGGGACTTTGACTGGTGAAAGATATGCCTCGGAGATCCTCAACGAGTATGCAGGGCCATATTTAATAAATATGGGTGATGGAGCCATCCTAATGCATGATAACGCCCGGCCACACACTGCTCACCACGTACAAGAGTACATTCAGGAGGTTGGCATCAACTTGATGGCTTGGCCATCGAGAAGCCCAGATCTCAACCCGATTGAACACGCCTGGGATGAGCTTGGGAGGCTAGTCAGAAGGCGCAGTCCACCTCCTGCCACACTCAGGGCTCTAAAACATGCGCTGATAGAAGAATGGGAAAATATTCCCCAACACCGCCTCCGAAACTTAGTGTTCAGCATGCCAAACCGGATCCAAGCTGTAATTAGAGCCCGAGGCGGCAACACAAGTTATTAAATTGTGAAAAAGTTCCAAAACGTGAAAATTAAGTGGTTGACATATCGTTAAAAATTGATACTTTTTAGTATTTATCTTAATTTTAAGTTTGAAACTTTATTCATGCCAAATAAAATATAACTTTAATAAACTTCGTTAAGTTTACTATAAACTGCTTTTTATTTCATAAGTGTAACTACTATAGTTTAGGAGTAATTGCAATTTGAAAAGTGTACTACTTATTTTTGACGCCCAGTGTAGTTGAGCTTGGTATCTTATAGTTAGTAGATTGAAATGTCTAAAATGTGTGTCAAAAATTTTAAAGCTTGTGATAATTGCAGGCACATATAAACCGATAAAGATGATAATAAATATATAATGGTGAACGGAAGCAACATTTTTTATTGCAAATGAGTTACATTCTCACTTGTAATCTACCGAATATATCATACTTAAATAGCCAACGCTACAAACTCTAGAAAAATATTCCGAAAAAGATACATCGGCAGAACTAAGATGTGATATGGCTGGAATACATCAAATATTGGTCAGGCGTCGCCGCGGTACCAGTGTAAGAACTATTTCGTTTCTTCTTACCAGCCCATATACGTCCCCACCGAGGGGCACGGGCCTCCCTTCGAAACACGAAAGGGATTTAGGCCATAGTCCATCACGCTGGCCCAATTGCGGGTTGGTGGACCGCTCATCTTTCGAAAATGAATTTTCTTGGACGGGCGGGTTTCATCACGTTGTTTTCCTTCACCGTTGAGCAAGCGATAATTAGAAATCCGTACATAAATCTGAAAAGACGAATTTAGTGGTACAGGCCCGCACCAGGATTTGAACCCGCGACCTTCGGATTACAAGTCTGGCTCATTACCAACTGGGCTGTCACCCAGTTGGTAATGAGCACTATTCCGTTTAGGCAGATGATATAATTTGTCAATCTCCTATCTATAGGATTCTTTAAGCTATTATCTATCAGTTTTAGTTCTGGCTCTCAGATTATGACGTCCTTCGCGTTAGCTTTCTAGAAATCGCTTAGGCCTAGAAAGCTCTTATCTTTTGGTGTTTCGTTTCCTTCTTTACTGACTCATTTTCTGTGGTAATGTAAAGCAACTTCTGTCATATCTACAGAATGATTGCCATTTCCCAAGTACTTAACAAGTGTAATAATTTAATAAGTACTTTTATTGGCAAGAAAACTTGCACGACATTTTCCGTCACGATGTTTCCTTCAAAACATTTTAATGCGTTTTTGAAATTCCTTTTTCCTGCAAGTTTTTTAATCAACAAGTAGGGTCGGAAAGCTCAGTAAGTTTTAATTAAAATCAAAATTTTAGTTTTTCTAATAACGACTCTTATAATTTACCCCACAGTCCATTTGAATGTATTGCTCGTTACTATACGTTTTCATTAAGTTTTCCGTTGCCAAAAACATTAACTTACATTTTTAGAGATTAAATTTAAACGTGTGACGTGATTTATGTTAAATATGATCTCATACTACTTGAAGTGCTTTTTTATACTAATAATCTACACGGCCACATCATCCATCATAGGATAAAGTCGCTGTCAACTCAGACATTAATCAATTTCCTAGGTCCTAAAGTAGAAAACCTAGCTGCCGAGTAAGGTGATTCCACCAGTAATTAGATGTGGTCACTTTCTCAGATCAGGTATGTCAGCTTTTACTGATAGTTCGCTGACACCTAATACCTTGATTGTAGCGCTGTTTTTTCTTGATAACCTTTACGAGTTTGGATTGTAGTATGCGATTTCCTGATTGTATTGCAGTTTCCGTTTAAGCTTGTACATTGAATTTGAAGAAAGAAACTTCTAACTTTCCATTCAGTTTTTTAATTCATCCGAAGCCCTAGTTAAAGGAAATTTCGTTCTCATTTTAGTTTTTAGTATTCTCTCTTCTTGCATTGTTAGGTACCTTGAATAAATCGATGTTACCATTGAAGCGAAACATTTCCAGGAGATTACACTACAATGAAACCACTTTGTGCAGAGTAAATTTCAGCGAATTGTTAAGCAATCGCTCACAGAAACATGAGTAACATTGTTTTCATTCTCAGCTATGCACCGCTCAATTCATCAACGAGTTTGTACGCCATTCACACGATCAATTCACGACTTTCCTCGCGCCTGAAACACGTGACAAATTGGAGGCTGGATGCGCCCGCGCCGTGACGGATTATCGTTTTTAGCCGCCATGTTGGCGAAAATGGCTCGCGTATTAACCAGCGCAGGAGATCGGCGCTTTCGATTTCACGAAACTGAAAGTGGCTATGTTCGGCGATGTCGTTGACTCCTCTGTTTGTTTGCCACGCCTGGTTGGGCCACAAGACATCCTATCGTGTGTACAACTATGGCTAGAATGCAGCAATTTGGCACATTGATTTATTGTGTTTTCAACCTGTCTTCATTACGACGCGCCGCGCTTCGCTGCTCCACTACTCATTCTCGCTGTTTTTCCTCCACTCTGATTTATAGGGGATGTTACAATTGATCTTTTATTTATGTTTCTCTGGAAAGATTAATCTGTGTATTTCTAGTTACCTTCCTTATGTAATGATCTCCTATTTTTACTACTTGATAACTATTTTCAGATTTTCTTGAATTTATTGTTTTTCTGATCCACAATACTTTTAACCATTTTCATCTATATTATCTGTAAGTTTATGCCAAAGCTGTACATTTTGTATTATTTTTATGAGTCATATACACTCGTCTACGTTTAGGCACTAGAGTTCGCTCGGCTGAATTCATACGGCAATTAAACTTCTAATACTAAAAAACAATTATGCAACAAGCATTTAAATTTGCTCTACTATTTCGGCATTGTACTACCAAACTGTTGAATAATTCATTATAATTCTTAAATGTTTATATTTTAACGCGCAGTAAAGTGCGACAGGAAGGAAAGTAGTTTTATTTTATTTATGTAATTTATTGTTAATGTTAAGTTATGCTTCTGGCCATGCCTTGTTAACTCGCGCTATTGTATTTACTATTAATATTATTTGCCAGTGGTTTCTAACTGGATATCTAAATATATAAAAGGAGAAACTGACTGACTGACTGACTGACATATCAACGCACAGCCTAAACGGCTAAACGTAGGCATTTGAAATTCGGAAGGGACGTAGCTTAGGTACCGCAGAGGTGCACTTAGAAAGGAATTCCAGAAATTCCCACGGGAACGGGAATTAGCGGGAAAATCCTTTTGTATGAAAAATCTAAACCGCTTAAGTTAGACGCTTGAAATTTGGCATGCAGGTACCTTAGTAAACTTAAAGCTTAGTTGCAACAGAATATTGCAAAATTCCCACGGGAACGGGAGTTAGCGGGAAAAAACTTTTGTATGTAAAAATCTAAATCTTAAACTAAATCAATATTTAATAAACTAAATGAAGGTCCATTAATGGACCGTCAATAAATAAAGTGTTATCTGTTCAAAAGAAAAAATTAACACGCAAACGAAGTTGCGGGCATCAGCTAGTTAACTATATTTGTGTTTGTTATTGCATTTTGTCGTATAAGTTCTAGTTATAAGATAACACGTGCGTAGATAACACTCTCACGCCTACAACCCACCCCATCATGGGTCAATAGAAGTAGAACCCTTTGTGCTTCAGCTACTTTTGAGTGTGCCATTAATTAAATCAAGTCTCGCCCACAGCTTTGTCAGATGTTAGCGTTACTATAAGTAGTTTATAGCCACAGCCTGACCTACTGCAGATCACATAAACTGCGTATAAGTTTTCAAGCATGACGATTCTGTACGATCGAGTTTCAGGCAGTATCAATTGTAAGGGTAGATGTTACAACTTGATACTTCGCGGAAAGCTGATGATTCCTATTTGTTTCAGTCAGCCTAATCTGATATTTATCTTCTGGAAAAGGTACTGGAAAAAAAACAGATTAATTAAAGTTCTTCTTGGCCTCAACAAAACACAAAATGTTCAGGTGGGAGTTTAGATAAATACCGTAGACTGGGGTTTACTTTCAAATCTAATCGGCAAGTTCTGCAATTGTGTACAGTATGTGATTGCAGCAGAACAAAAATGTAGCATTTGTAGATAGCGATACTGGGCTGATCAAAGTCACCCAAGATAATAGTACAGATTATTAGTTGTTATATATGGTTAAATTATGTAGAACATTGATTCCAAAAGTGTTCCAGTGTTGGGAAAATCGACGGGGGTCTACGTTGGCGTGACAAATAAATGGGGGTTCACAATTCGTGAGCGGATCCACGAAAATTTATCTGGTTTCGATAGTGAAGCAATAAAATTATTTATTAAATAAAATAAAATAATAAATACTGAGAATTGATTGGTTCCTTGTGCTCTGAGAAGATATTGACAAAACACAAAATGTTCAGGTGGGAGTTTAGATAAATACCGTAGACTGGGGTTTACTTTCAAATCTAATCGGCAAGTTCTGCAATTGTGTACAGTATGTGATTGCAGCAGAACAAAAATGTAGCATTTGTAGATAGCGATACTGGGCTGATCAAAGTCACCCAAGATAATAGTACAGATTATTAGTTGTTATATATGGTTAAATTATGTAGAACATTGATTCCAAAAGTGTTCCAGTGTTGGGAAAATCGACGGGGGTCTACGTTGGCGTGACAAAAAAATGGGGGTTCACAATTCGTGAGCGGATCCACGAAAATTTATCTGGTTTCGATAGTGAAGCAATAAAATTATTTATTAAATAAAATAAAATAATAAATACTGAGAATTGATTGGTTCCTTGTGCTCTGAGAAGATGTCAATCGAGTAAAGTTGGACAGAATTACTTTTTTAATTGCCAACTTTACTTTTTTGACATCTACTCACAGAACAATCAATTAACCAATCAGTACTCACTTTTTTTCGAAAACTGTTAATTCGTGGTTGGAACGCAGCAGCTGCAACGCAAGTAGTTAGATCTAATCTTCATTTTTTCTGTCGAGTTTTGGGAATATGGTAGAAAATTGCCCTAAGCTGGATTGTGGCCAAGATCGAACCCATTTTTAGTAAAAAAAAATGTAGCTGCAGGGGGTCCACCGGAACCAGCAAAATTTTGAAAGTGGTCTATGAGAAAAAAAAGTTTGGGAACCTCTGATGTAGAACGAGGAGATCTTAGTTTGGGCTTGCTCAAATCTGTCTGCTGTTTTTTACATATATGTGATAATAAAATTATTTATTATCAGGCAACTTGGCCAGTCAATTGCATTTTACTGTAAGTAATTAATTGCCCTTGTACTTTAAATAATTGGCCTTGGCAAATTATTGGTCAGTCAGTAATCCAAAACATTGTTACATAGTACTTACATCCAAACCCGACAAATCTTTCTGTTCACAATGGCTGGGCCGTCACTGTGTCCACTGATGTGGTGCGTCACGCGTCATCGCCCTACCAGGTTTCTATTCCAATCGCCACTCGAACAAATAGAGGGGACATGGTTTAGTAATTTACCTATGTACCTATACGAAATGTGAAAATGCATGGGTCATGATGCCCCTCGTCTTTTGCCCGTGGACTTTGTTAAACTCGACTGAGGTAACATCACCGGTGGAGACGTATATGGGCTGGTAAAAAAAATAACCCCAGAAAACGGGTACTTTCTTTTTGCTTTTTACCATCGCACTGCGATCAGCGATTCAATAGTGTAGTTTATGACAGTTTTTTCATTGGATAAAGTCAAAACAGTAATAGTATGTACACACGGTAGTACATCAGGCTATACATATACATATCGCCTTATCTCGCTCGTAATAGCGCCGGCTTTCATAGTGCAAATGGGTAACCTGTAAATGTATAGACTTTCAAGTCATTCAAACAACTTGTGGCCCTTTGTTAATTTGGTTTCTTTCGTTTTAAAGCATACCTAACATATTGTAATATACAATACAATATACTTTATTGCACTCCAACACAAATATGGTACAGTTACATTTTAATACAAAACAGTTATGTCAGCGTACAAAAGGCGGCCCCATTGCTAAGAAGCAATATCTTGTCTATACATATTTTTTAATGTATAATAAAACATAAATAAATTGATTACTTAACTGAATCATGTCCTCATGTACAGAAATTGACAACAGTTGCACAGCCGTGTCATCTATCTATATCTTCTATTCTATAAGTATACATATTAGAGGAAAGATTTGATTGTTTATTTGTTTGCATTGAATAGGCTCCGAAACTACTGAACCGATTTGAAAAATTATTTCACCATTAGAAAGCTACATTATCCACGGTGGACATAGGCTACATAATTTTCCCGAATTCCCACGGGAACGAAGTCCCGGGCGGAATGCTAGTATAGAATAATAGCTTACCCACTTGCATACGATACACCTTTAAATTCATAACAATTCTTACGTAATGCTATTCTCATTAATGTTATCATTATGTCCCTTCGAATTATGGAAACCTCACCACCCTTAACATCATGAGTTTACACTCAAAGGCTAAGCCGATAAGCCTTCTTTACTAATCCCAATCCTCATTTACAGTCACTAAAAACGATTTCATAATACCAACAGCTGAGCTGATTAGCAACTGTTTGAAAATACGTTTGATAGCTATCGCAAAGAATACTTAAATATCGGCAATGTCTCTTTTACTTCATGTTTATGTCCTATATTAGCTTGAAGATGCCATACATATTTATACATACACTCACGTGTATAATCCCTGACGGGGTAGGCAGAGCAACGTGTGGTTTACGTGATGGATGTTTGTTACTGCTATGCAAGAACTCTCGACGGATTTAGACGAAACTTAATTTATAGTAAAATAGCTTAGTCATTAGAATAAGACATATAGGTTTAATTCCCACGGGAACAAAGCCCCGGGCGGAAAGTTAGTTTAAAACTTAACAAACAAATTCGAAATTCAGACGAATTCGTTCACGTTGATTTTGAGTATTTAGGTACGTCATAGTCGAAGATATGCAGTCTCTTCCCTGAATGACTGGTTTAATTATCCTAGGTAAGGTTAGCCTGAGGATTGCCTAAAGCCGGAGCTTCGAGGTTTGACTATGACATTTAAACATCATTTCAAACTTAAAAAACGTGAAAATATATATCTCCATCTGTTTTCTTGAAGATGATACAGTCTTACCTTTACCGTTACGCCCTATTTGGGTCCTTGTAATCCGACCAACTGACGGACAGATGGCCAATCTGCGCCTGCGCATCCATACACCGTGACATGCAAATACTCTTTTGACGTATTATACGTGTTTTTTTGTATTATTTTGTCACATTCGCTTTAGTAGATGGTAGTGACAAAGTAGATGGTAATGGCCGTGTAGTCCCCGGCGGAGTAGAATAGGACCACCCTCTTTCTTACCGAGGTGTCGTACAAGGCGACTAAGGTAAATATGCAAGCAAGTTCATCTGCACACAGAGAAGAAAAACTCTGCAATTATATCAAAACCCTCGCCAACCCGTCTGACACGCGTGGTGGGTGAGTATGGCATTTACCCCTCATGTTATTGAGGGAGGCCCGTGCCGCAGCAGTGGGGACGTATATGGGCTGATGATGAGTGACAAAGTACGAGGAGTGATCAAAAAGTAGTGATAATGACCCACTTGTACAATTCATAATTTACTCATTCATACCAATAATTAAAGATCATTTAATTACGAGGTTAGATACAAAAAATTAAGTCTTAATTTTAAGAAACATAGAAACCGTGTCTAGTTGTTTGATGAATTCCGACGTAAAATATCATTATGGAGAAAAACGAAGTGCGAGCCGTTATTAAATACCTCAGTTTTAAAAGTTAACGACGCAAGAGATCCATCGTGATTTAGTGGAAACTTTAGGTGAGTCTGCTCCACCATATTCTACTGTGGCAAGATGGTCACCTCAATTCAAGACTGGAAAAACATCGACAGAAGATGAGCACCGCTCGGGCCGGCTATCGACGTCAGTTACGCAGGAAAAAAATGAAAAAGTGAAAAGATTGTTCTAGACGATCGTCGTGTTACAGTGCGTTATTTAGTCCAGGAAACTGGCATTTTATATGGCAGTGTTCAATCAAAATTAAAAGATTATCTGAGTATGAGAAAAGCCTCGGCGCGTTGGGTACCCAGAATGTTAACAGAAGATCGGAAGAAAACCAGACTCAATCTTTCAAGGTGCTGGTTGGACAGATTTCATGTGGATCCTAACAATTTTTCGGCTTGATTTGTCACTATCGATGAAACATGGGTTCACCATTTTGATCCAGAAACAATACAACAATCTTTACAGTGGAAAAGACCGTCGTCACCGACTCCAAGGAAATTTCGAACCACAGCATCGGCAGGCAAAGTCATGGCCTCAATTTTTTGGGATCCCGAAGGAATATTATTAATTAATTATCTTGAGAAGGGACACACAATAACAGGCGTTTGTTATGCATCTTCAATAGCTAAATTGAGAGAGGCTATAAAAGAGAAAAGACATGTCAAACTCAGAAAAGGCATTTTGTTTCATCAGGACAACGCGCCGGTTCACACTTCTGCTGTTGCACTGGATGCCATTCAACAAGCTGGGTTCGAATTAGTGGATCACCCACCTTATTCGCTGGACCTGGCCCCCAGTGATTTTTATCTCTTTCCAAAACTAATAGAATACTTGCGTGGTAATAGATATGCCGATGATAATGAAGTGATAGAGGCCGTGGAAGGGTTTTTGGAAGGCCAAGAGAAATCATTTTTTTTAAAGGGTTAAAAATGTTGGAGAAACGCTGGACTCGGTGTGTAGATAGAGATGGAGACTATGTTGAACAAAAAATTTTTGTTATTTAAAAAATATATTATTTTCTGTTTCATTATCACTACTTTTTGATCACTCCTCGTATAAACGGTGTTGAGCTTAAAAGTTGCATGCGTGTTTAATAAATTCTTATGAAGGTACGTCAAACCTGGATAAGTGAGAGCTCAAGGGACCGCGATCTCTTTTTCTCTTAAAGAGGTTTCTCACTAACCCAAATTTCTCGCTTACAGAGTTACAGGAGGGGTCTATAATAGTCTATATCACTTATAGAAGTCTACAAAAATATGGCTAATAGTGACAAATAAGTGGGTACGCACATTTACCTTTTTGAATAGAATATGAGTTCCTCGAACTTATAATAAAACATAACAGACGCACATTTGGTAAATCGAAAAGAATAAGAGTTCCTTGAAATTTAAGACTGAGTCATAAATAGCAAATGTGAAATAGTTTTAACTGTCGCTTATAGCGGTAGAGGCACGTAACAATCTCACTTATGGTTCATGTGTGAAAAATTTGTCTCACTTATACAGATTTATGTTTCTCACTTATAGAGGTTCTACTAGGGCAAAATGACGGGACCTAGCAAATACTCTCATTAATAGAGTTTTCTCCCTTACCCAGTTCTCACTTACTCAGGTTTGACTACTTCTCATAAAAATTATGATTATTTATCTATCTATATAAATAAAAATGAATTGCTGTTAACGAACAGTCTCGCTAAAACTTGAGAACGGCTGAACCGATTTGGCTAATTTTAGTTTTGAAATATTCGTGGAAGTCCAGGGAAGGTTTAAAAGGTGAGAAAACTGTGGCTAAAAATCTCGAATGGAAGAGTCACATTGCATATCATATCTCCTATTATCATCTTAAATAACTACTGCCAAATGCGAAAGCGGTGATAGCCCAGTTGGTAATGAGCCAGACTTGTAATCCGAAGGTTGCGTGGGTTCAAATCCTGGTGCGGGCCTGTACCACTATATTCGTCTTTTTGGATCTATGTACGGATTTCTTATTAATCACTTGCTCAACGGTGAAGGAAACCATCGTGATAAAACCCGCCCGTCCAAGAAAATTTTCGAAAGACGAGCGGTCCACCAACCCGCATTGGGCCAGCGTGGTGGACTATGGCCTAAATCCCCTTCGTGTTTCGAAGGGAGGCCCGTGGCCCTCGGTGGGGACGTATATGGGCTGGTAAAAAAAAAAGCGATACATTTCAAATAAGAAAATAAAGCGGGACTCCTATTGCATCGCAATAATGATAGAAATGAATCACAGAAAGTGACAATGAAAGAACTATAAATTAATTAATTGTGCCCTTTAACTAAACTAGAACAAAGAGTTCTGTCACAATAAGAGTTATGTCGCAATAAGTTCTGAAACAAAATACAAAGGAGACTCGACAATCATTGTTCCTCTGACTCACAGTAAGTTCACAGACCTCACAATTTGTAGACTCACTTTGTTAATAGGCGACGCAATTTAATAGACTAACACAGATGGCAAAAGAAATTATTTTGGTTGTTAAATTAATTGAACATGTGTAAGTTCAACATAATTTTATGATATCAGTATAAAAGTTGGAAGTCAGTCAGATAGACATAGTTCTAAACAAAGTATTTGTTGTTTGTATGTTCCGAGTACTTCCGAGGGACCACGACAGAAGGGAAAACTTGAATAGTGGGTAGTGTGCGTAGCGTTAATGCCTAACTCAATTCATTTTATAAATCTTGTGTATTTTTGTGGTACAGTCAACAGCACATCAGTTTACCACAAACTGTCTTTCCCCAATGGATAGTAAACTATAATGCTTGGAGATAACATTTAAAATCGATTGAAGAAATTTGACAGGTTTGGATAGCATGATGTGCCGTTGTCCCTGTACATGCATGCTCTTAGATTTGACTACTCGAGAAACAGGAGTCAAAAATAATGTCTTTTGTCAACATTTTTCTTAAAGCTAACAACCTGGAAGGGCCTCTTAAGTTTGGAAGGGAGTCCTTAAGCTAGCTATAACTTTATAGCAAACAAAAAAGTGAAGCAATCGCCAAATATACATACCTTATTACTGTAGTTCATGGATATGAATAGGGTACTAGGCAAGTTTTGTAATATTAACAAACTTTCTCATTTCCCCATTAGATGATGAGTCATGTAAAGTACCTAACAAGGTCGGCAATGGAGCCAATACTGTTTAGTCTTGCAATACATAACAAGTTCATTCTTGTAATGTAACACATTGTGCACTGCAGTACTATTGTTTGTTGTGGAACCAACTCTCACACCCTCAGCGCATACGCATATGCGTTGATAATGAATGACTCACGCCGCAGTAGCAACGGTAAGAGTTTGGAGCTGAATAAACATCTGAAATGAATGAGTCATGTGAGAGTGGTTGGAGATTTCAGATTTTGTACGTAATCACGGTAATATACAAAGTGCTATGTTACTATGTGGAACTCCACTAAAAATCTACACCAGCTACTGCACTACGGGTGTCAAAATAAATGTCGTAACACTTTACACTGAATGTAGAAAACAGTTACTTTTCTGTATCAAGTCTGTATTACTGCCGTTACCTCAAACGGGTCAAAGGGCTTGACGATAGCAACTTTCTACAGCAACCTAATGCTCAAGTTCATAGACGATATATATATGCTAATCGCAGCTGTTTTGTTTGCTTTCTTAGTAGTTGTTTAAATGTATATTTCGTTTTTCCTTTCTCTAGAATGTTAGGTGTTACTTTTCCATTGTGTGTTTCTGTAAGGTGTATGTTAAGTATAGTATATATTATATCTATTTATGTTAGGTATATTTTATGTGTGTAATGTAGTTTATGGAAGTATATTTATGTATGTATTTTTGCACCCACATATAGTGTAATATCGTCTTCTCCACACCCAAAGGTTGCCGATAAGATATTGCTTCTTAGCAATGGGGCTGCCTTTTGTACCCTAACTTTATTACTATCCATAATATAACTTTTACTTTGTATCATATTCTGTAATGTTGGTGTGCAATAAAGTATCTTTGTATTGTATTGTACGTGCAGAGTTGGAGAAATTGAATACAAGAAAATGTTTAGAAAAAATATTATTTCTAGCGCTTTGTCCCGTTTCAAGATTAAGGTTTGACCTTAATCCAGGAATTCAGTTTTCTTCTACACTAATATTATACAAAGGAAAGATTAGTATTTTTGTATGTTTGTAGTGAATAAACTCACCTTATCTATAATTTAAACAGCTTTACTCACGTTACCAAAAATTGGCATTCGGCCGACAATTAAACTATAATATTAGTAAAACTATTGGGCCGATTTCAAAGGTTTTTTCACCATTAGAATGCTAGATTATCCTTGAATAGCATAGGTTACATATTTTTCCCGAATTTCTATGGGAACGAAGTTCCGAGTATATTAATGACGACCCTTAAGTTTCCTTAGAATGCCTAAGTTCTTTTGTGGAAATCACTTCAAGGGCTGCCCCTTTTCCGACACGCCGACCGCTTGATATGCAATACAGTACTTTTTAACCCCCGACGCAAAAAGAGAGGGGTGCTATAAGTTTAACGTGTCTGTCTGTGTATCTGTCTGTGGTATCGTAGCTCCCAAATGGATGAACCAATTTTCGTTAAGTTTTTTTTATGTCATAGATAATTTTATCCCGAGTGTTCTTAGCCATATTTCATGAAAATCTGTTCAGCCGTTTAAAAGTTATAAGCAATCGAATGTCGGGGGTAATTCAAAATTTTTAATTTTAGTGTTATTTAAATTCTTAACACGTTGGTGAGTTATTGATTGACAATGGATACTAAGAAATTTCATAATAGCTCCTTCATTTCAAAGATTGGCATGTTAATTTCTGTTACTTAAACAATTTACAAATACATTGTCATAGAATATCTTTCATCCAACAAATACCGTTTAGCACGGCGCCGTTTCAAAACGCTACTGTCCTTGTCGGATAGACAGACAAACAATAACTGCTCATGTCATGTAACAATAGTTCATGAATATTCCTCGTGCCGTCTTGTTAGCGTTGGGTTTTCCACTGAGAAAACATCTTTTTTTTACTCACAAGTGAGGTATATCTGTCGTTGTGAGATATGTTATGAGGAGAGTAAATACTAAACTGTGGTTTGTGGTTTCAAAGTGTATGCTTATAATAAAGTAAGAATGAGAAAATCATGTACGAATTACGCATTCTCATAAATGTCAGTTTTTCCCACCTTCCCCACAAGATTCCACTTCTGAGATTCCTCTGCATCCTTTTTTTCGCCTGTTTTATAGAAAGTGTCTTCCCTTTATGCCTCTTTTGTAAAAGCCATCTCTTACGGGAATTCTAATAAATAATGTTTTTGATTTAATTACTACCAAAAAAACCGTGAAATCCTTACTTAATATTATAAATGCGAAAGTAAGTCTGTCTGTCTGTCCGTCTTTCACAGCTAAACTACTGAACCGAATTTGATGAAATTTGGTACAGAGATGGATTAGAACCTGGTAAAGGACATAGGCTAGATTTTGTCCCACAGTTGGGCACGATATAACCTGTAGTCCACGCGGGCGGAAAGCTAGTATAAACATATAAACGTGACAAGAGCACAGCTCTTAAATTGAAGAAGAAGATCGCGGGGTATCTAACTTTTTTTAAATATTTGCACAGTCCCTTGCTTGAGATATACAAATATTATTTAAAAAAGAAGTGTGCACAAAGCTTTCGACACTTTTTAAATTATACCCTGAAAATCCTGTCGTCTTGTCTTGATTGACTTGTTGCAAGCTTTTTGCATAATACTTACTAAACATAATGCAATTGGAAATCTTATTTGCATCTTAAGTAAAGATTATTTAAGTATGTATTCACTCAATGCGGCCAAGGTAATAATCACATTAGTTAACATACATACATTAATAATTATGTGGGTTACTCATAACTAACAGTCAATCGGCGAAATTTTATGTTTTTTCGAGAAAGATCATGAATATTTTAGAATTTAATGAATTCGATTGGCGATAATGTGGTAATCAATGATCAGTGACCCCGACCTTCAAGTTTTGTAGGTTTATTAGCTTTTTACCGGCGACTTCGTTCGTCTGGAATAGTAAACTAATGTGTAGATCCAGTGCCTGATGTACCAGGTACCGACCCACTAAATTTCATCTACTTAAATCATTCAGTTGTTTTGGCTTGACAACGGGACAAAATCTCAGATAAACACATTATTATTAAATATATAAATAAACGCTACCTATTATTTATTCTGTGACGCTACTCAAAGGCCCACGCTAAGGTTTTCCCTTGTGTCACAAAGGCAGACACGAACACCCATGAACTGAAAACATACATGTTTTAATAAATTAAATAATAATAATAATAATTTTACCCGACCGTGAATTGAACCTAGGACCCGTCGGTCAAGAGGTAGCGTCACTACCACTCGACCAAATCAGCCGTCGGGGATCAAAGGGTCTATCTTATCGTAACGAAGGGTGTAAAGCTGTGATAATGATTTGCCCACTAGTGGGTCAGTTCAGTAATACTATGAACGAGTAGCGATCTATCGTATTATGTGTATTAATACAGCGCAGAAGAAAAACATATTATGTGAAACGGAACCGGCTTCTAACGTAATTTCATGTTACTGAAACTAAAATTATAGCTAAAGTAAAATTATATCTTTATAATTTTATTTTTTAAATCTTTCAAAATAATTCTTCGTTTTTATTTATTGAAAGTAATGTATTTGTTTGTTTGTTTGCAGGCATCCACAATAGACGGTCGACGGAAAGGCGCGTGCCTCTTCTGCCAGGAGTACTTCATGGACCTGTACCTCTTAGCCGAGCTCAAGACAATCAGTTTAAAGGTAATACCAGTAATACCATACTACCTACTTCAATAACTATAGGTTTTGATTTCTGACAGCCGAAATAATTTGTTTTCATTGTGAGAAATATCGACTATCAAGATCAAAGACTTAGATTACAATTTTTGTTTTCACTGGCGTATAGACCAACACAAAGCTTGCTGACGTAAGTACCAACTAAAACAATGGGAGTTAGGGTTTGATATTTTAGAAGGCCATTGACGTTAGACTTTGGCGTAGGTTGATAAAAACTGTGCGCATTGTATGATTACTTCTCTGTCTCACTTTTAACTTCACCATAAGACAGGTTTTTAGTTTGACTCGCCTTTGTGGGTCTATAGTCCGGCAATCTCGTGCGCGACCGTCCCGCGGGGTGACAGACGAGGCGGGGACCAGGTAGCGCGTCATTCTAGCACACACGCGTTCCTCTTCCTCGCTGATATCTTGGATATCTCGTCCCCGCCACCGTCTGTCACCCCGCGGGACGGTCGCGCACGTGATTGCCGGACCATATACTATAGATCCTAGAGACTATAGGATCCTATGTGAATGACCAGGATATCGAGTAAATAGATTTTTTAATATTGACGTGTGTATCTGTGGCATCGTAGCACCTAAACGAATAGACCGATTTCGATGCGGTGTTTTTTTGTTTAAAATCGAGGTGGTGTTCACTTTATATTGTTTTTCAGTGAAAATAGTATAACCTGTTGCGCTGGCCTCTGGCAGTATTAAACTTACTAAGCAAATATCTAACTTACTGTTAAACATTTTATGTAATTAAAGTTTTTTTTTTACTATTATCATGTTAAACAAATTCCTTATTAAATCTGTAGGTGACAACAGTAGACATGCAGAAGCCACCGCCCGACTTCCGCACTAACTTCGAGGCCACACACCCGCCCATACTCATCGACAACGGCCTCGCCATCCTCGAAAACGAGAAGATCGAGCGCCACATCATGAAGTCCGTCCCTGGCGGGCACAATCTATTTGTACAGGTAAACAATACTTCTTTAAGTTTAAAAAATATAAAAATCAGTCTTGAGTTGAGACTTCCTAAACTTTTCTGCCTCTACTCAACGACTATGGCCTAAAGGCCACAAGTCCACAAGTATGGGTTATTTGTAGGATATTGTTATATGTATGAAAATGACTTCCTATTTACCTATTTATATTTATTTTGTTTTCTTAATTTTTTTTGTCATTACTTTTGCGCTACTCCCGGTTTTCTTGTCTTTTCCTTTCGCCTTGGGTTGCCTGGAAGAGATCGATGTTAAGCGATAAGGCCGCCCTTGCATATTTTTGGTTGTTTGTATTGTATGCTTTGTCTTACATTTTTAAGTACGTATGCAATGAAGTATTTATTTATCTAAGCATGCCATACACGTTGAAACGAAACAGCCCCATCATCCCCGAGAGCAAGAATGACTCATAATTGACCATTGACTCCCGTTCTCTACAAAATCGACTATAATAACTGGTTTACTAAAAGGGCTGATAGATACAAAAATACTAAAAAAGTCTAATATTGCAACAATTAAATTTTTATTTTGCTTGGCCAGTTAATAGAGACTTCTCTTAATATTGCACTGCAGTCGAACAATTCAAAGTTGAAATCAATATGTTTGTGTGTAAAACTAATTCAACGAAAACTTCTTTTTCTTTCTCAAAACTTGTTGTCATTACATGTTTACTTTCAAAATATCTTCTTTTTGAGAGATACTAAGGCCCGTGTTACAGAAGGAGACTCGAGTCTTGATCAATATTTAAGTATTGATTGTCTCTTTCTCTCACTATCAAAACGACAAATACGAGTGCTACTTAAGTATAGATCAAAGTCTGAGTCGCGTTCTGTAATACGGACCTGAGATTCATTTGCTGAGGCCAGGTTTTTTTTTTATTATTATTATAAGATGGGCCAACTCTTGACCTCAATCCTGACCATAAGGTCAAAGATGAGGTCGACGATGGAGCGAGTTAACCCAGAAAATGCCTATAAAGGCACTGGCACTCCCACGCACCGACGGAACACAGCAAGCTGTTTGGCGTCGGACTTCGGTAGGAGGGTTACCCTATTTTCTTTGCAAAACTGTTCTTATCCTAACAGCACAGCGTGCTCGCTTGTGGTAACCTGATGTGCGGACCTTTGTACTATTAAGTTAAAATCACATTTTACTCATTGTACAGTCCCTTTAATTCGATATTTATTAATTACAATGCAAGAGCACATATCTCCGATCTACGCGCGAAAACGATCTGTCAAACGGGGCCGACTAGTGCTGTTCCACACCGCGTGGACTGGTAGTGTTGTACCACTTGTATCGTCGATCGATTTTCTCTTAACAGTACTTACTTAACTTATTTCTATCTACAAGAAGGATTTGCTCTGATGTTTCAGGACAAAGAAGTGGCGTCTCTGATCGAGAACCTCTACTCGAAGTTGAAGTTAGTTCTGGTTCGCAAAGACGAGCAAAAGTCAGCCGCCCTGCGCGCGCACCTCGGGCGTATCGACGCACTGCTAGAGCGCAGGGGAACCAGGTATGTAATACATTAAATTGAAAGAAAAAAAAAAGTTTAATAAAGCAACCCTAATTTAACATTAAAAAAACTTAACAAAACTTTAATATACATTATAATCTAAAAGTAAAAGGTTGGCTTTAATAAGCCTCCACTAAGCAATGTTGTGATCGCCCACGGGACTACAGCACTGATCTTCCGCTTATGCATTCCACTTTATTTACCTGTTCCTGTCCCGCTGTCTATATTTTTGTATCCATAAAAAGGATAGATTTATGGACACAAAAATGATGTCTTCTCAATTTCAATGCCACATTTCAATGATTCAATCGAACATTTTTTACTCAAACATTTTGTAGAACTGACAACAAAAAACGAATTTCAAACAAGTCAAATCAATTTCGAAATTTTGAACGACAGCGAAATAATAAAGGTGCCAATGAACAACTTGACAAATATCAACAAAAAAAACTCATGCAGGAATGCTACAGTGTGTACGTGTATGCGTGTGTGAATACGTGCGTGCATACGTGAATACGTGCGTGCGTACGGACATGCGTATATGTAATCAAATCGCACAAGCTAAATACCAACCGCCTGATGAGCTAAAACATATCATATGGAATGCATTACAAAATGAAAGTATACCAAAAATGTTAAGACTTTAAATTAGCAAAACTGTAGGGGGTGATATGATTCTCCTCATGAAACTGAACAACTTTCCCCAAGGAATATGGGTCAAAATTTGAAAAAGAACCTTTTTCGCCTCTCCATACAACTTAAGTCGAAAAATGTTGGTGGTACGTTGCAGGTTCCTGACGGGAGACACGATGTGCTGCTTCGACTGCGAGCTGATGCCGCGTCTGCAGCACATCCGCGTCGCCGGGAAGTACTTCGTCGACTTCGAAATACCGGTATGTACTACACTTTACATAAGATCATTTAGTGATTTGAAAACTGACAAAAAGTTCGCCACATACTTTTGTTTCATATACATACATATATTGTTTAGATTTAAATATTGCGCCCGCTCTTGATTTCACTTAGCGATTTTTTCATACCCAAAGGTTACCTGGAAGAAATCGCTTGAAGCGATAAGGTCGCCTGTATTGTACCTTTTTATAACTTTTTTTTTGTAAGCGTCTCATTATTGTATTTTTTTTCTAAATTGTGCAATAAAGTATATTGTAAGTAAGTGTGAACCTACAGTATAAAGTTACCATTACTATAGGAGATTAGATTCAGGTTATAGGAACTCGGAAACAGACGCACAGAGAGTACTTAGCAAATTTTTAAAATGACATGAAGAGAAGCGCTCAATGGGAATCTGTGGGATGTCGACAAATCAAATCAAATATTTTTATTGTGTATCGAGCAAAGGATGGTACTCTGCATTGCATCTGGTATGCTGATAGTAGAAAAACTTGTAAAAAACACATACCTAGTAAGCTAGGCTTCGCATGTATGAGCTAGGCTTCGCATGTATGAGCTAGGCTTTAGAACTTGTTTTTACTTGGATTCTCATGTAGGACTGTCAGTGAAAGAAAAACTTATAATGTGCCAGCTACCTACTCTTCCCAGGTTTACAGTAAAATGTCTGTAAGTGGGATGCGAGGGTTTTGCTGTATAATGGTCGAAAGGATGACCATCTCTCACCATTATATAACATGTAATAACATGTTAAATCTGATAACCCTCCAAATTTGTGTCAAACGTGGCATCTAGTGGTTCTAGGACCAGTGATTCCCCTCGATCGCGGTAAGTTTGAACCTGTTTTCCAAACCTAAACCGCTTACGTTTCTATTGTATTTTGAGACAAAGGAAAGTGGTTTAACTTAGGTAAACACGTTCAAACTTATTGCAATCGGGGAGCTGCTCGATTAGTGATAATAGACCTGAGCGTATGTATGTATGTAAGTCCTGTGGTTTGCAGGCGACATTCCGCTCCCTGTGGCGCTACATGTACCACATGTACCAGCTGGACGCCTTCACGCAGAGCTGCCCCGCCGACCAGGACATCATCAACCACTACAAACTGCAACAGGTCGGTACTCATACTCACTCACAGACATTATAACACTAACACTGCCAAATTAAACAATCTAAAAAAGCCTGCAGGCCCAGTCCCGAGTAGGTCAAAGGTGTCTTCCAATTAATATTCAAATTGTAGTCCCCGAATACTTTTACTGAGGGCCATGTTATCATCAAAGTAACGCAAAATGAAGTTTAATAGTCACCGCGTCACATAGCTTGTGTATAAACAGCACCTCACTGATAATTCCTTCCGATAGATGGCGCCAGTGTATCACCTAAGATTGTTGAATGTGGTGCCTTTAACATGGCACTCAGTAAAAGTATTTGGGGACTACAATTGGAATATGAATTGGAGTAGATGCTACCTTTGACTTACTTGGAACTTTGCCTGTGGGCTTTTTTGAGAGGCCACTCTGGAATAAATTATGACGATGATGTTCCAAGCTTCGCCCTATGTAGGGCTTGGCTTTCGGCCTTGCCCTAAACGCGGTTTGGCCAAGTTGGCCTCCTCTCGCTTGCAACTTGTTCGAAAGCGAAATTTCAAAGTATGAATCGAACGCTCCGGACTTTACCCTGTCTTATTATCTATACCAAATTAGAGCCATTGTTTTCTTGATATGTCGAAAAAATAGGCGCCATCTTAAATTTAGTTGCTAGATTCCAATATTTTTATTTTCAAACAAAATCACGGACACCAAATAGGGACAGTATGACATCTGAGCTTGGAAACTCTGTAACTTAGATGTTCATGTATTCCACTAGTTTGATTATTTAATACAGACCTTTTGAAGATTTAACCAGCTCTCCTATCATACGTAATTAGACTTCACTCTCTTGGCAGTTAATTGCCAAGGAAAACATAACCTTAAGTATAAGGCTAAAAGTTTGCATTTCTTTTGCATTCGATTGTCGTTGAATTGCAAAAGGAAGCATATCCAAATTCAAATGAAAGAGAAATTGAAACTTCTCTTAGTACAAATAAGGGTCAATTTTCTTTGTGTTGATTCGGAAGTCTATTCTCTTATGAAAGAGGTTTAATTCCGTATGCTAGAGTAGCAGGAAACATTATTGAAACTTGTTATGATTTCTAAATACATATATTGTATTAGTAGTAGTTTTCCCTTCTTACTTTTCTTTCTAATGGGAGCATCATCTATTTGTCCTGTCCAATTTTATGTGTAGAAGTAGTTTCTATCAGTCCTCGTATTCTAAATCATTTGATAAGACTACCTCTCACTGTCATCTGTTTAGCGCAAGAGAGAGACGCACTGAGTCTTTGTGAGTATCGAATGATTTGGAAACGTGGCCTGGTTTATCGTACCTAATATTTCAAATGGGATTTTTTCTTTCTAATAATACATTTAATGGGTTCCTATTTTATCTATTGATATACACACATCAAAAAAGTCTAAGCAACACGCACGATTTTTCATACAACAGAGGCCTCTTTGAGAAGCTGTGAAAAGTATTTAAGACACGTATTTTTAATAAAATCTTTAGTGTGAGCAAGTTCTATACCTGAATTTTCAATCCCTTTGAAATTCAGGTATAGAACTTGGTCACACTAAAGATTTTATTAAAAATACGAGTCTTAAATACTTTTCACAGCTTCTCAAAGAGGCCTCTGTTGTATGAAAAATCGTGCGTGTTGTTTAGACTTTTTTGACGTGTGTAGTTAAAAGAAGTTTTTATTAAGTTTTACATTTGTGTGGAAAAGTATTCTCAAGTTTCACCAAAAAAAAGTCACAACCCCATATTACGAAAGGCCCTTCGCAAATTTACGTTGACCTAAGGTCCTTCGAACAAGACGTCGCGTCTTAAAAAAAAAAAAGAAAAAAAAAAGAAATCTTAACGTAAGCGTATCGTAATACACGCGTAATACGAGAACACAACGAGCACGTACATCTTCAAAAAAGTCCGCACTCGCTCTTGTACTTCGCGCGTATACGCTGGCGTATGATACGCTTACGTTGCGACACCTTCATATGCGAAGAGCCTTAGTCGCTTCTAAGAATTTGTTACTCCTTTATTTTAGCTGGTTTATTGCAATTCAACGTATATTTTAAAAAATGGAAAATGAACCACTATGTGTTAGTCAAAAAGTTTTGAAGTCATTAATTTGCTCGGGAATTTAGTCTAGTCGGACTTAACTTTCAAAAACGTGGGAACTTTGTGCAAAATTCCAGTTGTTTAAGGATAAGGCAGTGAGTGAATCGAGACATGAATTTGACTTAGAAGTGTGATGCATTTTCTATTTCACTGAGTCCTAGGTACAATCTAAATCTTATATGGGGTTTTTATATCATTATTATTCCCTTATAATTAAGGCGGTTGCTGAGGTGTCATTTTCATACAACACGTTTCATCAATACACGCCGGACTGAAAGTATATCAGATTCTCCAAACTACTTTGAAAAATTGTTTAAAAATCTAGTTTTCGGCAACCGAATAAAATTATTAATAAATCAAACCATTTTTAAATTATAAGTCTTCGAAATTATTAAAATTTTTGCCTAGCTTCTGTTTGTGTGCGTTACATTTACAGAAATTGACAGATACATAGATAGGAAATGTTTCCCGCCATACATAAACTGGCCGTTCTGAGACGTGATACTGTTTAACTTTGTTTCATAAAAATTAATGTAAAATGAGTTAAATATCGCGTTATTTTAATTAAATTTAAATTAAAGGTAACATATATATATATAACAAAAACTACTTATAAACGCTTATACTTATTTATTTTAATTTTTTACAAGGCTTTATCCGAAATGTATAGTTTTCAAACGCATTTTGATTAATGTCAGAGATTTTGAAATGTGTCAAGTTGTCATTGATTTGTTTGTTATGATTATAATTTTTGTAGATTTTGTATTTCCTCTAATTTGAGAATGGTACAAATGGTTGTTCATAAGAACGTCCGATTACCATTAAATTGAAATAAGCAAATCACCTAACAGCTTACGCGTGACCGAGGCCGAATCCCAAGCTGTCTCGAACTATATTTTTCCTAAAACATGATCATGAACCAAAAAATGCGTCGTAAGTATTTGTAAGCCGTAGGTAGGTATAATAAGTGAAAATTCTAGTAACAGTAATCTACAACAAGTTTTCATTTTATTGTAGCCGTAGAAAGGGTCCCGTTCTGTTTTCCCACTAAACTGAAAAGCTTTTCCCAGGGATCAGGTCAAAATGTGAAAACAATAGTTTGCCTCTCCATTCAACTCGAGTTATCAGCTAATTTACCTACTAAGTAGGTATGAAAATTTAAGAAGTCGAATTTATTTTGAGAATTTCAAATAGGTTCTTTGAGGAAAGTTTTCAGTTTTAAAGAAAATTAGCCTGTAAACTCTAAAGGTTCGTTTACTTATCAAAGTCGCCTTATAAAAAGAAATGCCTTATAAAGAGAAACAAGCCCCCCGCTTTTGAGAGTTTATAATATGCTCATTATTTTGAAAACTTCATTTTTGCAATCAATGAGCATTTGACAGGCTCATTCATTGCCTTTTTCTAGAGTAAGTACCTAAGTAAGAAATAATTTCATTACAGATACAGGGTCAACTCAGAACATTGGGAAGGGGGCATTGGGACAAAACTAATTTTTATAAAACATACATGCTGCCAAAAGAATGCCTTCCAAGATCCACCGTCTTATAAAGGGCCCAACAAATACCAATCATAGTTTTGGAAAATAAAATGTTGATTTAAAAAACTTCTAAACGAGTCTCTCATTTTTTTTTACAACCTGGTATGATTAGTTATTAATTCAAATCCCTAGAAACACCAGCCAAGTTTGCCACACATTTGACTTTACCTACACGATAAGAAGAAGAATTCAAATCCCTAATTCCCGACTAATATTACAAATGCGAAAGCAACTCTGTGTGTCTGTCTGTCTCTCAGTTAAGTATGCTTTCACGCCTAAACTACTAAACCGATTACAGAGATAGATTAGACCTTGGGAAAGGACATAAGCTACGATTTATACCATAGCTGGGCAACCTGTAGACCATGCGCGCGGAGCCGTGGGCGGAAAGCTAGTTATTTATAATTTAATACGATATATCCTCAAGTGTTCAGGCTCATTATGACATTTTTCTTAAAATGTCCTTTCTCAAAATGTTCTTTTCGCGTAATATCGTTTTCGAAAAAGGACGTTTTCAAAAAGTGGTCAGGCTAATTACGTCTTTTTCTCAAAACGTTTTTTCGCAAAATGTCCTTTTCAAAAAAAACTTATGTACAAGCTTTGGCTTACTAGGTTATTTTAATTTTTGATTGTTTTTTTCAATTTGGAATCCATGATATTTTTATTAATATGTTTTTTATAGACATACACTGTAGAGCTTATACAAAGTATAAGTGTCACAGATATATTAAATAATATCTGTAATAATAGTATGATCACAGATATATTAAATAATATCTGTACATAACTGTTTTGTAAGCAAGTATCCGCAATTGTATTTCTCAGTAAGTGAACTATGCAATTTCTTTTGAGAAATAAATTTCTTAAACCATAGATCATGATCGGCTCCAAATAACCATTTTTCCCGGAAACTTAAAGAAGGTATTGTTATCTACTTTAGCGCTACGTAATGTACAGAATGCGATATAGGTTTTTGGATGTTTATGATTTACGCTATTATTATAATTTTTTAATATAAAATAGACTATAATTCAATAAATAATTTAATTTTAAAACAGGAAACCTTTAAAATAAGCATTTCAAAAGGAACGGAACGAGGCAAAAACTTGGGTCATTGACTTGGGTCGTGGGTAATTTTTATGTGAAACGCTGGCAAGTTTTATGCCTTCCTGAAATCACACTGACTGAGACCTGCTATGTCTTCCAAAACGATTCATGAAAATGTATGGGACGGTTTCGCACAAACTGAAACCCTGATTCAAGCTGTCATTCTGAACAATTTTACAGCGGAATTTTTCACGCGTTTCTCGTGGTTACACTGATTGTGACACCAAATTTCACTCGTTCCTTGTGGCAACACTGGCTTTTACACAAAGATAACTTTTCCCATAGGTAACACCACACTAGACATCGCATCAATTATCGATAAAACACATCAGAATGTTTTTTAAATGATTTTATTTAGCTTGCCTTGTTATCTAGTAATTGAAATTTGACCCCTTCCTTTTGACTGATTGATCTAAAATTTTGTAGGTATGCACCTTTAGTTTGGATGATTATATACTTTAATACATTCGGTATCATTGTAAACCAATATGGCTGCCAACATTTTTTTTTTTGATTAATTCCATAGATTGATGAGGAGAGTGGTGTAATGACAGGTACCTAGCACATATCGAATTATTTTTTAGCTTTGAATACCTTTTCTACATCATTTTAATATTTATTTTCACCAAAATCGTTTAACTTAACAAAAATTTTCACTCATTTTTTTCGTAATGATAAGCTAAATATTCAAAGTCAAACTATTATGTAACTCCGTTTCCAGTAGTGAACTACTAGCAAAAAAATTCAAGAGGATTACGACATTAAGATCCGTGTTGTTAAGTTCTTCCGTTCTGATATTTGGCTGGTTTTTTTTTTGGAATAATAAACCATTGCGAAAAATATAATCTGTTGTAACATTAATTATTAAAGAAAACAAACTTCATTGTGATTTAAAAAACAAATTTTCAAATTATTTCTGTGAAGAAAATCAATTTAAGGAGCTCGTTGTTCTATAAAACGAAATAACAGAGAAATAGTGTAATCCTTCCTTCCTCGTGTAGATGTTCGAAAGATACAAATGAAATATCAAAACGGTGTCTATACGTAACAATGTGTACCTATTAAAAATACCCTTTTTCAGAAAAAAAGGTTCTGAAGAATGTCCTAAGTCAACTGACACAATTTTTAAGTTCCTGGGCTAAATTTTATTTAAAAGCAATGTAATTAATTTTAATACTTTAAAAAGCGCAAGGCTGTCATGTTTACTAATGTCAAGTATATGAATCTATGACATTAATGGATGACTAACCGCGCAACTGATTCCTAGATTTGCGACCATCTTAATTTTGAATTTAATTTTGGATTTCTTTTTATTGGGTTATTTTGAAACACTTGCCGACGTAACGTAGTATGTCGTTTTGATTGGTGTTCCACCAAATATGGTGGACAGGCTGTATGTTGTCTTTTTATTCTGATAAAAAATATTATCTCTCATTTATTCTGAAAAAAGTAACTACATTTCTTTGCAATTTTTTTTGACCTGACTAATAAAGTAAAACCACAAATTAAGAATTATTTGTAACTGTTATGATGTTTATTGTAGAGACGATATAACACGATGTATATCCATTGGCTGTAAAATTTCTGCCCTTAATTTCATCAAGTGGATTTTATGGGACTATAACGAACTTATAGACTTCAAATTTAAGAGGGTTATTAGTCGACAATTGTTAAAATACCCTGACTCATTCAAACCGAAAAATAGATACTCTAATTCGCTATCAGTTCAGATAATACCGTTATGAAATAGCATAGTCAGAAAAGCACAACTTTGAATATTTTACTTATTAATACGAAACCACATTCTAATGTGTTACATCGATACTCGATAGTCGATCTCTTCTGCGTTGATACTAACGGGGAAAGGGTCTTCGACGTGGTTATACTCGTATAACAGCCAGGATAACAAAAAAAACGAGTGAAATCTGATGTAACAATCAATATAACGTGATAACGTGAAAATTCCACTGAAAAGTTCAGAATGATAGTCTGAATCAGGGTTTCAATTTTTGCAAAGCCATCCCTTAATATGAAACGTTTTGAAAGAAATATTTTATGCTTAAGCTGGTCACAGTTGGTATGCTTTCAGGGAGGTATAAACTTGACAGTATTTTCTTTTACAAACATTATGTCCGTCATTTTGAATTGTAATTTACCTATAGCAACATTTATGACACACAAGTTTGGTCTAGTGGTAGTGGCGCTGCCTCTTGATCGACGGGTCCTGGGTTCGATTCCCAGTCGGGGCAAATATTTGTGTGAAAAGCAAATGTTTGTTCTCGGGTCATGGGTATTTGTGTTTGTCTTTATGTGTGTTCCGAGGGACCCACGACACAAGGGAAAACCTTAATGTGGGCCTTTGAGTGTGTAACGTTTATTATTATTATTATTATTATGTAAAAACGTATATCCGTCAATCTGGGTTTCAAAGTGGATGTCCCATATCAATATTTAAAATAAAAAAAACTTGAAAAAATTCGGCTACCTTGCATTTTTGGGGCCCTATGTAAAGCTCGACCTTTGTCCTCGCTTTATAGGCAGCTTGACTTAGCCTGTGGCCTCACCTCCCCGTGAGACGTAATTCCCGTGAGACCCCGCCTAGACGTAATTCAGTTCAAAATAATATGTGAGTCATTCTTAACAAAAAGACATTTTACGAATATAATATTTTGCGAAATGTACAATATGAGCTTGGACTTTTTAAATTTTCAACACCATGACGCAATCCAGATTTCCTACCTAGATATATATAGGTGCCTACTAACAATCAGCTTCGGCTTCGAAAAGGTATTGCTAAGTGAAGCACAAAAACAGTCACCTATCATAGTCAACTTTTAGAATGGGGTAGGTACCTAACCTTAAATACTGCTTTTAAACATGATTGCATTTATTTTTGAGTGTTTTGAAGCACAAAAACGGTCACCCATCACGCTTTAATTCTTCAGAAGGTTGCCTAACCTCATTGACCGCATTCAGATTGTCAATGAACTGAATTTTGTGTGCTCAAGAATCGAAAAGCGGCTTTTGAGAACTGAGCGTAAAAACACGCTGAAATGATAGTGATAAGTGACCAATATGCTAGAGAAGTTACGAACTCAAAATTTTGATTTGTATTTAGATTCCTAATAATCTGACAGATAAAACGCCTCCTACCAGTAAATTGACAGATAAACACGCGAGAATTTATGAATGAAACTCTCAATTCGAACGTCTATGTGTGCGTAATAAACTTTTATTGCACGTTTTCGCAATACATGGGAAAATAAAACATTAAAATAAACTGAATCCTTACTATAACAGTCAAAGATAGATACAGGCTTTCGGCAATTTCAAAACATTATGCAAAACTTGTCTTAGTTATGAAATAATCGACAAAATCATGACAAAATTACCAATTCTAAAAACAGCGCCATCTAGTGGGACTTTTTCAATTTTGGTTTCACAGCAACCGCCTTAATAATTATATTGAGTGACTTTTAATCGGCTGAATGCTCAATACAGGGCTTTAGGTAAATCTCTTTCAACCTCTCGGGTGGTTAATCAGTTCATGAAACTGAACAACTTTCCCCCAATAATAGTTCAATATACGAAATATTTTTTTTTTAGTTCCCATACAAACTTCATCAGCATATAGCGCATATTGTATGGGAGATCAACATTTTTTTTTCTTATTTTGACCTATATTCCTTGGGGAAAGTTGTTCAGTTTCATGGACTGATTTAGCACCCGAGAGGTTGAAAGAGATTTACCTAAAGCCCTGTATACAATAGAAAGCTGATTTTTTTTTGAGAAATTTTATATTTTTCTTAGAAAAGTTCTCCAGTTTTATGGGGAAAATCACCCCCTAAAGATTCGCTAGCCAATTGAAAGTCACCCCATAATTTATTACTTATTCTATATTTTTCTTTATATTTCTGTATTCTTACTGTATTGTATTTACGTATTCAGCAATCGGCCAAAGGGCTCGGTTTGTCGCCGACGCCCACGCGGCAGAACAACAACAATGAAGTGGTACGTCGCGTGTAGTGCTGTCTCTTTCGCACGCCCCGCTATCACCATAAGGGAACATGTTGTCTCATTTTAACCCGTATCGCTGTTCTCACTCGTTTTATGTTAAGGTTGTGGTAGCTTTATTGTGTAACTTGTTTTATTAAAAGCTGTTCTGTAATTTTTTTGACTAATGACATGGAGTTAAGTCCTACATCGCTCGAGCCAAACATTTAAGATATTTCTCGGGGTGTGTAATAATCATACATAACACATTAGGTCCGTTCACAGAACGCGACTCAGACTCTGGTCTATACTTAAGTTTGCCGTGTGGTGATCGGTTGAGAATAACACCACCCCATCTCTTTCCGTGGGTGTCGTAAGAAGCGACTTAGGAAACACAAACGAGACCTGCCTCCTAGTAATCCATCCCAGGCAACGACACTTCATTTCTTTCTGAATCTGAGGTGTCGTCCTACGGTCTCATGCAGTGTGGTAGGCTCTGTAAAGGGCCGTCTGGTTCGCGACCACCCTCCTACCGAAGTCCGACGCCAAACGTCGCTGTGTTCTGTCGGTGCGTGGAAGTACCAGTGCCTTTATAGGCATTTTCTGGGTTAGCTTGCTCCACCGTCGAGATCTTTGACCTGTATGGTCAAGATTGAGGTCAAGAGTTAACCCATCTTAAAAAAAAAAAAACTGTCGTCTTTGTCATTTTGATGATGAGAGAAAGAGATAATCAATACTTAAGTATAGATCAAGACTTGAGTCTCGTTCTGTAATACCGGCCTTAGTGCCCATTCTCACCCGCTAGCGGAGCACCCTGCGGGGTTTTGACGTATTACAACCCATAAAGGTTTTCTTTACGCGTCGAAATCGTCATTACTATCCATGGTAACTCCCTTGTGTTAGTGGTCGACATTCGATTACGTTATTTACTTTTAGCCTTTTTCAATTAGGGGCCATCCATAAATTACGTCACAAGAATTTCATGATTTTTTGACCCCCTCATTGTCACAGCTGGTCACATTTGTAAGATTCCCTCCCTAGCGTGACGTCACATATTTTGCATTATTTTCCATTTTTTGGAATTTTCTAATAGGTAAAAGCAGTACTTAATAGATTTGTTATTTTTTTTGGAAATCAAAACTCATTGTCTCAACCAAAGTAAAAACGTAAAAAGAGTGCTTGGGACTGAGGAGGTTAAGTTTGTCGTTAATAGTTAACACGTTTTGATACTCATATCACATTTTGAAATGTGACGTCACGAAACTTATGACCCCTCCTACCCTCTTGTCACACAATGTCACACTTTGTCGACCCCTCTCTTTAACGTGTGACGTAATTTATGGATGGTCCCTTATTTGTAAAGCGAAATCTCACACTTCTCCGTGGGTGTTAAAATTTAATAACACACAACATACTTTTTCCCTGTTCCATTCACTACTTTAGATCCACTTTATTCATATTTGGCTTTATTTAAATTTCTAACGGTTACACAATAAAGTTTAATGTTGATTGTAGCTGAAACTGTCGCCGCTCATTTAATGTTGTCTCATTTCATATTTAACCTTTAAAGACTTGCCTCAAATAACTTAATACTGGGTTGTAACCACCACCTTTTAAAACGATATTTAAATAACCTTTTTGAGGAAACGAGATGACGCTCTATGAATGAAAGGGAGAGTGCTCTATAATCGTATTCTATTTTATGTATAGATCTATACCTTCATTGAACATAGTCGATTTCTCATACATTTCCTCAGCAAAAAGTGTTTTGAACTGACTAAGTTGTCATAATACAGCATTGTACGTAAAATAGGGCTTTGACGGCCGATTTGGTCGAGTTTTAGTAGCGCTACCTCTTGATCGACGGGTCCTGGGTTCGATTTCCAGTCGGAGCTAATATTTGTGTATACATTACATATTTGTTCTCTTGTAATGGGTGTTTGTGTATGTCTTTATGTATATTCTGAGGGACCCAGGACACAAGGGAAAATGTAAGCGTGGGCCTTTTAGTGTGTAGCGTTAAACAAAAAAAATTGAGTTGCAATTATGTATGATTGCAACTGCTTGTTGTCGCAATTTATGTATGATTTTAAAAGGTGGTAGTTATTTTTGAAACCTTTTTAAAAGATTTAAAAGAGGATAAACACCCAATGAATAAAGAGTTATAGTTTTTGTGTCAAGACCTTTAATTCCTTGAACTTTCAATTTGGTACCTTCTAAGTATTAATCTTCGATAGTTTATATTCTTAAACGTATGTATTTAATTTGGTTCCAGGAAATTCCAAATAGTTTAAAGCCCACTAATTACTTAATGTTTATTAATTATTAACTATTTTATCCATAATTCATAACTACATGTATTGACTTAGTAATTGCTATTTTTATAATTAATTATCGGTGGAATTTTATTGTTGTAACTATAACTAACCAAATTTAATCAACTACTTTTATTAAACCCTTAATGTAAGTAGTATAAGTATTACTATGTCCCCCTTTATCGTAGTTTTTAAAATTTTAAACACATTGCAAAATTTCTATAAAGAAAATTCATTGATCAATTATTAATTTTTATACTCCGATATGTTGAAAAATCGTATCATTTAGCTTGCTTGTACCCGACTGCTAAAGGAAGTATTCTTCCTTTAAAAAGAAGCAGAAATTTGGTTCACCAAAAACATTGGAGTGTTTTTTTTTAACTTTATTAAAATATTATTAATGAAATCATCATAGGTCATAAAACTGACGTTCATTCTCAAAAAACTGATAAATAAATGGTGTACCAAATTTCCACCATTTCTTGACAAAATACCTCAATTTGTTACCTATGTAAGACATGATTTTTACACTAGTTCCACTTGTTTATATAATAAGCATAAAAATATTAAATAAACAATTGGAACTAGTCAAAAAAACCTTCCCCTGATCGCGGTAAGTTTGAACGTGTTTTACCAAAGCTAAATCGCTCACGTAACGATTGTATTCAACGTTTTTACTGGGCTGAATACAAAGGAAACGTGAGCGGTTTAGCTTTGGTGAACACGTTCAAACTTACCGCGATCGGGGGGCATTTCTTTCATTAGTAATAATTTGGAGTTCCGTCAAGAAGCGACAACACAAACTATAAACTACACCACAATTTGTAAGATGATGTCTAATATGAAGTGTACACTTTACAGGCTCTGAAAATGAAGAAGCATGAAGAACTTGAAACGCCAACGTTCACGACGTCAATTCCTGTCGAGGTAGGCGTGAATAACTCGGAGTAACCTTAGGGGGCAGACAGTAGCCGGGCAAAAGGCGGGGGACGAAATTAGAGCTACAATTCACCGGTAATTTGCGATAAAACCGGTAACCACACATAATATCGATAGTAAAAAACAAATGATAATAAAACTATTTTATTTATTTATTATTTGCTATCGAAATTCAACAATTTGATTTTTTGAACTAGACCATATGCCACAAAAAAACCGGTAATAAAAATACCGGTATCCTTGAAGTCTATACTAGAAAATGTTATTTTTACTTATAAGTAACTGTGATCAACTTTACTATGAATCTGATTTTGAATAATACAGTTGTTTGAGATTGCATTTCAAAAGCATTTAATGTTAAACTTAATGTATACATTAATTGAGCCCCTCGCCCCCGAGCTTGTAGAGAATCCACCGTTATTGAAATAAGAGTTGTTGCGTTGGCACCTCTGCGTTTTCTTCTTGAAAAACAATGTTGCCAACATATCAAATTTCGATGCATAAAAGCAAGAATACCTCGAAGTCATTGGCCAGTTTTTGTCAATGATCATTCATCATTGTCTATATTTACGTGGGATTCTGCCGCCGTTCTTTTCCCACACGCTCCGCCCATGCCAGTCCAGAAAGAGACAGAATATTTTTGTATTTATTTTAAAATGTTTTTATAATATTAGCGTCGGTGAAAAGTTGAAATCTATGAGATTGAATGCGTGATTTGGTGCAATCGACATTGTTTTGTCTGTCGTTTGGTTAAAGTGGGTGTCTTGTTACTTAAAATGCCCGTTTTCAGGCATAATATTTTTTAGAAAAGGCAAAAATTTAAATCCTCTCTGAATGTTGTGGACCGTCTTTGTTAACCTGGCAATCATTTTTGGTAAGGTCTAATTTAAATGAAGACAATAAATAATTTGTAGAATGCAAAAATGGAATCCAGTCAGTGTGTAATAAATTAATCATCGAAGTTTTTCTAATCAAGAGAGGTGAATGTGGCCATTAGTGTATTGGTTAAAAACTTAATACTTCACTATTCTACCATGTTGTATTTTTACCGAATTGGCATTTTCATTCGGCAGAGGTGCTGAACAAATCATGTAAAACTTTACATTTTACATACGACGATTACGTATTGACAGTTACAAAACGTCATTGTTTACGTAACAAAAATTAGATTGAAGTACAGCTGTTTTGTTACGAAAACAACGAATTTATTAATTTAAATATAGTTTTAGTAATAGATTCAGTGTTCAAACACAACGAATAGACATTCAGACATATTTTTGTATTATATTCACAATAGGTGTAAGATTGGTTTTACAGTATTCGTTTTTGTTCGTTCTTTTGGACTCCCCTAGATTAGTGTTTAGGTAAGTTGTTTACCGCCATTTCGATGCCTCTGCCTTCATTTGTCGTTAGTGCCGTTATATTTCGATCTACCGTTATTTGTCCGTTTATTTCGATTTGTGAAAACTCTTGCCTGACTGTTTAGTACCTTTTTAAAGGTGAAGCTATTTAAGTATTTATTTAAGTATTTATAAGTAATCTTAGCATTGGTTTTTCTTAGTGTAATTCAGAAACAGCAATAAAATTGTTAGATTGCGAGGCTTTAAGTTAGACCACCTGTTAAAACTTTAATAAAGTTTGCCATGATTTTATCCAAATTAGATCTAAATCAAGATTTTAAAAAATCATGACCTTCCATATATCAAGCAGATTATTCAAATTGTCAATTTTAGTAAACAATATATTTGTTAAAAATCCAAATAACATAGTACACACTAAAAGGGCGAGAGTTGAACCACATCCACATGTCAATTGGACAATGTATAAAAATAAACTAGATTTAATGTAAATGTTAAGGAATAAACCTGGATAAATATTATTATTTTTAATTTGCGTTTTATTTTTTTTCCATTGCTTAGTTCTCCTTTTTTAAATCATATTTTAAATAAGTAAGTAGTATAGGGTTAATATTTTTTTTCCGAATTGTGTTATTGGTTGATGATTAATTAAGGCCAGCACATCAGGCTCCCCATTTTCATAACAACAATGTAATTATGGTAACAGCACAGAGTGCTTAGGGATCGTTCAAGTATTACGTAACGAATTTGGGGGGGTGGAGGGGGTCTTGTAAAACGTTACTATGCGTTACAGAGGCGGCAGGGAGGGTTTCAACTATGCGTTACGTAACTTTTTTTTTTAACCTTCCAGAAATTATGTGGCGTAATGTACCGGAAAGTCGCTAATTTTTTTTTGTAAAACAATAACAAAGGTTTTTAGCGACTTTCCAGTACTTTACGCTACATAATTGTGACTTTTAAGTAAAAATGGTCATTTGGTGGTTACGTAACGTTTAATAGGCCGTGTAGGTACCCCTACAGAAAAACGTTACGGCGCGTTACATGGGGGGAGGGTCAAAATCTCAAAAAATAGCGTTACGTCTTGAACGCTCCCTTACGTGGTAACCTGATGTGCGACCCTCTGTACGTAATAACAGTATTGTACACTCAAAAGCAACTCACGCATTAATGTAAAAATAACGGAATATGTAAAGAGTCATACTTGATATTATGTGACTGCACAATATACAGGGCTTTAGGTAAATCTCTTTCAACCTCTCGGGTGGTTAATCAGTCCATGAAACTGAACAACTTTCTTAAGGAACATACGTCAAAATACGAAAAAAAAATTTTAAGTTCCCATACAAACTTCATCAGCATATAGCGCATTTTGTATGGGAACTCACTTTTTTTTTCGTATTTTGACCTATGTTATTTGGGAAAGTTGTTCAGTTTCATGGACTGATTAACCATAACCACCCGAGAGGTTGAAAGAGATTTACTTGAAGCCGTGTATAACCATTACTTACATTAGATTTTTTCACTCAATCTCATTCCTAAGTAAATAAGGTTAATTCCATTGGTTCAACTTGTTATAAAATGCAATGATGTAAGTTCAAAAGAATCGTCTTTTCCGAAACCAGAAACGAACCGGTTTTTTATAACTTTTATCGGTTCGTACTTTATCAAGAAAATTGGGTGCAAAGAAATCTATATCTATTGCATTTATAGAATAGGTTCAAAAGTGCTTTTTGAGTGCCTTAATTATTTGCTAACTTCTACGGAGCAGACTGCAATTGTGATACAAATATTAGACGACTGCTATTACGCGCGCGGCTTAAAAATAGCTTTGGTACTTTTTAAATAAATAATCTTCAAACTGAATATTCACTATTTTTATTTATTTTATATTTACTTAAAATAGAAGTGTACCTACTTATTTTGCCTTAGTAGATTTTTCATTCCTGCCACTGGTCGTATAGGTAATTAAACACAAGTACAATACAAAGAAGCCGCCCAGCGGATTGTTCCACCGGGCTTGTTTTTTCCGATAATCGTGCAAAACAAGCTCGGCGGATTTCTTTACTTCTGCCACAGGTTTATAATTATATGTAGATAATTATTAAGCACAATACACACATAAGCCACCCTGCGAGATGTGCCGCCGGGCTTGTTTTTCTGCGATAATCTTGGAAAGGTGTGTAGAAGGCTTTAGTTTTACGAATTTGAAACCAAGCTTAGGTAATCTAAAAAGGCATCACAAAGAAAGGTACTCAAAGTTATTGTGTGAGTGACGGGTCAAACTCATCTCCCTTACGCATCCGAATCTTCTTTTTATGCCATTCATTCTTATAAACTTCTTCAGGCATCAATGCTTTAAGAAATATATGAGTAAGGTATGCTGTAATACCCCAAATTTTGTAGTCTTCTGCAATAAACACCGGCAAAACATATCCATTTCTAAACTGCGTGTAAAAATGGTTCTTTGGATTGCATAGTACTTCTAAGGATGCTACGAATACTTCCGATACCTCGTTTTTGTTGACATTGAGGTCTTGTCTCTCTAATTCTGCAATTGTACCGATGACTGGTGTGATAAGTGCTCCGTCGTTGCGGGCAGGCAGAGGCGCTCCGTGCCCCCATAAGTCTAGCCTGCTTGGGGACAATCCGATCTCCTCCTGGACTGTTCTTAGCGCTGCCATCATAGGCGTCTCTTCTCCGATCATCCTTCCCCCAGGAAAAGCAGTTTGTCCATTGTATATGCGCAGGTTTGGCGATCGCACTGTGTAAAGCAAAGATGCAACATTGTTAACAGTGCAAATCGGAATCATCACGGAAAAGTTCGGAGCAGATGAACCCGTCGGTTTCCAGTTCTGCGGCAACTTCGACTGCTTCAAATTCGCCAAACATCTTTTCCGACTGCTATACGAAAGGACGTTGTTCGGACTGAAAAAAAAATCCTTTGGAAGAAGTTTGCCTTTCATACTTGCAAATTTTTTGAAAAAATTGATTAATGAATTTTTTCAAGTATTTTTTTATTTAACTCATATCCTGTTTTGTTAATTTTTTTAAATCTTAATTTCTAACATTTTCACAATCTAGATTCCACTGTTTTTAAACTTCAATCTTGAAGACTTGACACTGCAAAGCTTTTGAAGTATATTTGACAAATTGATACAAAAAAACTTATTTTCTTGTGAACCAAGAAGCTTACAAATGTATCCCTGAAAATATCTTCCAGTCCAGTACGACAACTAAAAAAAACATTGATTTTAATTATCTTTCAACATACTGGGTTCCTACAATAATCCTAGGCCAGGATCGGTTCTCAGGTTTTTTTGTACCTGTGTGACCCAAATAAAAACGTTAGTGTGGGTTTTTGAATGTGCGGTGTTATGAGTCATCATCATCATAGGCCTATGATGAGGAATAAACCAATTCTGGAACGAGACATCTGTCCGCACCGCACTTGTGGCACGCTTCAGTGTTATGCCTTTTAGCTCGTTTTTCGTCTAAATTGAGAAACCAGGTTTATGAGTATCAACTTCCATAATATACAAATACATAGGTACAAGCTCATCTCGGTTTGTGGTGTCATCTCTACTCTTGGCGGACATCAGCGGTATACAGGTTGATTCTAAATCATTGAGGATGGATCACCCTACGTACCTTCGCCTAGTCAAAATAAAGTTTCACCGTCATCAGAGTGGCGTGACGCCTGAGTTTGTCGCGGGCCATGCTAACTACTATGCAGCTGATTTGCCTTCGTATGGGAAGTCATTTTTTTTTTGGAATTTCAGATGGGCTCCTTGGGGATAGCTAACTTATTTAAATTCGCCCATATACAACTGTCCAAAACAATGCAATAGACCAGGGGTTCCCAATCTTTTTCAGCCCACGGCGCACTTACAGGTTTAGAATTTCGTCTCGGAAATAGATAGGTACAGTTCATAGAAATAGGTACAATTAAGCTTGTTAGGTTAGGTTAGACACACAAAATTAAAACACTAACAATATGAAGCTGAATTTTTATTTATTAAAATACTAAATTAAAAACAAACGATTGAAGAGAGAGTTAAGAAAAACTAAAATTAAATACATTAGCTACCTAGTCAATATGGGAATAACTTTCGTTGGTTTGGGCTCATCTTGAGAGACCCAGACGGGTCGATTGTTGTTTGGAATCAGGATCATAAGCATATATCCAGGATTCGTCACCACTAACTATGTCGTCCAGATGACTTGAATCTCCTCGGTTGAATCGTTGAAGAGTTTTCTTACACCATCTGACGCGGGCCGCCTTGTGATCGTCGGAGACTGTATGCAGGATCCAACGGGAAACTAGTTTTCTCACACAAAGCGCTTCATGTAGGATCTTTTAGATTTTTGTCCCTAAAATGCCTAATGTTGCCTCAATCTCACGGTAGTTAGTTTTTTCACAGCGATGATGTTATCTTCAGTAAAGGCGGTTTTTGGACGTCCGTCACTAGCTTCATCACTGAGGCTGGTACGTCCACGTTGGAATTCTAAATACCAGCGTTCGACCGTCCTTAGAGAAGGGGCTTCATCACTAAATACCGAAGTCATCTCCTCAAAACATTGCAATCGCGTTAATCCTCTTTTAAAGTTATAGAAAATTACGGCGCGAAAATTTTCCTTAGAGAAGTTCATTTTTGGCCGCGGTTGTCAAAGCTGTCACAAAACAAATTCAAAAATTGTGTATCTTTCAATTGTTTTGTGCTTCTAAATTCAAGCAGATTCGAATGCTGTACTGTTCGATATTTGAAATTGGCGGCAAATATGTAAACGACAAAACTTAAAAGGCATGCCTCGTAGTTACGTTTCCACGTTTAAATTAAATGTCAACTATGTCCATCCCATCCTTGTACACTATACACCTTGTACTTATACTAAGCTAACTAACCCAACCGACCCAGTTTAGGCATAGAAACGTACAGACAGACAATAATTTTCACATAATTTATAATGACGATCAACTAATATTATAAAGGCGAAAATTTGTGAGTGTGTGTGTTTGTTAGGGTTTTAATTTCGGACATCACAATAAATAGAACAGGAGATCACACAGGAACCTTTAGATAGAGATGTGTTACTCCTTCACGTAAAACTACTGGATGGAATTTGACGAAACTGCAGTAATAAAGCTTAAACATCAATTAAATTTTCTCTTTCCAGGGGAACGAGGTCCTAGGCGGAAAGCTATTTTATATTTTTTTATGGATGATGGCCAGTAGGTACCTATCAGGATTTACTTTGAATGTTATCGTGTTACATAATCTAACAAAATTATTGTGATCGACCAAAAGGTTCACTTATAATAAGCTCACATACAAAGAACACATTTATTTAGGTGTTACCCCATGTGTCATAAACTTTAAGGCATTTGCAATTTACAGCTTTGTGATTTTTTTACGTCATTAATTTATAGCCGTTAGCCGCCATGTTAAAAACCGTTACCGGTTCGCCACTATAATAGGCTGTTTAAGTGATGATATCTTTGCCATATAAAGCAATCTTGACAGTCAGCTGTTTTCCGCGAAATGTCACTTCAGTACATAAGTTTGGAGTGGTTTGAAAAGAAAATCATAAAAAATTAGACTTTAAACTCTGACCCAACAATGTTTTTTAAATGATTAGAAAACTAACAACGTTAATCATGTCATTTTCACCTAGAGTACTATTGAATAGCGCGTCTAGAGATCGTTGTGTGAATAATATGAGACAGTTACCTCCTTTTTTGCAATACGATGCCAAGCCGACGAAATTTGCTGCAGTTCTCGTTCCTCTGTGCGTTGTAAATGACGAGGTTTGTATTCTGTACACCTTGAGATCGTCAAACTTAAAGAATCATAAAGGACAAGTATCTTTCCCGGGCGGTATGATGGACGACAACGAAACTATATTTGAGACAGCTCTAAGAGAAACGGAGGAAGAAACAGGCATTCTACGCGAGGACGTCGACGTGTGGGGCATCATGTCGCAAGTACAAGGCCGAAACAAGGAAATATCGATTACCCCCATCGTTGGCGAAATAAAGTCCTTCGATATGAAGAAAGTTTTTCACAATCCAGCTGAAGTGGACGAAGTTTTCACTGTACCTATATCTGAACTGGTTGATCCAGCCAACCATGCATATGTCATGTACAAGCCCCTTCCTATACCAGTATATCTAACAGCGAAACATAAGATATGGGGTATCACTGGCCATATAACTCATTTTTTTTTACAATCCTTACTATCTGAAGATTTATACAAGTTTGATTTTAATAGAAAGAAATATACTATTGAAGAGCTTATGCCCAGTTCTAAGTTATAAAGATTGTATTGTATGTCCTAATAGATGAATTCACATATCAAGTGTTCATTTAAAACCTAAAATTGTGTTAAATGAACTTTTAGTATTTATTGAATATCTCTGTAAGTAAATGTTAAATGATCCCAGATAAATAATTTTATCATTAGTTACTGTACAGTCTTTAAATTTAATAAAATTGTGACTTAATTACTGATATAAGTGGCTGATAAGATATTGATTTATAAAATAGTTGTGTTTTTTAACCATTTCTTACAAGTGGTGTGCAAATTGTGCAATGCAATTTATTTGATAGGTTTAGAGACATCATTCTGCTGCATGGATAATTTATTAAAGTATACTCCAACTAGACAACTTCACTTACAAAATCTAAACCAAATACTGTCCATGAGAATAAGTTTTAAATTTGTTTTTAGTTCATTCTTTTACAACCATGAAACCTAGTAATAAAGTCAAATAAAATAAGAACTGATGTTTCAAGTGAGTTATTATTAACCAAGATTTTTTTACAGTTGGTGTTTTGTTGAACGGAGAGTATAATTTATAACTGTAAGTTTTTGCTATTTTCTGTAATAGATTTACCTCACTTATTCAACCTTAGAGAAAGGAGACTAGGTAATTTATTTTTTCTTGAGCCGATATCAAGTTGTTTTCTTTATTGAGGAAATATATTAACAGTAATCATTAAGTTATTGTTTTAAAATAAAAGTTACTGTGATAAACACGATTCATTTTACTTTATGGCAGAGGTATAAGTACACAATGTAAAAACATTCTATATTTGTTAATAAATTTATTTTAAATTATCTTTTTGGCTCTTATTACATTTTATTTCACAAGGGTTGCATGTTTATTTAATGTATAATACCTACCAGTATTGTATAATTCAATTACAAGCTACCCCATACACAAAAACAATGCAACAGCTGTACAAAGTGCTGCCACGCCATTTTGCGGAAAAAAATAAAAATTATACTATTAATTACAAAATGACTGAGTTGCCAATTAATGGCATCTATGCATGTTATTATTATTTTTTTAAATTTTATTCAGGAAACCAACAGCATAATACATAAAAGGTGTTAACAGTGTATGTTATATAATAAAGCCAATTATAGGTTACCCCGTATTAATAAAAACATGTTTACAGTTACTTAAAGAACAAGATGAATTACAAATAATTAACTGAGAAGAATTAATTGCCTTTTCTCAGCTTAAAAGAATAAAATCTTGATAACAAGTCTTTTTTTACCATTTCACTGAAGGTGGTAAATATTTACAATCCACTTTTTGAATAGCAGCTTTTCTATATTTTATTAAATATTTGAGGTAACAATCGAAGGTACAATCGTTTCGGTATCTCTTCATATTAGAGGCACATATTGGGTTGTACTGATATGTGCATTCACACAGCTGTTCAGCCCAAATTTCTGTACCAGGGTACACAGGAGCCTGGCCAATCACGTAGCTGCAGAAAACTGTTAAAATTATCGCTGAAATGAAACAAAGTTGACTAGTTAGCAGAGACTCCTTTGTTAAATGACCATAACCGATACCGTCTTAGAATGATCACACCAGCTTTTTTATCAACGACTAGCTTTCATAAAAAGTGTAGAGAATCTTTACGGCTAAATTTTATAGACCAGAGTTTCCCAAACTGTGGCTCGCGACCCACTGGTGAGTATTGAGTGGGCCCTGCTTGTAGAAAGACACAAACCGATACCGAAATAAATTGGACTTATCAAACTTAATGCGATTAAAAGTGACTCAAGTTGAAGTTGATATCAAAACTATAATGGCTAAACATAGGAAACAATGTCATCCTTCCCATTGAAATAACTTTTTTGATGTAGTTATTTAATTAAGAAATAAAAAATTGTTTCTTATTTGAAAAGTCCTTTATTCATATTGAAAACAGTTTTTCCTAGAGGTGGGTCCCAAGTTTTGTAAACTTGTATTAGATGGGTCGTAGCCCAGACAACTTTGGGAACCACTGTTATATAACATTAAGGTCGCCGCTCCGCTTTCTGCTCAAACAAAATTCAGCCGACACAGTAAAGAATTAATCTATACTAATAGCAGAAATCTCCACGAAGAAATAATAATCTATATCTACATCTATCTATACATATTATAAAGAGGAAAGATTTGATTGTTTGTTTGTTTGCATTGAACAGGCTCCGAAACTACTGGACGGATTTGAAAAATTCTTTCACCATTAAAATCCTACATTATCCCCGATGAACATAGGCTACATAATTTTCCCGAATTCCCACGGGAACGAAGTCCCGGGCGTAAAGCTAGTGTTTAAATAATAATGTAGTGTAACAAATAAAGTACACGAGAGGTGTAACAGTTTATCTAGCTTTTATAAGTACCTATGTTGTACATTGATAAAGACCATTGTTCAGAAGTGGCACGAGGTATGTACATGCGTAAATTGTTTATGAGAAACTAGAGGATGCCCGGGACTTCGTTCATGAGGGAGTTTAAAATCCTTCCCTGTTCCTTGTCTGCTATGTTAAGCGAACCTTTGTGCAAAAATTAATCTTTCTTCGAAGTTCGTTCTAATTACACCCATAACACCCGATGAATAAAAAACTCCAGAGGATGTCAATTGAAGGAATCTATTATATGATTAGTAGTTAGCTGCAGTGTTGCTTTTTTTTTAAATTTAAACCTTACTCAATTATTTAATCACCTCCTAATCCTCATCACACGTTCTATCTTTCTTCACAACAAAAATGCGAACACCGTATTTATTCAGGAGATACTTGGCTCTGCACTCAAATAGGCAAGGGTTGCTGTATGTGATGCCATCTGACGCGCAAAGGGGGAAGTAGGACCGACCACAGGCACATGTAGATGGCCAGTCATGAGCGTAGTGAGAATGTTCGTATTCCGATTCTTCGTGGTTATTGTGCTTTTTATGCTCAACGCTGTGATGCCCACACACTGCCACCAATAAACCCAGAAGACACACTGCAAACCAAAATATAGCGCCTTATTCATTGTCTATCTTGCTGGATCATCAGAGCGAGACAGATCTATACTAGGAAACGAGAGATTGTAAGTCTGTCTCGTTTCTTAGTATAGCTCTGTCACTGTCGGATGGATCAGCATGATGGATAGTGTATAAAGGTGTAGTTCATAGATAACTGAAATCTGAAGTGGTGTAGTTAGTAACTTGTTGGATGGAAATAGAGGGTAACTTTGAATTCGCTAGTGACCTAACTCGCTAGTGAAAATTATTATGTAAATCCATGTTTTTTTATATCTATTGTTCAAAACAAACAAAATTACCTATACTGTTTTTTCTTATCAATACAGTAGGTATGTACTACGAAAACCTCTCGGGTTTATCTTTTAACGCTTTTAGCGATTTCTTTTAAGGCAACGTTAATGGAAAAATATTGAGAGGAAATATAGGAGCAGGTGTACAGATAGGTAATTAATTTTATATTTCCATATACACTCACGCCTTATATCCCTGTCGGAGTAGGCAGAGCTTCATGTGGCTTTAAAACCTCTTGAGAATTATATCTACTTATATTATTAACAATATCTTTAATATGAAAAGTTGCCTCTCCCTCTACAACCGGTGATTGATTGATTTGACCAGATCCGAACGAGCAAAAAACTTAAGGAACAATTTTTCGTTAAGTATTTTATACCTCGTCACCCCCTAAGAAACTTAATTCGATTCCTCCCAATTCCTTCTCTATTATAAATTGTTAATATGGCACTTAATAATTTTGTAACCCTAGCTGATAATTAAATACCCTTCTGCATAAAATTAGCTATCAAGACCAGAAGCATAAATATTTTTGTATGTTTAGCATTTTCTCATTAAGAAAAAATGCTAAGAATACAAAATGACCCGATGTATGTGAGTTTGTTTACGTGAGCTCCCTTTTAACCCTCTTTAAAATACATTTAGAATTAAAAAAAAAAAACAAATACGTGCCCTTGTACCACACCAACGCAACTAAAACTTATCGAAAATTGCCGCCATTTTAAAAAGCAAAGGTCATTGACTCACCTAGAATTTTGAATTCCATTTTCAAATGTCTCTTACAACAAGGCAGTGCAAAGAGACTACTTAGTCAGTCGTTGCGACAACACTTTCACTTCACTGCATTGTTAGGTGTTTTATAGTATCCATTAATTAAACAGTAGTTGATAATGTTTCCGTTCGATTTTCCAGGATACAATAAACACTTAGCTTTGTAATTCTAGCTGATAAAAAACCTAGAGATAACAGTAAACACAAGTCAAGGGTATAGTTGCATCACTGTAAAACAATATGCGGGCAATATTGATTGAAGTACTTTGATAAAGTATTTCTTAAGTACACAACACTTTTACGTGTCCTGTTGTTAATGGACACCTTATGGCAGTCAAGAGCATATTAAATATAAATGTCACTCTTATCGTAATGGAACAAGGTTGATTTTGGTAGCTTGTGGTTTTAAATTGAACTACCTGTTTTAAAATTCATGCAAGTAACATTCTAGGTACTCTACTCCCTATGCGGAATTTAAATAAGTAACTTTAAAAAGATCTCTGCTAGCAAACCTTAAAGTACTGTTTACGCATGGTAAGTAGGCGCCATTCTGAGATCGGAACTATGTAGGTAGTAGATATTATAGTCTGGGATCATTTTAAATTGGATTCATACTTAACACATATTCCTTTGCCAATCCTTTGTTATCCTTTGAAGGTTTTCCACTAAGTTTTTTTTGTAATTTATCCAATAAATTCCATAACAGGTTAACAGATCATTACAAATTGCCATAAAACTGACTAATTTTCCCAATACTAATGAAATACACAAAAAATATATTTCCATTTTTCAAACTAAGGCAATACAGCCAATAAACAGATATGGGGTAACATTAAATTAACGAAACTTTAAGGAGTGCTTCTTCCTATGAAACTAAACAACTTCCCCAAGGAACCCATTTGATATTATCAAAAAAGTTATCGATTACTTATCAACGATCAGCTTGCTGCTGGCTTGAATTTTTTTTCATTATGTCCTTGCCTTGGAAAAATTGTTTTGTGTGCTGACTCAAGTCCTGAATTTTCGCTAATTAAAGTCATCTAATATCTATGTATATCTATACAGGACTTTAGGTATCTCTCTTTCAACCTCTCGGGGGTTAATCAGTCCATGAAACTGAACAACTTCCCCAAGGAACATAGGTCAAAATACGAAAAAAAAATTTGATTCTCATACAAAATGCTGATGAAGTTTGTATGGGAACTCAAATTTTTTATTTCCTATTTTGACCTATGTTCCTTGGGCAGCGACTGATCAAGAGTACTGACCGCCCTAGGCTAATTATGACGACGCGCCCCCGCCAGGTCGCAAAACTCGCACTAGGCACTCTGTTGCCAGCTCAGCTCACCCACTCGCTCGACCACCGACCGATTCAAGTAACGAGTCAGTTTTAGTGTTTTGTCTCGGTCTAGTTGAAATATGTAGGGTAGATGCAATGATGTTAGATTAGTGCATGCGAAGACACGATTTTAGCGTGCCCCCCCCCAATCCTCGCGCCCTAGGCTGCAGCCTAATTGGCCTAAGGGTTAATCAGGGCCTGTCCTTGGGAAAGTTGTTTAGTTTCATGGACTGATTAACCACCCGAGAGGTTGAAAGAGAGAAACCTTAAGCCCTGTATATGTTAGATTACAATCCATGTAGAGTGGTTTACCTATAAAATTCTATATACAAACAAGTGGTCTAACAGTATTTTCCCAACTAAGTATTTAAAAAGTAATTTAGCAAATACGAAACTCATTAAGTTTCTATAAACTGATTATCTTGCGGTCTACATAATGTTGAGGCACATATACACTTAATGATGATTTTTTAACCGTATAAAAGTGGTAGGCGATAGGAAGAGTCATCAGTCTAGTTTGTATTTCTTTGTTTACTTTACTACTTGTAGATATTTAATACAATAAACTTATTTTCTACGTTCAACTACCTACTTATCAGATACAATGTTCAAATACGGTAAGCAAAGTTTTTAATTTTACATAGTTATTAGATTTTGCCGGGGACTTCGTTCCCGTGGGAATTTGGGAAAATTATGTAGAAAATGAGTATTTTGAAATTGTCAATGAAAGCGATTCACATAGCATATTAATTACAGTAAATTCTCAATCTTAACGATCTGGAATCTACTTTTTCAGGAACGTAACAGTTTTAACATTTAAAAAAAAACTCGAAAACAAAGTACTTAATGGATAAGGTGGTTTCAGTCAATTTTGATGAAATTTTGATGAATTTTGATGTATATTATAGATTTCAGTGTATTGATTAAAAGATACTATCACGGTTTCCGAGTTCGTTACCGAGCTGTTGTGTCATCTATTCATAATGTTGTGTCATCTATTCATAATAAAGAATAATCTAGATAGAGTTGGTAGAGAGTCGTACTTTAATTTAGGGACAAAATATTTATTTTAACAAATCTCTATACCCAATCATAACAATTAGTTCAGCTGCAGCTCTAGCACGATAACGATAAACTCGCGCTCGGCTCACGCTGAAACTTCACTTTGATTGCGCGAAGGTCCCGCGCAAAGACTTGCTCGCCCTATGGCGTTGTCAATGTTGACATTTTGAGATAGGACCGCGGTGTTGTCGCGGCGCCGCGCCGTCACTATCATACTCGGCCTGCTGTTGGCTGTCAACAAACCATATTCGCATACGTACTCGCGCTCATAGCTATTTTGTTAATTTTTAATCTGGCACGCTCGGTAATGAACTCTGAAACCGTGTTAGTACCCATAGTAACTTTTGTTTGATCATGAAACTGAAATCTTTATGTGCTCGATGTCTATAACATATTAAAATTTCATCAAAATTGTCTGAAACCACTTTGTCCATATACAGGGCTTTAGGTATCTCTCTTTCAAGCTCTCGGGTGGTTAATCAGTCCATGAAACTCAACAACTTCGCCAAAGAACGAAAAAAATATTTTGATCTCCCATACAAAATGCGCTATATGCTGATGAAGTTTGTATGGGAACTCAAAAATTTTTTTTCGTATTTTGACCTATGTTCCTTGGGAAAGTTGTTCAGTTTCATGGACTGATTAACCAACCGAGAGGTTGAAAGAGAGATACCAAAAGCCCTGTATACTCTAGTTTCAGGGTACTTTTTATTCGCATTGTTTTATTCCAGGTCTAATTCTTCTTTTGGTCGCGTATGTGTGCGTGGCTGAAGATGGCCCGCACTCAGGCGAGGATGACTGGCGTACGTCGTCGTCATGCATATGTCCGCTGATATTTGCGCCTGTTTGTGCGAGCGACGGAAAGCTTCGCGTCAATCAATGCATGTTTGACTGCGAGAATAACCGCCGCGCAGAAAAGCTTACTATTCAAGAAACAAAGGAGTGTCATGAAATGCTTTAATTCATAAGTGGAACTTTCTGCCCCTGAAATTGAACAACTTTCCCCACATCAAGTTCTCACATTTCCGACTTCTTAAGGCAATCAGCTGATCACTTAAGATGTATAGAGAGGCGAATATTTTTCATTCATACACACAACACTGTGTCTAGGGATATTGCACAATTTCTCATGCATAAGAAAGGGATCAGGAGAAGTATTTTTGAAAAAATAGAATTCCAATTCGCATACGAATTGACAAGATTTGTATGCGATTCTCATCGAATATTGTCAATTCGTATGCGAATTGGAATTCTACCGTTTCAAAAAAACGTCTCCACCTAAGCGAAATGTTGTCGATTGCTTCTTCATAAGGAGACCTTGATTAGGAACATGAACAAAAAATTGCAATGTACATCATTTCATTCGTAAATCATTCGTTCAATCAGCTTCGCTTAGACACCTAGGGACAACATTTTTAAATGAGTAAGTGCTGAATCTGAATTTTCAATTCTAATCATAATTTTATTTTGTTTGAAATTTGTAAATACGTGACGGAAACAAAAACGGTAAAGCACTTTTTTCTGCTTTTTGTATGAAAAGAGTCGAGTTTGCGCAATTTTTTTTACCGTCACGTCGTGTAACGTTTTTACAAATTTCAAACAAAACAAAATTCATTGATTAGAATTGAAAATTTAGGTTCAGCATTTGCTCATCTGAAATTGTTATCTATGTGTCTCGAGTAGGTATGCTGTTATAGATTCTCAAACCTACCTCTTTTGTATGAGAAATCGTGCAATATCCTTAGACCGCGTTGATGTGTGTATATTACAGTTCAATAACATGAATTCATGTATAATCCTACTTCCTATATCCTATAATATTAAACATGAAAGTTCATGCTGAGGATGGATGGATGTTTGTTACTCCTTCATACAAAAACAACTGCAATATCATGCAATATCCCTAGACAGTGTTGATGTGTATAATATTTCGACCTATGTTCTTAGGGAAAGGTGTTCAGTTTCGTGGGCTGATTTCATTAATTTTCGCTAACAAATTTGAAGTCACGCAATATACGACGTCTTCGCACCATATCGTTTTGTACTAATATTCCTTCTAATAAAATCAAGTGTCCAATGTTTTTACATTATTTGTTATTAACATGAACTGTCCATCGAACAATTAAGGGGCTATGATCACCTACTTATCTATACTAATATTATAAAGAAGAAAGATTTGTATTTTTGTATGTAACGGAATAGGCTCCGAAACTAGTAGACTGATTTCAAAAATTCTTTCACCATTAGGATGCTACATTATCCCTGAGTAACATAGGCTACATAATTTTCCCGAATTCCCACGGGAACGAAGTCCCGAGCGGGATGCTAGTACCTAATAAATTAACAATTTAATTTGGGGGGGGGGGGGGTTACGAAATATCGATTTCTGTTAAAGGGGTCATCTTATACATTTTCTGTTTTGGAGTCGCGATTTTAAAAAAAAAGTACTTCATTCTTCACTTAGGTGGTAGCTCCCCAGTAGAGATGCATTCAACGAGAATTTAAAGAAAATCTTACTGATAGCTGAGTAAAGGGACACGTTTCCTATCTTACTTACGAGAGAGAGAGACGGAACTATTGTTGCGACCGCGCGCCGCCTTACAAATATCTATGCAAAATCACTTAGGTGTTGTGAGAAACTGATCTCCCTAGATAACACCTTTACTGTGTTTTATAAGTGCTTTGTGTTCCTCCGCTAAAAATATGTAATACAAAAAACTAAAATAAACGCAATTCGTAACATCAAAGTTTAATAAAACTTAATAAACCTTTTCCGTCGCTGTAACCTGATTATCTTGAGGTGCACTGAAGAGGGACAGATTCCAGGAGAGGCCGTCAGGTTAGGATCCAGACGTAGATCGCATTCGAAGGAGCATTGGTTGCCGTAGGTTATATTGTTGGACGCGCAAACTGGTTTATACTCATATTTACACAGACATGGAGCTAATAATTCTTTAACTGAAGTAGTAGGACTGATGATGTATAGAATTAAGAAGATTGTACCTGTGAAGAAGTATTTTTTAAATGAATTTGGGTTATCAGAGTATTTAAGATATGGCATGAAAAAGTAGTCTGAATTCATTTAGTTATAAAAGTATTTTATATTGCGCACCGCTAAGGAATGGAATTCTCTGCCTGCGTCTGTATTTCCGGGTTGATATAACCCAAATCTCTTTAAAGTTCGAGTGAATAGGCATCTTCTACACTCGCGAGCAACCAAATCGACTCAACCCTTGACGGCGCACACATACATTGATTTTACTTAAACGATTAATGGTAATTATAAAAATCATATTTCATTTGAAAGCTTAAGAATTCAATTAACATCCATACCTTGAAATAAAATTAAGCGCTCATTTAATGACGCATTTTAATTGGGCGTCAGCGTAAATTTGCTCCGTAAGCTATCCACGACTTTCGCTACCTAACCCCGCTATAAAACCCCTCCACATCCGTTTTACCTTATCAAAAAAAACATAGGGAGGCTTGCTTCACAGCGGTAAGAGGATACCCTTACCGCACCCTCAACTTGTGTCCCATTTCCATGTCCCCGCTCTCTGGTTTTGCCCAGAATTGGCCAATCGGCCATCACCTGGCGGTCTAAAATCAAATTGCACTCTCCCTTAGTTTCCCCTCGACATTCCAACTCGGTCATGTAACTGTAGCGGGCCGATGGCCGCTGATAGTTGCATGACCGATGAATGGGTCACTCTCACACGTTACGCGTTGTGTTCCAACCACAGGGCCGTGTGAGAGGGCTCAGTGACAGACCTACTTGACAGACAGCGGATGGGCGGGAACTGTCGGCGTAGCCATTGTATGGTAGCGTCGCCTCTTCCCGCCCGCCCGCGTCCCCCAAAATGCTCCCTATGACAGCCGAAGGTGTGCTCTTGCCTTCCCTGTCGGGGGGAGCAGAATAGTCCCCTCACCCTACACGCATGTAGGGTCAGAGGCAGTCCCGATGACCGGCCTATTTTGATAGGCCGCGGTAGAACTTCACCGCCATGGGGTTCTCCCCGATGCGGTTTCCCCGTGCGCCCCTCCGGCGCACGAGAAGACATGACTACTTACCTTATCAGTCGCTTATTGCAAGTTGACCGGTACACATCTCCGTGAATTGCATTCCTTGTTTTCGCAAAACCATGGATACCACACCAGAAGAAGCCGCTCAAGTTGTTGCTCTGTTGCAACAAGGGTCAAGTCAGCGAGTCGCTGCCCAGCTCCACTTGAGCCAGTCTGCTGTATCCCGAGTATACAGACGGTTTCAAGAGACTGGTGCCTTTGATCGGAGACCAAGAACCAGCCGCCACCGATGCACTTCAGAGAGAGATGACCGCTTCATTGTCTCAGCCTCGCTGCGCAATCGGCATCTTACGGGTGTTGATGTGCAGCAAGAACTGAGACGTGTACGAGGGGTGGCTGTTAGCAAGTGGACAGTGAGAAGACGTTTGAAGGAAGCTAACCTGACACCAAAAAGACCTGCGACGGGCCCTAAATTGACTGCAGGCCACCGACAAGCGCGCCTTCAGTTTGCTCGAGAGCATCTCAATTGGAGCGTTGCGCAATGGCGGTCGGTCCTGTTCACTGATGAGTGCAGAATGTGTCTGCATGGCAGTGATAGGAGAGGCCGGGTCTACAGGCGTCCAGAGGAACGATTTTCCCAGTGCTGTTTTGCTGAAACAGTGGCATATGGCGGCGGTTCCTGCATGATGTGGGCTGGGATTTCCTTAGAGGGAAAAACCGAGCTCGTTTTCGTGCCTGGGGGCGGCCGTGGAGGTGGGCTATCAGCTGATCGGTACATCACCGACATTCTTCTCGATCATGTTGTTCCCTACGCAGGATTTGTTGGCGAAAACTTCCTGTTAATGCACGACAATGCCCGTTGCCACACGGCAAGAATCACTCGGCAGTTGAAGAGGTCGAAATACGGACGATGGACTGGCCTGCGCTCAGTCCTGATATGAATCCGATTGAGCATTTATGGGATGAGCTTAAGAGAAGAGTTCGGGCCAGGAATTCAGTCCCTTCAAGCATTACCGAGCTGAAGGCGGCATTATTAGAGGAGTGGGAAGGCATTCCTCAAGAAAATGTAAAAAAACTTATAAGGTCCATTAAAAACAGGATGCAGGCTGTAATTAAGGCCAGAGGGGGCAACACAAAGTATTGATTTAATAAAGAATAATTTTTTTAAACATTTTCTGTTTAATTTGTAAAATACGGAATCCAAACCATTTTTTCCTAAATCCCCATTTTTCTTACTCTCTTGTTCAGACATCAATAATTTTAAAAATAATGGATGGATTTTAATGATAATGATATCAAATTAAAGCTGACATTGCGTGTAATCTAACATATACAGGGCTTTAGGTATATCTCTTTCAACCTCTCGGGTGGTTAATCAGTCCATGAAACTGAACAACTTCCCCAAGGAACATAGGTCAAAATACGAAAAAAAAATGTTTGATCTCCCATACAAAATGCGCTATATGCTGATGAAGTTTGTATGGGAACTCAAATTTTATTTTTCGTATTTTGACCTATGTTCCTTAGGGAAGTTGTTCAGTTTTATGGATTGATTAACCACCCGAGAGGTTGAAAGAGAGATGCCTAAAGCCCTGTATAAAAAAATATGTATAATGTATAACAATAAATGTATAACAGTTTCTTATCGTGGTTTTAGTTTTGATATTGATTCGTTGCTCCGTTTCGATGAAGCGACGACGAAATTAAAGCACAAAATGGACGTGCACACTTTAAGTAAGAAGCCGACTAAACTATCCTATCCCTTCTTAACATTAAAGACGACGTAAAAAACTACAGTGGGTACTTACTGACAGAAATATTTGAACTGATCTAACAATATTACGGGTCGTTTAATAAATTGAGTATTATTTAGGAACACTATTTCATGATATGAAATACTCATTCATTCATATCAGCCTATTGCAGTCCACTACTGAACATAGGCCTCCTCCAAGGTGCGCCACTTTGCACGATCCTCCACTTTTTTCATCCAGCCACTACCCACTGAAATCCTATGGTCACATAAAACAATACATTATAAATTAGGTACAAGTACGCCTACGCACATATGTACGTAAAAATGCTTGTGCGTAACAAGCCCGCTCGCACTTCACTTACCGTATTGAAACATGTTCGTAATGTTTAAGCAAATGTCTTCATATTCTACGTCTTTAAGTGCTTATGCGTTTAAATCTATGACTTGAAAGGTTTTTAGTATTGTATGTATTATTTGTATTAAATTATTTTTTATTACCATAAAAGTACTAAATAATAAATTAGTTCCACGCTCCGAAGAAACAATATTTATGTGGGTATGTATTTTAATATTGAACACATATTTTTATGGCCATATATTTTATTGATTAACTGAAAATAATTAGATGAAACATTGAGGATTTGAAGTCAGCAAGGTTAGCTATGAAAAAAAAAAATTTTTGATACCATATATTTGTTAATTTCATGAAATAGTCGGTGAGTAGGAAAAAACGTAAATATTCAACAATAACTTATTTATTCATAACTTGGATTATTTACAAAAAAAGGCAATCATTTTTTTTATATTATAAAGGTGTAGTGTTAAGAATAGTTCTCTTATTTTATAAGTTTAAATAAATTATTGTAAATTGGAAAAAATCAGAGCAGATAATTTTAAATAATTGTAAAGAAGTCGAGATAATATTCCTGTAAAAGTGTCCGACCAGAAAAATAAAAAAACCTGTATTAAAATAAAGATGTAAAAAAAGTTTCGGATTATAAAAGCATTAAACTGAATTTGACAATACTAACTAATAACTATTTCTGGTCGGGCCAAAGCTTACACGAAAAATGCATTTATAAATCGCGAGATCTATTGAATCGAGACAATAAATTAACAAAAAAGTCTACAATATTTTCATAAATCTAAATTCGCTAATAATTCGTCCCCCTCTTCATCGTCAAAAAACGATGTATCTACATCTTCACTCACACTTTTATCACTTTGCACATTGTGTCCACTTTGCACACGATGTTCACTTTGGACATCATTTCCATTTGGTCTGTTATTTGAATTATTAAAGCTTGCCAAATGGCCACAATTTTCTTTCTCATTAGATGATGCGATTGAGTTATTCAATGAGTTTTTCCTTATGTTAGTTCCCGGGATATAGTCATTTTTATTTTTCGAACAAGATGGCGTCAGGTACTGTGTTATGCTGTTGTTGCTTTCCTAAAAAAATAATTAATTTTTATATGCTTTTATTTATTATTCCATTTAACCGGAGGTAATTTAAAAAATAATATGTGGTACATACCTGATGCGATGATTTTGTATCTTCGAAGGTGTCTTTACTGAGTCCTACGTCGTTTAGTACCTGAAATCGCATTTTTTTTATCAGTAAAAAATCATACATAAACTCACGCTTTTGTTCCGTCCACCGATTGTTACCAAAAATCTTTGAATTTCACTGTCACTGTATGCTGATGTACATCGAGTTCCTGCCGACTTAAAATTCAGTTTGTGCCGTCTTACATTGACTTTATGCCGACTTTTATTGAGTTTGTGCTTTCTTACATTGAGTTTGTGCTGATTTACATTGAGTTCATACTGACCTGTATAGAGTTTGTTCCGACTTACATTGAGGTAGTGCCTACTTAAATCAAGTTAGTGCCGACTTGCATTGAGTTTGCACCGACTTAAACTGGCTTAAATCGAGTATGTATATACTTACATTGCGTTAGTACCGACCTGTATTGAGTTTGTGTCAATTTGTATCGAGTTAGTTCCACGCTAGACTGAGAGTAAAAGAAAAACTATACAGTAAAAGTCTTTAAATGGGACGCAAGGGTTTTGTTGTATAATGGGCGAAAGGCTAACCACCTCTCACCATTACACAACTTGTTCCATCTGATAACCCTCATAATTAGTGTCAAACGTGGCATCCCATTAGGGATTATGGGCGTGAGCGTATGTATGTATGTATTTGGCTTAAAGAATTTTTAAAATTACTGATGCTCTACGTTCCCCGATATCCCTAGGCGTGCTTATGTATGTATGTAACGACTCACATCGAGTTTGCACCGACTTGCACTAAGTTTGTGCCAACTTGCATCGAGTTCGTGCCGACTCATATTGAGTTTGCACCAACTCGTTTTGAGTTTATACCGACTCGCACCGAGTTTGTACCGACTTGTATTGAGTTTGCACCGACTTTTATTGCGTTTCGACCGACTTAAATCGACACAGTGCCGACTTGCACCGAGGTAGTGCCGACTCACATTGAGTTAGTACCGACTTGCACCGCGGTAGTGCCGACTCACATTGAGTTTGTCCTGCAGCATGGGCCACATGCAGTCGTCGGCCGTGCGCGGCGCCAGCAGGTAGCGCGCGCGCACGCCGCCCGCCTGCCCGATGCGGTGCGCGCGGGCCTCCGCCTGCGTCAGGATCTAAAGGGGGACAACCTTTTATCGTGTGCGACTTCTATAAACTTAAAAGTAATACGTGTGTTCCTGACATGTGAGCATGAGCAGGTACAAATCGAAATAGGTACGAGAGTTAACTAGTGAATGCGCGACATTACGAATGTGCGACTGCGAGGGCGCGCGACCGTTTACCGGCGCACACGTTGGCCGTACATAGTTAATAATGTTTAAAAAATAAATACGGTGTTTTGAGTGTAACACAATTTTTCCATTGCATAAAGCAGGTATCGGTAGGTAGGGGTATGAATTGGGAGCTGCTGGGACACAGACCGAGCGACAGCGAACTTAGCTAACCCTGGTGTCAGAGTTTTCAAACCACACAATGGCCTCTGACTTGTTTTTAACGACTTTAGTCAATTGACAACAGCCGGGACCGACAGCTTAACGTGCCCGCCGAAGCACGGAAAAGCTCGTGATAAAGTGCCACCTTGTTCACCCATCAGGTTTCCTGCCTCTGTGTACGTTGCTTAACCAGTTGAGATCAGCGAGCATCACTGAGCTACGAGCGTTTCGTGCGCGACTGTTGATATAGAACTTACCTCTTGGTTACTTTAACTTATCTACACCTGTTAGAATTCAAATCTAATTGAAATATCTTTACCTATGAAATTGCCGATTTTTTCTCAAGCGTTATTTTATTCATAACTAGCTTTACGCCCGGGACTTCGTCCCCGTGGGAATTTCGGAAAATTATGTAGCCTATGTGTTAAGCCAGGGTATCAGCTACCTCCATACCAAATTTGATCAAAATCAGTCCAGCCGATCTTGAGTTATAAGTGTTGTAACAAACACGACTTTCTTTTATATATATAGATTTATTATTTATTTGATTGAACAGCTATTACTAAAATTGTTTTTATTTAAAATCTTGGCCATATAACGAAGATCAAATCGGAGTCAAATTAATACATATTTACTTTAGATTTATTGGCTGAAAAAGAAGCTCAAATATAGCTCATTGCTTATTTTTGCTGTACCGTTGTTACAGTTACAACTTTCAATAAACTAAGTATGATGAAAATTAACTTAATGTTGTCCAAACCTTCCCACAAAATTTTGCTAAATTTGGATTTTGCATTTCCGAGGAAAATCCAAAAACGTTAGTATGTAAAACCCAGTTTTCCAAAAAAATTGTATGAAAAACGGCAATTTCATAGGTAAAGACCTATTATTCTTCCTTCCTACGTGTAGGTAAAATCAAGTATGTGACGAACTTGACTAAGCCTAGTGTGGGAAAAGATTTCAAACCGCCCAATAGCCTCTGATTTGGTTTGACTGCCGTATTCAATCAATCACAATGTGCCAAACCATATTACAAAAGTGTTATGTGTTCCAATATAATGAAATAGTTTTGAAAATACCCCCGAATTTCTACGGAATTTCTCTCGGCTTTCTACAGAACTTACCCCCGGCGGTTTCCTACGTAATATACTCCCGACTTCCTACAGAACTTACCCCTA